>BQMF02000527.1:0-268732 GCA_027922465.2 Turritopsis dohrnii
AGTTTAGACTGTTAAATCATAAAAAGAATGTAAGTTGGGAACATTAGTGATTTGAGTGGCTATTTCCCATCGACAAAATTTGGTCTAGGTTTGGACAGTGAAAAAAAAAACAAAACAAGATGCCCTACCGGGCAGAAGTATTCCTGCAGATGACTGGAAGACTTTCTGGAGGCTTTTCAGAAAGAAATGAATGTTAGTTCACGCTTTAATACGATATGCATAATGCAGAATCATGTTTGCAGTATTTTACATTTTAACTTTTAACAACGAAAGCAATTAAACTTTGTTGTCTCATAAAACTTCAGTCTTGTTTCAATTTAGAGACTTTTTAAAAAAGATTTTAATTCAAAGTTGTATTCCCTAAAGAATCTTCAAGAAGTAATTAAGTAATAAAAAGTTTGTCGCGTCAAGAAAAGTCTGTGCTTAAGAAGTAATAAATTCGAATTCATTTAATTACATTCCCGAGAGCATCATAAAAGTTAAGAGACTTTGAAGAATTTTGCCGGAGATCGAGCTTAAAAAGGAACACCGTCAGTTTAAAAATCCATTAGAGAACACTCTTCCGTGGACGTTTCAAAATACTCCTTTTAAAACTATACAGTATGAAATCTTTATGTTGTTTGTACCTGAACTTCATAATAAAAACTTTTACTTGGCCTTGCGAAATAATAAAAATATCTGTGTTTCCTTTTTATCGTCATCTTGATAGTATACAAATTTTAAAATCATACAATATTTTAAATTCGACTAGTCAATTAAAAAAGTGCTAATCAAATGATAAATAAAATAGGTAGAAGTTGATGAGGAAGATGAGCTGTGCTTCATGATTCCAGAGCTTTATAAAAACAGGGTAGCTTATCTAGGAACATGAATTAAAAAATTGCATTATATTTAGAAAGACTAATAGAAACCTTACGCATTAAATCGATATAAACATACCCTATTGGTAGTCGTTCATATCTGTTTTGAAGCATCAGGAACTGCTTATTTATCAAGAATGACTACTAAGAATATTAGTTTCACGTAGATTATCAGTTTGGATCATAAATGTTCTTGATTATTTTAAGTTTTACAGCCGTACTACAACCTCTTCTATATCCATATATTCAACAAAGAAACTTTCACAGATCTACGCATGCTTCTTCGTTTCCATTTTTAAAACAACTACGGAAAACGTAAGAACGTTGCATAAGACTCACATGAAACAACATTTTCACCTTGGCATCTGCGATTTAACCATATGTTAATTATTCCTTTCACTAGAGCTTATATTTTACACTTTTAGAGTCTTTTCAAGCAAAGTACTTGTATACAATGAATATAGTGTGAGTTTAGACTGTTAAATCATAAAAAGAATGTAAGTTGGGAACATTAGTGATTTGAGTGGCTATTTCCCATCGACAAAATTTGGTCTAGGTTTGGACAGTGAAAAAAAAAAACAAAACAAGATGCCCTACCGGGCAGAAGTATTCCTGCAGATGACTGGAAGACTTTCTGGAGGCTTTTCAGAAAGAAATGAATGTTAGTTCACGCTTTAATACGATATGCATAATGCAGAATCATGTTTGCAGTATTTTACATTTTAACTTTTAACAACGAAAGCAATTAAACTTTGTTGTCTCATAAAACTTCAGTCTTGTTTCAATTTAGAGACTTTTTAAAAAAGATTTTAATTCAAAGTTGTATTCCCTAAAGAATCTTCAAGAAGTAATTAAGTAATAAAAAGTTTGTCGCGTCAAGAAAAGTCTGTGCTTAAGAAGTAATAAATTCGAATTCATTTAATTACATTCCCGAGAGCATCATAAACGTTAAGAGACTTTGAAAAATTTTGCCGGAGATCAAGCTTAAAAAGGAACACCGTCAGTTTAAAAATCCATTAGAGAACACTCTTCCGTGGACGTTTCAAAATACTCCTTTTAAAACTATACAGTATGAAAATCTTTATGTTGTTTGTACCTGAACTTCATAATAAAAACTTTTACTTGGCCATGCGAAATAATAAAAATATCTGTGTTTCCTTTTTATCGTCAGCTTGATAGTATACAAATTTTAGAATCATACAATATTTTAAATTCGACTAGTCAATTAAAAAAGTGGTTATCAAATGATAAATAAAATAGGTAGAAGTTGATGTGCTTCATGATTCCAGAGCTTTAAAAAAACAGGGTAGCTTATCTAGGAACATGAATTAAAAAATTGCATTATATTTAGAAAGACTAATAGAAACCTTACGCATTAAATCGATATAAACATAGCCTATTGGTAGTCGTTCATATCTGTTTTGAAGCATCAAGAACTGCTTATTTATCAAGAATGACTACTAAGAATATTAGTTCCACGTAGATTATCAGTTTGGATCATAAATGTTCTTGATTCTTTTAAGTTTGACGGCCGTATAATCTCTTCTATATCCATATATTCAACCAAGAAATTTTCTCAGATCTACGCGTGCTTCTTCGCTTCCATTTTTAAAACAACTACGGAAAACGTAAGAACGTTGCGTAAGACTCACGTGAAACAACATTTCTACCTGGCATCTGCAATTTAGCCATATGTCAACTATTCCTTTCTGTAGAGCTTATATTATACACCTTTAGAGTCTTTTCAAGCAAAGTACTTGTATACAATGAATATAGTGTGAGTTTAGACTGTTAAATCATAAAAAGAATGTAAGTTGGGAACATTAATGATTTGAGTGTCTATTTCCCATCGACAAAAATTGGTCTAGGTTTGGACAGTGAAAAAAAAAAACAAAACAAGATGCCCTACCGGGCAGAAGTATTCCTGCAGATGACTGGAAGACTTTCTAGAAAGATTTCAGAAAGAACTGATATTAGTTCACGCTTTAAAAAGATATGCGTAATGCAGAATGATGTTGCGGTATTTTACATTTTACCTTTTATCAACGATAACAATTAAACTTTGTTGTCTCATATAAAACTTCAGTCTTGCTTCAATTTAGAGATTTTTTGAAAAAGATTTTAATTCAAAGTTGTATTCCCTAAAGAATCTTCAAGAAGTAATTACGGTAATAGCGATAGCGAATACCGTATTAAAACACCCGCGGACTCCTACTCCTACTACTCCTCCTCCTACTCCGGCCGAAATGGCAATTAGTCTGTGATTTAGAGTCTGCGAGACTCTACTAATAAAGCAATGGAAGTTTCAATGAAGGAACGCAGCCTTCGAATTTTGGAAGCTTTTCTGTAACAAACATTTAAAAGTAGATTGCGTTTTGTTTCAAAAGTACATAATCTGATATTTTGTAGCTTAATCCATGAAAGAATGAATTCTTATCAAATAGCCCTACATAAAAATAGGACTTTTAGTTCATTACGCTAACTGAAAATACTTGATATTTTGCTTTTCTTGACGGTAAAGCTTATCAGTTCAAAATTTCATATTACCTCAGTTGTTAGCTAACTATACACTATATGTTTCTGTATTAAGGCTTTCAAATATCTAGTTCGAAAAGGCAGTTATTTGTTTGAATTCTTTTTTGGTTTCATTAAATTATAATTAAAAACATATTTTTTTTTTCGAAACGCGTGTTTTTTTCTACACATAGTCTTACAAAAAATTTTCTTATAAAAAAATCATATGCAGCTCATATCACGCATGTATAATTCTTTTGTCTTTAATAAATTAATTTCTGGTGGTTTATGATTAGACCCTTTTTACACTAACTAATAATTTTAACAAATTTATCGTTTATGCCTGTTTTCCACCAGTGAAATATAAAAAAACACAAGCCTCAAAGAACTTTGTAGTAACTTTTCATAACTTTAAGTAAAATTGCTGCTACCGTTTTGCGCCATCTGGCTCTTGTTAAGTAATAAAAAGTTTGTCGCGTAAAGAAAAGTCTGTGCTCAAGAAGTAATAACTTCGAATTCATTTAATTACATTCCCGAGAGCATCATAAAAGTTAAGAGACTTTGAAAAATTTTGCCGGAGATCAAGCTTAAAAAGGAACACCGTCAGTTTAAAAATCCATTAGAGAACACTCTTCCGTGGACGTTTCAAATTACACCTTTTAAAACTATACAGTATGAAAATCTTTATGTTGTTTGTACCTGAACTTCATAATAAAAACTTTTACTTGGCCTTGCGAAATAATAAAAATACCTGTGTTTCCTTTTTATCGTCAGCTTGATAGTATACAAATTTTAGAATCATACAATATTTTAAATTCGACTAGTCAATTAAAAAAGTGGTCATCTATTGATTAATAAAATGGGTATAAGCTGATGAGGAAGATAAGCTGTGCTTCAAGATTCCAGAGCTTTATAAAAACAGGGTAGCTTATCTAGGAACATGAATTAAAAAATTGTATTACATTTAGAAAGTCTAATAGAAACCTTACGCATTAAATCGATATAAACATACCCTATTGGTAGTCGTTCATATCTGTTTTGAAGCATCAAGAACTGCTTATTTATCAAGAATGTCTACTAAGAATATTAGTTTCACGTAGATTATCAGCTTGGATCATAAATGTTCTTGATTCTTTTAAGTTTTACAGCCGTACTACAACCTCTTCTATATCCATATATTCAACAAAGAAACTTTCACAGATCTACGCATGCTTCTTCGCTTCCATTTTTAAAACAACTACGGAAAACTTAAGAACGTTGCATAAGACTCACATGAAACAACATTTCTACCTGGCATCTGCGATTTAGCCATATCTTAATTATTCCTTTCAGTAGAGCTTATATCTTACACTTTTAGAGTCTTTTCAAGCAAAGTACTTGTATACAATGAATATAGTGTGAGTTTAGACTGTTAAATCATAAAAAGAATGTAAGTTTTGAACATTAATGATTTGAGTGGCTATTTTCCATCGACAAAAATTGGTCTAGGTTTGGACAGTGAAAAAAAAAAAAAAAAAAACACGAACGGTTTCAAAGTATTCCTTGCTTACGCAGGAATACAAAAACAACAAGATGCCCTACCGGGCAGAAGTATTCCTGCAGATGACTGGAAGGCTTTCTAGAAAGATTTCAGAAAGAACTGATATTAGTTCACGCTTTAAAAAGATATGCATAATGCAGAATGATGTTGCGGTATTTTACATTTTACCTTTTAACAACGATAACAATTAAACTTTGTTGTCTCATATAAAACTTCAGTCTTGCTTCAATTTAGAGATTTTTTAAAAAAGATTTTAATTCAAAGTTGTATTCCCTAAACAATCTTCAAGAAGTAATTACGGTAGCAGCGATAGCGAATACCGTATTAAAACACCCGCGGACTCCTACTCCTACTACTCCTCCTCCTACTCCGGCCGAAATGGGAATTAGTCGGTGATTTAGAGTCTGCGAGACTCTACTAATAACGCAATGTAAGTTTCAATGAAGGAACGCAGCCTTCGAATTTTGGAAGCTTTTCTGTAACATACATTTAAAAGTAGATTGCGTTTTGTTTCGAAAGTAAATAATCTGATATTTTGTAGCTTGATCCATGAAAGAATGAATTCTTATCAAATAGCCCTACATAAAAATGGGACTTTTAGTTCATTACGCTAACTGAAAATACTTGAAATGTTGCTTTTCTTGACGGTAAAGCTTATCAGTTCAAAATTTCATATTACCTCAGTTGTTAGCTAACTATACACTATATGTTTCTGTATTAAGGTTTTCAAAGATCTAGTTCGAAAAGGCAGTTATTTGTTTGAATTCATTTTTGGTTTCATGAAATTATAATTAAAAACATATTTTTTTTTTTCGAAACGCCTGTTTTTTTTCTACACATAGTCTTACAAAAAATTTTCTTATAAAAAAATCATATACAGCTCATATCAAGCGTGTATAATTCTTTTGTCTTTAATAAATTAATTTCTGGTGGTTTATGATTAGACCCTTTTTACACTAACTAATAATTTTAACAAATTTATCGTTTATGCCTGTTTTCCACCAGTGAAATATAAAAAAACACAAGCCTCAAAGAACTTTGTAGTAACTTTTCATAACTTTAAGTAAAATTGCTGCTACCGTTTCGCGCCATCTGGCTCTTGTTAAGTAATAAAAAGTTTTTCGCGTCAAGAAAAGTCTGTGCTTAAACTTCGAATTCATTTAATTACATTCCCGAGAGCATCATAAAAGTTAAGAGACTTTGAAGAATTTTGCCGGAGATCGAGCTTAAAAAGGAACACCGTCAGTTTAAAAATCCATTAGAGAACACTCTTCCGTGGACGTTTCAAAATACTCCTTTTAAAACTATACAGTATGAAATCTTTATGTTGTTTGTACCTGAACTTCATAATAAAAACTTTTACTTGGCCTTGCGAAATAATAAAAATACCTGTGTTTCTTTTCTATCGTCAGCTTGATAGTATACAAATTTTAAAATCATACAATATTTTAAATTCGACTAGTCAATTAAAAAAGTGCTAATCAAATGATAAATAAAATAGGTAGAAGTTGATGAGGAAGATGAGCTGTGCTTCATGATTCCAGAGCTTTATAAAAACAGGGTAGCTTATCTAGGAACATGAATTAAAAAATTGCATTATATTTAGAAAGACTAATAGAAACCTTACGCATTAAATCGATATAAACATACCCTATTGGTAGTCGTTCATATCTGTTTTGAAGCATCAGGAACTGCTTATTTATCAAGAATGACTACTAAGAATATTAGTTTCACGTAGATTATCAGTTTGGATCATAAATGTTCTTGATTATTTTAAGTTTTACAGCCGTACTACAACCTCTTCTATATCCATATATTCAACAAAGAAACTTTCACAGATCTACGCATGCTTCTTCGTTTCCATTTTTAAAACAACTACGGAAAACGTAAGAACGTTGCATAAGACTCACATGAAACAACATTTTCACCTTGGCATCTGCGATTTAACCATATGTTAATTATTCCTTTCACTAGAGCTTATATTTTACACTTTTAGAGTCTTTTCAAGCAAAGTACTTGTATACAATGAATATAGTGTGAGTTTAGACTGTTAAATCATAAAAAGAATGTAAGTTGGGAACATTAGTGATTTGAGTGGCTATTTCCCATCGACAAAATTTGGTCTAGGTTTGGACAGTGAAAAAAAAAAACAAAACAAGATGCCCTACCGGGCAGAAGTATTCCTGCAGATGACTGGAAGACTTTCTGGAGGCTTTTCAGAAAGAAATGAATGTTAGTTCACGCTTTAATACGATATGCATAATGCAGAATCATGTTTGCAGTATTTTACATTTTAACTTTTAACAACGAAAGCAATTAAACTTTGTTGTCTCATAAAACTTCAGTCTTGTTTCAATTTAGAGACTTTTTAAAAAAGATTTTAATTCAAAGTTGTATTCCCTAAAGAATCTTCAAGAAGTAATTAAGTAATAAAAAGTTTGTCGCGTCAAGAAAAGTCTGTGCTTAAGAAGTAATAAATTCGAATTCATTTAATTACATTCCCGAGAGCATCATAAAAGTTAAGAGACTTTGAAGAATTTTACCGGAGATCGAGCTTAAAAAGGAACACCGTCAGTTTAAAAATCCATTAGAGAACACTCTTCCGTGGACGTTTCAAAATACTCCTTTTAAAACTATACAGTATGAAATCTTTATGTTGTTTGTACCTGAACTTCATAATAAAAACTTTTACTTGGCCTTGCGAAATAATAAAAATATCTGTGTTTCCTTTTTATCGTCATCTTGATAGTATACAAATTTTAAAATCATACAATATTTTAAATTCGACTAGTCAATTAAAAAAGTGCTAATCAAATGATAAATAAAATAGGTAGAAGTTGATGAGGAAGATGAGCTGTGCTTCATGATTCCAGAGCTTTATAAAAACAGGGTAGCTTATCTAGGAACATGAATTAAAAAATTGCATTATATTTAGAAAGACTAATAGAAACCTTACGCATTAAATCGATATAAACATACCCTATTGGTAGTCGTTCATATCTGTTTTGAAGCATCAGGAACTGCTTATTTATCAAGAATGACTACTAAGAATATTAGTTTCACGTAGATTATCAGTTTGGATCATAAATGTTCTTGATTATTTTAAGTTTTACAGCCGTACTACAACCTCTTCTATATCCATATATTCAACAAAGAAACTTTCACAGATCTACGCATGCTTCTTCGTTTCCATTTTTAAAACAACTACGGAAAACGTAAGAACGTTGCATAAGACTCACATGAAACAACATTTTCACCTTGGCATCTGCGATTTAACCATATGTTAATTATTCCTTTCACTAGAGCTTATATTTTACACTTTTAGAGTCTTTTCAAGCAAAGTACTTGTATACAATGAATATAGTGTGAGTTTAGACTGTTAAATCATAAAAAGAATGTAAGTTGGGAACATTAGTGATTTGAGTGGCTATTTCCCATCGACAAAATTTGGTCTAGGTTTGGACAGTGAAAAAAAAAACAAAACAAGATGCCCTACCGGGCAGAAGTATTCCTGCAGATGACTGGAAGACTTTCTGGAGGCTTTTCAGAAAGAAATGAATGTTAGTTCACGCTTTAATACGATATGCATAATGCAGAATCATGTTTGCAGTATTTTACATTTTAACTTTTAACAACGAAAGCAATTAAACTTTGTTGTCTCATAAAACTTCAGTCTTGTTTCAATTTAGAGACTTTTTAAAAAAGATTTTAATTCAAAGTTGTATTCCCTAAAGAATCTTCAAGAAGTAATTAAGTAATAAAAAGTTTGTCGCGTCAAGAAAAGTCTGTGCTTAAGAAGTAATAAATTCGAATTCATTTAATTACATTCCCGAGAACATCATAAACGTTAAGAGACTTTGAAAAATTTTGCCGGAGATCAAGCTTAAAAAGGAACACCGTCAGTTTAAAAATCCATTAGAGAACACTCTTCCGTGGACGTTTCAAAATACTCCTTTTAAAACTATACAGTATGAAAATCTTTATGTTGTTTGTACCTGAACTTCATAATAAAAACTTTTACTTGGCCATGCGAAATAATAAAAATATCTGTGTTTCCTTTTTATCGTCAGCTTGATAGTATACAAATTTTAGAATCATACAATATTTTAAATTCGACTAGTCAATTAAAAAAGTGGTTATCAAATGATAAATAAAATAGGTAGAAGTTGATGTGCTTCATGATTCCAGAGCTTTAAAAAAACAGGGTAGCCTATCTAGGAACATGAATTAAAAAATTGTATTATATTTAGAAAGACTAATAGAAACCTTACGCATTAAATCGATATAAACATAGCCTATTGGTAGTCGTTCATATCTGTTTTGAAGCATCAAGAACTGCTTATTTATCAAGAATGACTACTAAGAATATTAGTTCCACGTAGATTATCAGTTTGGATCATAAATGTTCTTGATTCTTTTAAGTTTGACGGCCGTATAACCTCTTCTATATCCATATATTCAACCAAGAAATTTTCTCAGATCTACGCGTGCTTCTTCGCTTCCATTTTTAAAACAACTACGGAAAACGTAAGAACGTTGCGTAAGACTCACGTGAAACAACATTTCTACCTGGCATCTGCAATTTAGCCATATGTCAACTATTCCTTTCTGTAGAGCTTATATTATACACCTTTAGAGTCTTTTCAAGCAAAGTACTTGTATACAATGAATATAGTGTGAGTTTAGACTGTTAAATCATAAAAAGAATGTAAGTTGGGAACATTAATGATTTGAGTGTCTATTTCCCATCGACAAAAATTGGTCTAGGTTTGGACAGTGAAAAAAAAAAACAAAACAAGATGCCCTACCGGGCAGAAGTATTCCTGCAGATGACTGGAAGACTTTCTAGAAAGATTTCAGAAAGAACTGATATTAGTTCACGCTTTAAAAAGATATGCGTAATGCAGAATGATGTTGCGGTATTTTACATTTTACCTTTTATCAACGATAACAATTAAACTTTGTTGTCTCATATAAAACTTCAGTCTTGCTTCAATTTAGAGATTTTTTGAAAAAGATTTTAATTCAAAGTTGTATTCCCTAAAGAATCTTCAAGAAGTAATTACGGTAATAGCGATAGCGAATACCGTATTAAAACACCCGCGGACTCCTACTCCTACTACTCCTCCTCCTACTCCGGCCGAAATGGCAATTAGTCTGTGATTTAGAGTCTGCGAGACTCTACTAATAAAGCAATGGAAGTTTCAATGAAGGAACGCAGCCTTCGAATTTTGGAAGCTTTTCTGTAACAAACATTTAAAAGTAGATTGCGTTTTGTTTCAAAAGTACATAATCTGATATTTTGTAGCTTAATCCATGAAAGAATGAATTCTTATCAAATAGCCCTACATAAAAATAGGACTTTTAGTTCATTACGCTAACTGAAAATACTTGATATTTTGCTTTTCTTGACGGTAAAGCTTATCAGTTCAAAATTTCATATTACCTCAGTTGTTAGCTAACTATACACTATATGTTTCTGTATTAAGGCTTTCAAATATCTAGTTCGAAAAGGCAGTTATTTGTTTGAATTCTTTTTTGGTTTCATTAAATTATAATTAAAATCATATTTTTTTTTTCGAAACGCGTGTTTTTTTCTACACATAGTCTTACAAAAAATTTTCTTATAAAAAAATCATATGCAGCTCATATCACGCATGTATAATTCTTTTGTCTTTAATAAATTAATTTCTGGTGGTTTATGATTAGACCCTTTTTACACTAACTAATAATTTTAACAAATTTATCGTTTATGCCTGTTTTCCACCAGTGAAATATAAAAAAACACAAGCCTCAAAGAACTTTGTAGTAACTTTTCATAACTTTAAGTAAAATTGCTGCTACCGTTTTGCGCCATCTGGCTCTTGTTAAGTAATAAAAAGTTTGTCGCGTAAAGAAAAGTCTGTGCTCAAGAAGTAATAACTTCGAATTCATTTAATTACATTCCCGAGAGCATCATAAAAGTTAAGAGACTTTGAAAAATTTTGCCGGAGATCAAGCTTAAAAAGGAACACCGTCAGTTTAAAAATTCATTAGAGAACACTCTTCCGTGGACGTTTCAAATTACACCTTTTAAAACTATACAGTATGAAAATCTTTATGTTGTTTGTACCTGAACTTCATAATAAAAACTTTTACTTGGCCTTGCGAAATAATAAAAATACCTGTGTTTCCTTTTTATCGTCAGCTTGATAGTATACAAATTTTAGAATCATACAATATTTTAAATTCGACTAGTCAATTAAAAAAGTGGTCATCTATTGATTAATAAAATGGGTATAAGCTGATGAGGAAGATAAGCTGTGCTTCATGATTCCAGAGCTTTATAAAAACAGGGTAGCTTATCTAGGAACATGAATTAAAAAATTGTATTACATTTAGAAAGACTAATAGAAACCTTACGCATTAAATCGATATAAACATACCCTATTGGTAGTCGTTCATATCTGTTTTGAAGCATCAAGAACTGCTTATTTATCAAGAATGACTACTAAGAATATTAGTTTCACGTAGATTATCAGCTTGGATCATAAATGTTCTTGATTCTTTTAAGTTTTACAGCCGTACTACAACCTCTTCTATATCCATATATTCAACAAAGAAACTTTCACAGATCTACGCATGCTTCTTCGCTTCCATTTTTAAAACAACTACGGAAAATTTAAGAACGTTGCATAAGACTCACATGAAACAACATTTCTACCTGGCATCTGCGATTTAGCCATATGTTAATTATTCCTTTCAGTAGAGCTTATATTTTACACTTTTTCTTTTCAAGCAAAGTACTTGTATACAATGAATATAGTGTGAGTTTAGACTGTTAAATCATAAAAAGAATGTAAGTTGGGAACATTAATGATTTGAGTGGCTATTTCCCATCGACAAAAATTGGTCTAGGTTTGGACAGTGAAAAAAAAAAAACAAAAAAAACACGAACGGTTTCAAAGTATTCCTTGCTTACGCAGGAATACAAAAAACTCGAACGGTTTCAAAGTATTCCTTGCTTACGCAGGAATACAAAAAGAAATAGAAACAAGATGCCCTTGCAGGCATAAGGATTTCTGCAAAATCAGCTGAAGTATGAAAAAAGAAAGACTACGACATTCTCGAAATTTAAGAAAAGTTTAATCCGCAATATATATTTATTAAATTTCTGATCATGTACTCCCCAAAAATCTGGAAATACATAATTGCCACCATGCAAAACTTTAAACCAATAAACATCAATAAACTTGATTATATCTGAATGACATATATATCTTCTTTATTTTGTTGGTACGAAATGATATTAAGGATTCAGTGATCAATTCAGATAAGACAATGAGTATGCATGTAAGTCAATGTAAATGTTATGAATTTAATATGTATTGTCAATCTTCCTAACAGAGTTCCTAAGGACAAAAAGGAACGCATAGATTTTAATGATACGAAATACATCCATATATATACAAAATCAACATACATAACTGAAACTTAATCTTAAAAACTTAGTAACTTAAAAAAACATTAAATTTTTAATTACGCATATACCCCAGGAAATTATTAAAGCATAGCGCTGACACAATATGAAACGTACACACGTTAACTGCCAATAAACTTAATGAACAAAAGAACAATAAATTTAAATAGATGCTGTAAGATATCACAGTGATTACGTAAGTCTTTTAATATATACGGTCAATCTTCCTAATAACGAAAAGACTTCCCAAACAAAAAAAGTAAACAAAGATTTGGATTATGTAAATATGTGATCCAAATTAGCAAACATAACTGAAAGCAGTTAAAATTTACAGATAGTCGAGATGTTTCCTATTTGCTATCGTAAACAGGAAATCCTATTCCTAATTAAGGGCATTAATAATAATACAGCCAAGAACTATATATACATAAAAACATGCTAACATAGCTAGAGAAATACCTATCAAACATAAAATGATGCAGGCAGAGGTTAGACAGATATTCTTGTTGTTGGAGCTGAAGAGGAAACTGAGCTGAGCTGTACGTATCCAGAACTTAAAAGGCATTACAGCCCACAAATGAAACAAACGAGCTTTTGTATTTAGAAAAGCTTAAAAGAATACCAGACATCATGTTGTAAAGCTGTCCAGTAAAAATTCAGTGAATATACCATTAAAAACTACACGTTTTTCGACAATTCCATGTTTATATTTGACTAACAAGCTTTCGGAGGCGTACCGCTCTCCATGATCACGTCAATAGTGTACAAACAGATTAAATTTTTTTTCTAAAATATGTTACATAATACAATAGAAATTAAATGCTAGAATAATTCTAAAGGTAAAGATTGGCTAGTTTTGTTTAAGCTAGGTTTGTCACGGCTAATTAATAGACTCTCCTTGATGGTGAGCTTAAAGTCGTTAGACTCACGAGACAAAATATCAAAATCGTTAAACGAAGGAGAGACATGACACTGGCGAGAATGCTCTAACACGGCAGAAATCTGATTAGGCTGTAGTGATTTCTGTTTGTCAGTTAAATGCGAGACTCCAAGATGCTCACAAATTCGGACTTTAAAATGGCGTTTAGTTTTGCCAAAATAAGTAGCATTGCAGCTACTACACTTAAAACGATAAACAAGTCCAGATTGCAGCAACATCGGAATCTTATCCTTAAAATGAAAAAAGGATCGTAATTTAACACTGGCACGAAATATGACACGAATGTCACAGTGCGGTAACTTCTCTCGGAAAAGGCTATGTAACTGAGAACGAATGTTTAATGAAGTATTACCCAAAAAGGGTAAAACAAACAAAAACGGTTTTTTCGGAACGGTGTGAACCTCCAACTTAGGTCGATAAAGTCTATTGAGAAAGGTCCTAATACAAGAATTAATCATATTTGAGGGGTAACCATTCTTCTTAAAGACATCTTTAAGAAAAACCGTTTCCTCATGGAATTTACAATAGTTAGAGCAAATATTAAAACAGCGATGTAATAAAGAGTACATTAAGCCATGTTTATAAGATGTAGGTATAAAGCTATTAAAATTAGTATAGACACCACTAAAGGTTGATTTACGGTAGATATTAGTTGCAAATTGATTCCCTTTCCTAGATACAAAAACATCCAAAAAGGAGAGAGTAAAGTTATTTTCAATCTCCTTAGTAAATGAAATGCTTTTATGTCTCGTGTTAAGGTAGTTATAAAATTTGTCTATATGATCCAGGGAAGAAAACATTACAAAAATATCATCTACATATCGTTTATAGTATGTAGGCTTAAATTCAGCAGGGCATTCATCAAGCCATTTCCGTTCATAATAGCACATAAAAGCATTGGCTAAAGTAGGTCCTAGCGGTGAGCCCATGGCTACACCATCAATCTGTTTATAATGGCAACCGTCAAATATAAAAAAGGATTCAGTAGAAGCGAGTTCTAAAAGTTTACGAAAATCCTTTTTGGAAATCCCATTGACCTTAATATTGGCTTCAGGAAACAATTGATCAACAAAAATATCAATGGTTTCATGAAGAGGAACGTTCGTAAAAAGAGAATCAACATCAAAACTAGCCGTATAATGAAGAGAGTTCTGAGTGCAAATGTCATTAGCAAAAGAAAAAGAATCTTTGACAGTAAATTCATTGGTCGTAATAGTAGCTAACAAAGGTACAAAAAACTTAGCTAAGGAGTAACTAGGTGTACCAATAGCAGACAAAATAGGCCGAAATGGAGGCACACCGTTAACACAAGGCTTGTGGACTTTAGGCAGGCCATATAACACACCTGGCTGACAACCACAAGGGCTAAGTTTTTTGTAAACAGTTTCAGTAATAATATTTTTTTCGTATAGACGTTTACAAGCGTTCTTGATTTTATTTTCAATACTAATAATAAAATTAATATCTTTTCCAGCTGGTATATCAATTTTTCGAAACTTAGTGGCATCTTTAAGGAGCGATTTAACGGCGTTATGATAATCATGCTTATTAATGATAACAACTACATCACCCTTGGCAGCTTTTTGAATGACAATGGTTTCATTGTTAAGCAAATTGCGAAGGGCAGCTTGTTCGCTAGGGGATAAATTAGACTGAGCAGGATTGTTGTTGTAAGAAGAATATGATGAAAGCGCTATATCCTTGAGTCTAGTCTTAACAAGATCCTTGTCAAAACTGTTCCCTGACTCTGGCTTAATATCACGAAATAACAATTCAAAAGGCATAAGAAAATCGGCATATTGCAATTTTTTGGGTGGAATAGAAAAATTTAAACCTTTACATAACAAAACCCTTTCACTATCTGATAAATTATAAGATGAAAAGTTATAAACTACTTTCTCTGGATCATGCGTAACAGATTTATTCTCATTAACAAGGTTATATAACTTCTTCTCGTGCGTGCGAACATTATGCTTAATAGCTTTATTGTTAGAAACTAAGAACACTGTACAAATATGAGTAAAATCAATAAACGACAAGATATTAGACAGAGAAGCTTTAACCAATTCAATTCTCGATGACAAATGACGAATTCTGCTTTTCTTTTCCTTGATTTCTTCTTGTAAAAGCAGACGTTGACATTTCGTATATGCTTCACTAGATCGTAAATTCTTATAAATTCTTGATAAATTCTTAATAAATAAGCAGTTCTTGATGCTTCAAAACAGATATGAACGACTACCAATAGGGTATGTTTATATCGATTTAATGCGTAAGGTTTCTATTAGTCTTTCTAAATATAATGCAATTTTTTAATTCATGTTCCTAGATAAGCTACCCTGTTTTTATAAAGCTCTGGAATCATGAAGCACAGCTCATCTTCCTAATCAACTTCTACCTATTTTATTAATCATTTGATGAGCACTTTTTTAATTGACTAGTCGAATTTAAAATATTGTATGATTCTAAAATTTGTATACTATCAAGCTGACGATAAAAAGGAAACACAGATATTTTTATTATTTCGCAAGGCCAAGTAAAAGTTTTTATTATGAAGTTCAGGTACAAACAACACAAAGATTTTCATACTGTATAGTTTTAAAAGGAGTATTTTGAAACGTCCACGGAAGAGTGTTCTCTAATGGATTTTTAAAAAAACATTAACATCTCGACTGTCTGTAAATACGGTTTTTTCGGAACGAATACCAGACAATTTCAAAAAAAAAAAAACTTTCCTTTTTGACAGACTGTTTTTATAAAACATTGAGAACTTGTTTTTAAAAAAGAATGAACACAGTAGAATCTTTGTAAGATAATCATAAATTTCTACCCTCTACCCTCGGTCTTGGAACTGTAAATCTATTCAACATTGATCAATCAACTTTTGGAAGTTTCTTCGGTCACGCTGTAGTGTACCATTTTGCGAACGGCGTGCAAATGTAAGTCGAAAAATACCCGGATGATCACATGGCGGAAATTCAAGCCAATAAACTAGCGCTACTAAAGATAATTAGCACCCTTGCAAAATAGTGGCGACTTATGCACAAATGAACATTAAGACGGCTTTTGTATGAACCAATCAAATTGGAGAAACAAATATGACTAGGTTTGGACAGTAAGATGAAAAAAAACAAACAAGATGCCCTACCGGGCAGAAGGATTTCTGCAAGCTTTGCTGCTGAAAATGCCACAAAAATGCAACACTAGCACACTAGTCCTGCAAAACTAAGACAGTCATATCATTCAGCTCGAGAAGCATCAGCATTAAATAAACAAAAATATTGATGCGACTGACAATGTTCGTCAAGAAAGTCAGCCTACCATAACATAAAAAAGGGGCTTTTCTTTATGCTATCGTGGAGATCATTTATGAAGATCTGTTTTTTTGTACGAATAAGCTGAATGATTGTTACTGGATATTTGCCACCCACGTACTCCAAAAAAGTGCATCGACACAATACGAAACTTTAATTTCAACACATTAAATATATCGAATCCTATAAAAAGATTGTGTATACTGGCGGTAACAAACATATCGTTTGGGCAGCACAAACTAATATATAAAGTTTCTATATTGATCTCCTCAGAATGAAAAATATAAATATCACAATAATAATTACTTAGAAATTAAAGCTCATATCAAATCTAAAAGTTAAAGAAAATACAACATACGTAGGGAGAAAAAAGATAAGCTGATATAGCCAGAATACATCCAAAAATTGCTACTAAATATAGTATAAATAGCTGTATAAAGTGCATATGTTGGTGATGTTGGGGAGGAGCTGAAAGGAAGCTAAGCTGAGCTTTAAAAATCCAAAAGCTTCTAAAAATTGACTTCAAACATGCATACACATACAAAATACACGAAGGTCTTTCATACTTAAAAAGGCTTGGAGCAAAAATAAAACAAGAAATACCTTTTCTTCCACACACCTTGTATTGGCACTGTTTTCATATTTTAAACTTCAAGAAAACTTCTTTCAAAAAACCGAATAACCACACTGTAATTTAATTTTGTGAACATGATAAGTTCCCAACAGTAATGCAATTCTTTACATAAAATTATAAGCTGTATTAACTTCTTTTAAAGCCATATTTCCATCAAAGAAACTTTTAGCAAACTACACACGTTCTTTCGCTGCCATTTTTAAAACGTTTTGTGGACGATCACATGGCATGGCGAAAATCAGCCAATAAACTATCGCTATATAAGTGGAGGTGGCTAAATTAGCACCCTTTCGTAGAAATCTGGCATTATGCACCAATCACGATTAAGACGGCTTTTTTATGAACCAATGAAATTTAAGAAACAAAAATGCGTAGGTTTGGACAGTAAGATGAAAAACAAGATGCCCTACCGGGCAGAAGGATTTCTGCAAGCTTTGCTGCTGAAAATGCCACAAAAATGCAACACTAGCACACTAGTCCTGCAAAACTAAGACAGTCACATCATTCAGCTCGAGAAGCATCAGCATTAAATAAACAAAAATATTGATGCGACTGACAATGTTCGTCAAGAAAGTCAGCCTACCATAACATAAAAAAGGGGCTTTTCTTTATGCTATCGCGGAGATCATTTATGAAGATCTGGTTTTTTTTGTACGAATAAGCTGAATGATTGTTACTGGATATTTGCCACCCACGTACTCCAAAAAAGTGCATCGACACAATACGAAACTTTAATTTAACCACATTAAATATATCGAATCCTATAAAAAGATTGTGTATACTGGCGGTAACCAACATATCGTTTGGGCAGCACAAACTAATATATAAAGTTTCTATATTGATCTCCTCAGAATGAAAAATATAAATATCACAATAATAATTACTTAGAAATTAAAGCTCATATCAAATCTAAAAGTTAAAGAAAATACAACATACGTAGGGAGAAAAGAGATAAGCTGATATAGCCAGAATACATCCAAAAATTGCTACTAAATATAGTATAAATAGCTGTATAAAGTGCATATGTTGGTGATGTTGGGGAGGAGCTGAAAGGAAGCTAAGCTGAGCTTTAAAAATCCAAAAGCTTCTAAAAATTGACTTCAAACATGCATACACATACAAAATACACGAAGGTCTTTCATATTTAAAAAGGCTTGGAGCAAAAATAAAACAAGAAATACCTTTTCTTCCACACACCATGTATTGGCACTGTTTTCATATTTTAAACTTCAAGAAAACTTCTTTCAAAAAACAGAATAACCACACTGTAATTTAATTTTGTGAACATGATAAGTTCCCAACAGTAATGCAATTCTTTATATAAAATTATAAGCTGTATTAACTTCTTTTAAATCCATATTTCCATCAAAGAAACTTTTAGCAAACTACACACGTTCTTTCGCTGCCATTTTTAAAACGTTTTGTGGACGATCACATGGCATGGCGAAAATCAGCCAATAAACTATCGCTATTTAAGTGGAGGTGGCTAAATTAGCACCCTTTCGTAGAAATCTTGCATTATGCACCAATGACAATTAAGACGGCTTTTTTATGAACCAATGAAATTTAAGAAACAAAAATGCGTAGGTTTGGACAGTAAGATGAAAAAACAGGAGAAAGACGATCGTAAAGTATTTCTTGCTTATGCAGAAATCCAAAAACAAGATGCCCTGACAGGCATAAGGATTTCTGCCAAACCAGCTGAAGCATAAAAAATGAAGGACTAGTGACATTCTTCAAATTTGAAGATTGAATGACTTCTACAATACAACATCACATTTTTGATCACACACTCCCTAGGAATCCATGAAAGCATAACTGATACATATATAGATCATCAAAAATAGATAAAACAAAAATAGAACTATAACAGTTAATCCCGCTAGAAAGTTTGTCAACTTTTGTTCCCAGGGATGATGGAAATTTACCTTTTAAAAAGGGTAAATACATACAAAGAAAAGAAATATGCGTAAGGTGCGAATCGTAACCATGGATACACATTTTATATGACAGTTTTTTTTAAAAAGAAACGATGTAAGAGCTTAAAGAAAAAAGAAACACAAACTTTTTCGAAAAAAAAAAATTAAGAAACAGAGTAAAAGCAAAAAACTCATCTGAAATACTTTGTTTAAAACTAACTACGTGTCTACCTACCTAATCTAGCTACTAAGAATTTAAAAATATAGCTTTTAAAAAGTTTAACAGTTAAACAGGATTATGAAAAATATGAGGATGTCCAGTATTTAGCATTTACAGACAGTCGAGATAAGTTTCAATTTGTTATTGTAAATATGAAGCCCCATTCCTAATGCAGGGAATTGATAACACAGCCAAGAACTATACAAGTAAATAAGCTAAAATAGCTAGAGAAACATCAAACAAACATAAAATGATACACAGAGACATTCTTGTTGTTGTTGGAGCTGTTAAGAGGAAACTGAGCTGAGCTGTACGTATCCAAAGCTTAAAAAGCACTACAGACCACACATGAAACAAACGATCTCTTGTATTTATAAAGGCTTAAAAGAATCCCAGATATTTTTCAAAAAACGAAAGTATTCCTTTTTTCACATACTGTTTTTACTGTACAAAACATTGAGAACACGTTTTTACAGAAGAATGAGAACAGTAGAACCATTGTAAGATAATTATAAATTTCTACCCTTTACTTTCGGTTTTGGAAGTGTAAATCTTCTTTTAAACCTATTCAACATCAATCAACTTTTGGAAATCTAAGGTTTCTTCGATCAGGCTGTGGTATGCCACTATGCGAACGGCGTGCAAATGTGGAGACGAAAAATACCCGGATGGTCACGTGGCGGTAATCAAGCCAATAAACTAGCGCTATTAAAGTTAATTAGCACCCTTTTGCAATAGTGGCGCTTCATGCACCAATGAATATTGAGACGGCTTTTGTGTGAACCAATGAAATTGGAGAAACAAATAAGCGTAGGTTTGGACAGTAAGATGAAAAAAACAAAGACGATCATAAAGGCTTTCTTGCTTACGCAGAAATCCAAAAAAAACAGAACAAGATGCCCTACCGGGCAGAAGGATTTCTGCAAGCTTTGCTGCTGAAAATGAAACAAAAATGCAACACGAGCAGCCTAGATTCGTCCTGCTAAACTAAAACAGTCACATCATTCAACTCGAGAAGCATCAGCATTAAATCAACAAAAATGTTGATGCGATTGACAATGTTCGTCAAGAAAGTCAGTCTACATTAACGGAAAAAAGAGGCTTTTCTTTATGCTACGGTAGAGATTATTTATGAAGATCTATTTGTATGAATAAGCGGAATGATTGTTACTGGATATTTGCCACCCACGTACTCCAAAAAGTGCATTGACACAATACGAAACTCTAATTTAACCACATCAAACATAATGAATTCTATAAAAAGATTCTGTGTATACTGGCGGCAACCAATACATCATTTGGACAGCACAATAATTATATAAAGTTTCTACATTGATCTCCTCAGGATGAAAAAGATATGTAATATCACAATAATTGTTACTTAGAAATTAAAATTCATATCTAATCTAAAAGTTAAAAAAAAACAACATACATAGGGAGCAAAGAGAAATGGTGATATAGCCAGAATACATCCAAACATTGCTAGTAAATATAGTATAAATAGCTGTATTAGAGTAATTATGTTGGTGATGCTGGGGGGAGCAGCTGAAAGGAAGCTAATCTGAGCTTTAAGAATCCAAAAGCTTCTAAAAATTGACTTCAGAGATGCGTACACATACAAATACACAAAGGTCTTTCATATTTAAAAAGGCTTGGAGCAAAAATAAAACAAGAAATACCTTTTCTTCCACACCACGTATTGGCATGTTTTCATATTTTAAACTTCAAGAAAACTTCTTTCAAAAAACCGAATAACCACGCTGTAATTTAATTTTGTGAACATGACAAGTTCCCAACAGTAATGCAATTCTTTATATAAAATTATAAGCTGTATTAACTTCTTTTAAATCCATATTTTCATCAAAGAAACTTTTAGCAAACTACACACGTTTTTTCGCTGCCATTTTTAAAACGTTTTGAAGACGATCACATGGCATGGCGAAAATCAGCCAATGAACTATCGCTATTGAACTTAAGGTGGCTAAATTAACACCCTTTCTTAGTAGTCGGGCATTATGCGCCAATGACGGTACACACGGCTTTTCTACCGACCAATGAAATTCGAGAAACAAATATGCGCCGGTTTGGACAGGATGAAAAAAAAAAAAAACAGAAAAACACGGACGATCGTAAAGTATTTCTTGCTTACGCAGAAATCCAAAAAAAAAAAAAGATGCCCTACCGGGCAGAAGTATTCCTGCGGATGACTGTAAGACTTTCTGGAGCCTTTTCAGAAAGAAATCAGTGTTAGTTCACGCTTTAAAACCATATGCATAATGCGGAATGATGTTTGCAGTATTTTACATTTTACCTTTTAGCTACGATAACTATTAAACTTTGTTGTTTCATATAAAACTTTAGTCTTGCATCAATTTAGAGATTTTTTTAAAAAAACTTCCATTCGAAGTTTCACTCCCTAAAGCATCTTCAAGAAGCAATTAACTAATTAAAAGATTATCGCGTTAAGAATAATCTGTGCTTTAAAAGGTGAATGTTTGTTCACGGTTTAAAACAATATGCATAATGTGGTATGATGTTCTTTGTGTTTTACAGTTTATCTTGTAGCTGTGAAAGAAGTAATATTTGTTATTTCATATAAACTGCACTGTTTTGCATCATTTAGAGATTTTTTCAAAAGGTTTTTTATTCATAGTTATATTCCCTAAAGCATCTTCAAAAAGTAATTTAGTAATGAAAACTTTGTCACATTAAGTTTTGAATGGAAAATCTGTGGCGTAAATAGTAATAACTTCGAATTCATTTAATTACATTCCCGAGAGCATCATAAAAGTTAAGAGACTTTGAAAAATTTTGCCGGAGATCAAGCTTAAAAAGGAACACCGTCAGTTTAAAAATCCATTAGAGAACACTCTTCCGTGGACGTTTCATAATACTCCTTTTAAAACTATACAGTATGAAAATCTTTATGTTGTTTGTACCTGAACTTCATAATAAAAACTTTTACTTGGCCTTGCGAAATAATAAAAATATCTGTGTTTCTTTTTTATCGTCAGCTTGATAGTATACAAATTTTAAAATCATACAATATTTTAAATTCGACTAGTCAATTAAAAAAGTGCTAATCAAATGATAAATAAAATAGGTAGAATTTGATGAGGAAGATGAGCTGTGCTTCATGATTCCAGAGCTTTATAAAAACAGGGTAGCTTATCTAGGAACATGAATTAAAAAATTGTATTATATTTAGGATAACTAATAGAAACCTTACGCATTAAATCGATATAAACATACCCTATTGGTAGTCGTTCATATCTGTTTTGAAGCATCAAGAACTGCTTATTTATCAAGAATGACTACTAAGAATATTAGTTTCACGTAGATTATCAGTTTGGATCATAAATGTTCTTGATTCTTTTAAGTTTTACAGCCGTACTACATCCTCTTCTATATCCATATATTCAACAAAGAAACTTTCACAGATCTACGCATGCTTCTTCGCTTCCATTTTTAAAACAACTACGGAAAACGCAAAAACGTTGCAAAAGACTCACATGAAACAGCATTTCTACCTTGGCATCTGCGATTTAGCCATATCTTAATTATTCCTTTCACTAGAGCTTATATTTTACACTTTTAGCGTCTTTTCAAGCAAAGTACTTGTATACATTGAATATAGTGTGAGTTTAGACTGTTAAATCATAAAAAGAATGTATGTTGGGAACATTAATGATTTGAGTGGCTATTTCCCATCGACAAAAATTGGTCTAGGTTTGGACAGTGAAAAAAAAAAAAAAAAAAAAAAAACACGAACGGTTTCAAAGTATTTCTTGCTTACGCAGGAATACAACAAGATGCCCTACCGGGCAGAAATATTCCTGCAGATGACTGGAAGACTTTCTAGAAAGATTTCAGAAAGAACTGATATTAGTTCACGCTTTAAAAAGATATGCATAATGCAGAAGGATGTTGTGGTATTTTACATTTTACCTTTTAACAACGATAACAATTAAACTTTGTTGTCTCATATAAAACTTCAGTCTTGCTTCAATTTAGAGATTTTTTGAAAAAGATTTTAATTCAAGGTTGTATTCCCTAAAGAATCTTCAAGAAGTAATTACGGTAGTAGCGATAGCGAATACCGTATTAAAACACCCGCGGACTCCTACTCTTACTACTCATCCTCCTACTCCGGCCGAAATGGCAATTACTCTGTGATTTAGAGTCTGCGAGACTCTACTAATAACGCAATGGAAGTTTTAATGATGGAACGCAGCCTTCGAATTTTGGAAGCTTTTCTGTAACAAACATTTAAAAGTAGATTGCGTTTTGTTTCAAAAGTACATAATCTGATATTTTGTAGCTTAATCCATGAAAGAATGAATTCTTATCAAATAGCCCTACATAAAAATGGGATATTTAGTTCATGACGCTAACTTAAAATACTTGATATTTTGCTTTTCTTGACGGTAAAGCTTATCAGTTCAAAATTTCATATTACCTCAGTTGTTAGCTAACTATACACTATATGTTTCTGTATTAAGGTTTTCAAAGATCTAGTTCGAAAAGGCAGTTATTTGTTTGAATTCATTTTTGGTTTCATGAAATTATAATTAAAAACATATTTTTTTTTTTGAAACGCGTGTTTTTTTTTCTACACATAGTCTTACAAAAAATTTTCTTATAAAAAAATCATATAACTAATAATTTTAACAAATTTATCGTTTATGCCTGTTTTCCACCAGTGAAATATAAAAAAACACAAGCCTCAAAGAACTTTGTAGTAACTTTTCATAACTTTAAGTAAAATTGCTGCTACCGTTTTGCGCCATCTGGCTCTTGTTAAGTAATAAAAAGTTTTTCGCGTCAAGAAAAGTCTGTGCTCAAGAAGTAATAACTTCGAATTCATTTAATTACATTCTCGAGAGCATCATAAAAGTTAAGAGACTTTGAAAAATTTTGCCGGAGATCAAGCTTAAAAAGGAACACCGTCAGTTTAAAAATCCATTAGAGAACACTCTTCCGTGGACGTTTCAAAATACTCCTTTTAAAACTATACAGTATGAAAATCTTTATGTTGTTTGTACCTGAACTTCATAATAAAAACTTTTACTTGGCCTTGCGAAATAATAAAAATACCTGTGTTTCTTTTCTATCGTCAGCTTGATAGTATACAAATTTTAAAATCATACAATATTTTAAATTCGACTAGTCAATTAAAAAAGTGCTAATCAAATGATAAATAAAATAGGTAGAATTTGATGAGGAAGATGAGCTGTGCTTCATGATTCCAGAGCTTTATAAAAACAGGGTAGCTTATCTAGGAACATGAATTAAAAAATTGCATTATATTTAGAAAGACTAATAGAAACCTTATGCATTAAATCGATATAAACATACCCTATTGGTAGTCGTTCATATCTGTTTTGAAGCATCAAGAACTGCTTATTTATCAAGAATGACTACTAAGAATATTAGTTTCACGTAGATTATCAGTTTGGATCATAAATGTTCTTGATTCTTTTAAGTTTTACAGCCGTACTACAACCTCTTCTATATCCATATATTCAACAAAGAAACTTTCACAGATCTACGCATGCTTCTTCGCTTCCATTTTTAAAACAACTACGGAAAACGTAAGAACGTTGCATAAGACTCACATGAAACAACATTTTTACCTTGGCATCTGCGATTTAGCCATATGTTAATTATTCCTTTCACTAGAGCTTATATTTTACACTTTTAGAGTCTTTTCAAGCAAAGTACTTGTATACATTGAATATAGTGTGAGTTTAGACTGTTAAATCATAAAAAGAATGTAAGTTGGGAACATTAATGATTTGAGTGGCTATTTCCCATCGACAAAAATTGGTCTAGGTTTGGACAGTGAAAAAAAAAAAAAACAAGATGCCCTACCGGGCAGAAGTATTCCTGCAGATGACTGGAAGACTTTCTGGAGGCTTTTCAGAAAGAAATGAGTGTTAGTTCACGCTTTAAAACGATATGCATAATGCAGAATGACGTTTGCAGTATTTTACATTTTACCTTTTAACAACGATAACAATTAAACTTTGTTGTCTCATATAAAACTTCAGTCTTGCTTCAATTTAGAGGTTTTTTAAAAAAGATTTTAATTTAAAGTTGTATTCCCTAAAGAATCTTCAAGAAGTAATTAAGTAATAAAAAGTTTGTCGCGTCAAGAAAAGTCTGTGCTTAAGAAGTAATAACTTCGAATTCATTTAATTACATTCCCGAGAGCATCATAAAAGTAAGGAGACTTTGAAAAGTTTTGCCGGAGATCAAGCTTAAAAAGGAACACCGTCAGTTTAAAAATCCATTAGAGAACACTCTTCCGTGGACGTTTCAAAATACTCCTTTTAAAACTATACAGTATGAAAATCTTTATGTTGTTTGTACCTGAACTTCATAATAAAAACTTTTACTTGGCCTTGCGAAATAATAAAAATATCTGTGTTTCCCTTTTATCCTCAGCTTGATAGTATGCAAATTTTAGAATCATACAATATTTTAAATTCGACTAGTCAATTAAGAAAGTGTTCATCAAATGATAAATAAAATAGTTAGAAGTTGATGAGGAAGATGAGCTGTGCTTCATGATTCCAGAGCTTTATAAAAACAGGATAGCTTACCTAGGAACATGAAATAGAAAATTGTATTATATTTAGAAAAAGACTAATAGAAACCTTACGCATTTTTTTAAATCGATGTAAGCATACCGTTTTTGTAGTCGTTCATATCTCATTTGAAGCATCAAAAACTGCTCATTTATCACGAATAACTACTAACAGTATTAGTTTCACGTAGATTATCAGTTTGGATCATAAATGTTCTTGATTCTTTTAAGTTTGACAGCCGTATAACCTCTTCTATATCCATATATTCAACCAAGAAATTTTCTCAGATCTACGCGTGCTTCTTCGCTTCCATTTTTAAAACAACTACGGAAAACGTAAGAACGTTGCATAAGACTCACGTGAAACAACATTTCTACCATGCATCTACGATCTAGCCATATGTTAATTATTCCTTTCACTAGAGCTTATATTTTACACTTTTAGAGTCTTTTCAAGCCAAGTACTTGTATACAATGAATATAGTGTGAGTTTAGACTGTTAAATCATAAAAAGAATGTAAGTTGGGAACATTAATGACTTGAGTGGCTATTTCCCATCGACAAAAATTGGTCTAGGTTTGGACAGTGAAAAAAAAAAAAAAAAAACAAACAAGATGCCCTACCGGGCAGAAGTATTCCTGCAGATGACTGGAAGACTTTCTGGATGCTTTTCAGAAAGAAATGAATGTTAGTTCACGCTTTAAAACGATATGCATAATGCAGAATGATGTTTGCAGTATTTTACAGTTTACCTTTTAACAACGATAACAATTAAACTTTGTTGTCTCATAAAACTTCAGTTTTGTTTCAATTTAGAGATTTTTTTAAAAAGTTTTTAATTCAAAGTTGTATTCCCTAAAGAATCTTCAAGAAGTAATTAAGTAATAAAAAGTTTGTCGCGTCAAGAAAAGTCTGTCCTTAAGAAGTTATAACTTCGAATTCATTTAATTACATTCCCGAGAGCATCATAAAAGTTAAGAGACTTTGAAAAATTTTGCCGGAGATCAAGCTTAAAAAGGAACACCGTCAGTTTAAAAATCCATTAGAGAACACTCTTCCGTGGACGTTTCAAAATACTCCTTTTAAAACTATACAGTATGAAAATCTTTATGTTGTTTGTACCTGAACTTCATAATAAAAACTTTTACTTGGCCTTGCGAAATAATAAAAATATCTGTGTTTCCTTTTTATCGTCAGCTTGATAGTATACAAATTTTAGAATCATACAATATTTTAAATTCGACTAGTCAATTAAAAAAGTGGTCATCAAATGATAAATAAAATAGGTAGAAGTTGATGAGGAAGATGAGCTGTGCTTCATGATTCCAGAGCTTTATAAAAACAGGGTAGCTTGTCTAGGAACATGAATTAAAAAATTGTATTATATTTAGAAAGACTAATAGAAACCTTACGCATTAAATCGATATAAACATACCCTATTGGTAGTCGTTCATATCTGTTTTGAAGCATCAAGAACTGCTTATTTATCAAGAATGACTACTAAGAATATTAGTTTCACGTAGATTATCAGTTTGGATCATAAATGTTCTTGATTCTTTTAAGTTTTACAGCCGTACTACAACCTCTTCTATATCCATATATTCAACAAAGAAACTTTCACAGATCTACGCATGCTTCTTCGTTTCCATTTTTAAAACAACTACGGAAAACGTAAGAACGTTGCATAAGACTCACATGAAACAACATTTTTACCTTGGCATCTGCGATTTAGCCATATGTTAATTATTCCTTTCACTGGAGCTTATATTTTACACTTTTAGAGTCTTTTCAAGCAAAGTACTTGTATACAATGAATATAGTGTGAGTTTAGACTGTTAAATCATAAAAAGAATGTAAGTTGGGAACATTAATGATTTGAGTGGCTATTTCCCATCGACAAAAATTGGTCTAGGTTTGGACAGTGAAAAAAAAAAAAAAAAAAAAAAAACACGAACGGTTTCAAAGTATTCCTTGCTTACGCAGGAATACAAAAAACACGTACGGTTTCAAAGTATTCCTTGCTTACGCAGGAATACAAAGAAACACGAACGGTTTCAAAGTATTCCTTGCTTACGCAGGAATACAAAAAAACACGAACGGTTTCAAAGTATTCCTTGCTTACGCAGGAATACAATAATACATCTTCCTATACTTTCTACAAATGTGACGACGTTCAGGGATTTCAGAACTCCATCTCAATCTTAATTCGAGTGGCAAAAGAAAGATAACAGACATTTTTCGTCACGTTGCTTTATTAAATGACAGTTACATAAAAAAGATCTTTTTAACAAAGTGTACACATTATTATCTTAACTACTGATCACATCGCTCCCCCGGATCTGATAAGGTAGATTCCATTATAATAGTATGTATGCATTTTATTCTTTTGAAACCGCCTGTATCACGTGAATTTTTTAACTCTTTATCTTACATTTTTGTGATTGGTTTATAAAATAGTACAGTTGACTTTTTAAAATCATTTAACTGTGCTATTTTATATTTATACATGTACAGCAGCTGCAAAACTGTCTGACAAAGAATAAGCTGTGATTTCGATTATTAAGTGAAGACGTTATCGTCATGATAACCCACTTTTTGTAAGTTTGTAACAAACTGCAAAAATTATTTAATTGACAAAGCTCTTGCTCGAACTTTGAAATAGGCTAAGTAATTATTTTTTATTTTAATGTTTCTTTTTATTTGAATTCATTATTTAGTATATATTTAGCCTTTGTTAGGTGTTAATTTATTTAATTTATTTTTTGCCCACTCCTAGTGGTTTCCAATCCTGACTAAGTTCCGCCTCCATTTTGTTTCATTATATGTTCCAGTCAGCTACTTCTCCCTTTTTAACCAAGTTTTTAATTGTTATTTATATAATAATATATTTATAATAATGTCTTAATAATGTATATATATTTTAAAATTTTGGACGAATAGCCATGCAATGTGGAAATGCCAAATATATTTCATTAATAATAATAATAATAATAATGATTAACACAACAAGTGATATTTTAAAAGTTTATTTATTTAGAATTAGTATCAAAGTCTGGATTTTGTCTCAGATTATTGACCTCATTCGTATAGTCCATTCACTGATATGTGCAAAATTTCGGCCAGACAGAAGTCATTACAATTTTATTAACAATTATCGAAACACTTAACGCCTTGGTATAATCGATTGAGTCTATTTTTGCAATTGTGAAGCGGGGGTTCTGTCAATTCTTTAAACATCAAAACATGCGTTTGTTTGAATCACTTATGGTAATTAAATTGCGTAAAGTGTCTCTAGAGATATTTTAAAATAAAAGAAAATGCATTTTCTGGTGTAAAACAGCAATTTTTTTCTGGGACATTTGGAGAAACAAAGGAAAACAAAACTACGACATGCAACTCCCTGAAATAATTTCATCTTGGTCATTAAATAGATGTTGCGTGATCATTTAACTGCTACATTAGTTTATTACTGCTTGCGACACATTATCGCCAGATTTGAAATTTTGCATTTATGAGTGAATAGACTATAATTCTACGCCTCAGTTCAGCTACGTTTGGGGGCGGAGTTGAGTATATCTTACCTTTTAAGTAATCCCACAGAAAAAAGTCTAACTGAGTTAAATCAGGGGATCTTGCGGGCCATTCAACAGCTGTTCCTAAAGCCACCAATCTATGACCGAACGTATTGACTAGAAGATTTCGGACATCTCGAACACGATGTGCAGGTGCACCATCCTGGAACCACCATACGTTATCCAATCCGTTGTTTCCGTGGTCAGCTGTGTAAGTATTTGTGATCTCAGGGGGAAAAAAACTTGCAACATATCCAAATGCTTTCTCCGGTTAACGGTACCATTGAAAAAGTAAGGTCCGATTATCGCTGAATTGCCACACAAACCATCCCAGACGCTCAACTTTTCTCGCGAATTGCTTACTTCATAGGTAAAATTGGGCCGATTTCCTTGTTGTGCATACATACGTACGTTTTGGGAAGATACTTTCCGTTCATTGCAACCGAAGCCTCATCACCAATGGCTATGCGTCTTAAAAAGCCTAGTTCATGGCTTCTTGCTCAAACCAACGAGAAAAAGTAATGCACTGTTGAAAATCATTAGGTTTGAGATCATGCCTTTTGAATATTTTGTAAGGATGTTACTTCAAATCCTGAGAAATGATTCTCTGAATGGTACAAACAGGAAGATTGAGGTTATTTCTTCTCAAACTAAAATTACCAGGATTTGCCTGCATCTCTCGCCTGACATTAGCAATGTTTTGGGCTGATCAACCAGTACGTGGCCTACCGGAAAATTGTTTATTTAAAGTGAGACTAGGTCCATGTTGAGAATACTTCCTTACATTACGTGTGATCGTCGACTTGCACGGTGCCGCCCTACCAGGAAATCTCTGTTGAAAATCTGTTTTTACAGCTTGATAACTTTTTGTTTCCAAGTACCTTGTCACACCAAAAATACGCTGTTCCTTTGTAAGCTGCACCATCTTCATTTTCGAGTTTTAGCTACTGAGCACTTGCAGAAATATTTTTCTCATGTGGGAGTTTGTTAAATTACTTTGCACTTAATTACAAAGAAAGTTGTGAATTTATTTAAATTTTAATCACAACATTAAATGTAATTGCTATTATATCGAAGTGTCAATTGATCATAAAAAATCAGACTAAAAAAATGTCGGATAAAATCCCTTATAACTTCTGAGATATTTCACATTTTTAATGTGATTTTCAATGTGTATGTCAGTGGATAGCCCTTCTCTTACTCTTTCTTTTGGTATAAAACTTTTCTTATAATTAAGAATCATGTCAAACGCTACAGTGAATAATTTTTTGGGTAGCCTTATTTTTGAAACACACTGTACAGTGTGTCCACCAGAAAGTGGGCATCTAACTTTCAATAAGCATATCTTATCTTTCAATAAGCATATATGTTTATGCTTGTTTTTATCAATTTTTATATTAACAGAAAGAAAAGTTTTTGCTCTTTCTAAATATATGACCTTTTTCATAGAAAAAACAATTTTTCGGGAAATATAATCGATTTTATCATGAAACCATAACATTAAATCAATAATGATCAACTAACGCTTGCTAGAATAGGTGTTAACGACTCGAGTAGCATGGAAAATCATAAAAAGCTAAAATATTGTAATTAGCGGGATTAGGAAAAATCATGTTTCGTTAACACGAAACTATTTTTCTATGGATTTGTAGGGAATTATATACAACTTAGTAGAGTTGTTCGTGAATTTTTCCTTACAAAGTCATTAGAAACTTCAGATCAACACATGAAATAAGCGTGTAAAATAATGATGTTTCTTTTGATACAAGAAAAGGCTTTAAATCTCTAAAGTAACGTTTTATTATTTTAATTCTCACAAGTAAAAAAGTGATTTTTTTCGTGTAGCAGGCTCGTCGGTTTTACGAATCTCCTTAATAAAGCTACGTTTATACAAGGAAAACTTTACGTTTTTACAAGCTTGAAACATGAAAGTTTGATTTCTAAAACTCTTTTACAAAGATTTATAAACTTTTACAAAAAAAATACTTCTAACTACATTCAACGTGTGATCCATTTCTCTGGATGCAAAGCTCCACTCTGTTTCTCATTTCTGTGAACGAACGTCTTATCATCGCTTGGTGTTGTCTTAGCACATTCAATCCGTCAACTATTCTCCTCTTCAGTTCTCCTAAACTGTCTGGTGGGGTAGCAATAACTTTTTGCTTAAGGTGACCCCAAAGGAAAAAGTCCAATGTCGTCAAATCAGGAGAACGCGCTGGCCATTCTGTTGGGTGATGAAGTGCTACCACACGATTTTGAAATCTTGTTTGGAGCGAGCGACAAATTTCAGGGGTTCCATGAGCTGGAGCTCCGCCTTGGAACCACCAAACAGCTTGAAAAACAAGACCCACATACACATGTGCAATACCTGGAAAAGCCACGCGCTCAAGCATATCTTTGTAGGTCCGCTCATTAACACTGCGGTTAAAAAAATGAGGCCCAATGATTTCCCCATTATCGCAAAGGCCAATCCAAACATGAAGTTTTTCACGTGAACTACTCTTCTCAAATTTGAGATCAGGAGGAGGTTGACCTTTTGGAGCATAGCAACGTACGTTTTGTGAGCTCACCGTGCCATTCATATTAAAAACAGCTTCATCTCCAATGACAATATTCGGAATGAATCGTATGTTGTGCGTTTGGTTTGAAAACCACCGACAAAACCGTAATCTTCTTCCGAGATCAGCATTTTTTAGCTCCAGCACCACGTGGATTTTGTATGGATTCCATTTGAGGTCCTTGCGGACAATGTTGTTGAACGAACTCTTCGACAGACCAGTAGGATTATTTCCACACGAAACACCTTGTCGTTGTTGTACTAACAGTCGCCTCATCAGTTGAATGTTTTCATAGAAATACGAAAAGAGAAAGAATCACAACGTTATAAAATCTTTTGAAACAACCGCGTCCTTTTTGCAGGTATCGTCATTGTTTCACTGAAATAATTTGCATATCTAATGAAGTGCGATTGTTTCATACTAACAATAAATAGAGTTTCTCATTGGTTGTTTGAAATTAAATATTTGAATTTTAGAATAAATTAAACAAATTATGCATAAAATTCAAAAATAATTAGCACGACATTTCGACGAGAATTTCATACGAGCGCGCTTTTAAACGAAAACAAGTAAAAGATGGAGGGCGAAGGTGCTGTCGTTAACGATGGATACCTCGATGATATCGATTTTGAACTAAGTGAAAATGCTGCACTCAAAGGTACTGAAGCACAAAAAAACTTTTCAAAACTTTTTCATATTAAAAGAACAGTTTCAAAGTGAACAAAAGAAAGCTTACAGTCTTGCTGTAGTATTTAAATTCATTAGCTTGGATACGAAATGATTTGAGTTCACTTTTTTTAATTACAGGAAAATTAACATATAAAAAGGTTTTAAAGCAATAGAAAGAAGCAAAATAAATGGATACTTTTGGAAAAAGGCAAAAAATATATATCCTTATTGTGGACCGTTTCAAAAACATAGATACAAATAAATAACGAAAATCGAAAATCGAAAATCTTCAAACATAAAAGTAATGAAATGAAAAATGAAAATAAACAGGTACTGTAAACACACGTATAATGATCTTTCTGAATATTTCTTTTCAATGACGAAGTTCATTTAACCTGGGCTGTTTCTCCATCTCGGAGTTTTAAATAAAGTAGTCCCGTTAAAATAGGAGGGGAAGTCAAAACAATACCATCGTGGGAGATCAGTGGGAAACTGAAAAGTTATTATCCATACATTCAGCACAATCGAGTTGTTTTTAAAATTAAAACTGAATTTAAACTTTGTTTCAGAATTAGGAACATTAACAGTATTTCTTCTTATTAATCTCACTATATTATCTTACCAGAAAAAATTAGTTCATCGAAGGATAGGCATTGCCAATTTGTGTGAGGACTTGGTGTTTCTGTGCTAAAGCACTGTCTAATTTTTCTCAAATTGTCTCTTATTGATTTACAGTTTTCACAAATATCACCAGTGTTGTTAATCAATAACTGACAGTTTGAAGGTCGAATAACACTGAAGGTATCAACCTTGTACCTAATGCCATCAAATGTTTCAGGAAAAGCTATTTCTTCCGTGTCTTTTCTTGGAAATGGCATTTTAAAATCCAACCTTCTTTTCAAAACATCAGTGAAATCATCATTACCACAACAGATCTTCACTTTTTTCAAAAAACTACAAAGTAGTTCAATATTGTCATTACTAATTTGATGACAATTTTCTAAATTCTCTACTATACGCCCATGAAGTGAAAGTTTCCATGTCATATCCCTGTTTATATATAAAACAATAGGGACATTACTGTTTTCATCAACCACTAAAAGTTTAATGTAGCATCTGCTGTAAGTTTCACTTGGCACTTTCGTAAATTCAGCTTCACTTAACTTTTTATCCACAATGAACAGTCTTTCTCATCTTTTGTATTAATGATTCACTTCCCAAACAAATGGAGCACACTTCAGAATGAGGCTTAAATTCTGGTAAAGTAATAGCATAACCAATACCAGTTGTTCGAACTTGATCAAGTTTTTTCTTGCATGTATTGCAGAGATGAGTTGGATTGATCTATATACAGCGAAAAATACAATTCTCAACAAATATAAAAACCTTGAGAACACTAATATATGAGAAATACCTTTCAAGATTCTCTAGCTAACAAATGAAAATAGTTAAAGCGCAAATTGTACTTATAAAATTAACTCAGGATTTTCTGTGAGTGAAATATTATATTTCCGAATAACATCGTCAAAATCTATCACAGATTTCGGGTTTATATACCCAGAGCTTGTTTTGATTTTCAATCCACAAAACCGGCATAACTTCTTAACGTGAGTTTCCATTCTTAAATAAAAAGGACACCATATTGTAACGACAAAGTTTAAAGGGACAAGCGTTTGGACCGAACATTAAGCTTGGTTTCCAATAAAATTATTTTTGTTGCGCAACCGTTTTGCAGCACTTTGTTGTGCAACAAGTGTAGGAAATTGTTGCAGAGATAGATTTTATTCTATCTCTGCAACAGGTGTTGTACAACATATCTTTTGTTCTGAAAAACGGTTGCACAACCGTTGTGCAACAAAAATAATTTTATTGGAAACCAAGCTTTACGATAATATTAACGAACTTTTGTTGCCACAAAAGTCCCTATATCTATGTCGTCCTGAGTAAAGAAATTCACCACACTGTAAGATAAATGATAATTGAACTCACATGTAATCAGGATTCAGTACAGCCTAAGTAGTTATTAAAATAACTCTTGTAGAATTTGTGTTGTTTTTTTCTCGTTGTAAAAATGGCGTCTTTCTTGCTCCTCTTCTTCTTCATATACTAGTAAGTTTGAATTAATAAATGTTTAACTCGATTGCCGTCCACTTATCTGTGATTAACTTAAGCCAATCAAGACTTCGTTTAATGGGGGGAAACCATAAATAATTTGATAGGAAAAACCTCTAATTTTCTCGTTACTTGTCGGTAAAATTCTCGTGGGACTAATTATATGTTCTTTTGCGCGCTAAAAGGCCTAGTACCGAGGATGCGGTTCTAACCGATTGTTAGAAAAGAACAATAGAAAATTGAATAGAACAGCTGAATGTTGTGATTCTTTCTCTTTTCGTATTTCTATGATGTTTTGTTGTGTTCTGACGGTCTTTTTTCTGCCACTCCTACCTTTGTTCAGATTAAGGCTTGTCCCATGATCATTATGTTTTTGACGTTCCTGTGGATCGTGGTTATAACCAAAAATAAGAAATGAAAACTTTTTCATTTCTTATTATAACGAAAAAATATTCAAAGAAATAGTCAAAGAAATGCCGATGATCTTTAGCATGTGGTGCTATTTAATAACAAACAAGATGCCCGTATGGGCAGAAAGATTTCTGCAAAATCTGTTGAAGCATAAAAATTGAAAACGTTTTTTTAGTTGAAAAAGAATGATCACAGTCCAAGATAATTATAAGCTTCCTTTATATATTTTCTGTTTTCACCATAAAATATGTACATCTTCTTTAAAATCCATTTAATATTGATCAAAGAAACTTTCGTAAATCTTTCGCTGACATGCAATGCACGGTGCTTTGGTTTCATGTAAATGCACGCACGAAATTTCAAAAAACCGCTAGGTTTGGACAGTAAGAAAAAAACGAAGAAAAACAAGATGCCCTACCGGGCAGAAGTATTCCTGCGGATGACTGTAAGACTTTCTGGAGCCTTTTCAGAAAGAAATGAGTGTTCACGCTTTAAAACCATATGCATAATGCGGAATGATGTTTGCAGTATTTTACATTTTACCTTTTAGCTACGATAACTATTAAACTTTGTTGTTTCATATAAAACTTTAGTCTTGCATCAATTTAGAGATTTTTTTAAAAAGATTTCCATTCGAAGTTGCACTCCCTAAAGCATCTTCAAGAAGCAATTAACTAATTAAAAGATTATCGCGTTAAGAATAATCTGTGCTTTAAAAGGTGAATGTTTGTTCACGGTTTGAAACAATATGCATATGTGGTATGATGTTCTTTGTGTTTTACAGTTTATCTTGTAGCTGTGAAAGAAGTAATATTTGTTATTTCATATAAACTGTACTGTTTTGCATCATTTAGAGATTTTTTCAAAAACTTTTTTATTCATAGTTATATTCCCTAAAGCATCTTCAAAAAGTAATTAAGTAATGAAAACTTTGTCACATTAAGTTTTGAATGGAAAATCTGTGGCGTAAATAGTAATAACTTCGAATTCATTTAATTACATTCCCGAGAGCATCATAAAAGTTAAGAGACTTCGGAAAATTTTGCCGGAGATCAAGCTTAAAAAGGAACACCGTCAGTTTAAAAATCCATTAGAGAACACTCTTCCGTGGACGTTTCAAAATACTCCTTTTAAAACTATACAGTATGAAAATCTTTATGTTGTTTGTACCTGAACTCCATAATAAAATCTTTTACTTGGCCTTGCGAAATAATAAAAATATCTGTGTTTCCTTTTTATCGTCAGCTTGATAGTATACAAATTTTAGAATCATACAATATTTAAAATTCGACTAGTCAATAAAAAAAGTGGTCATCTATTGATTAATAAAATGGGTATAAGCTGATGAGGAAGATGAGCTGTGCTTCAAGATCCCAGAGCTTTATAAAAACAGGATAGCTTACCTAGGAACATGAAATAGAAAATTGTATTATATTTAGAAAAAGACTAATAGAAACCTTACGCATTTTTTTAAATCGATGTAACTATACCGTTTTTGTAGTCGTTCATATCTGATTTGAAGCATCGAAAACTGCTTATTTATCACGAATAACTACTAAGAGTATTAGTTTCACGTAGATTATCAGTTTAGATCATAAATGTTCTTGATTCTTTTAATTTTGACAGCCGTATAACCTCTTCTATATCCATATATTCAACCAAGAAATTTTCTCAGATCTACGCGTGCTTCTTCGCTTCCATTTTTAAAACAACTACGGAAAACGTAAGAACGTTGCATAAGACTCACATGAAACAACATTTCTACCTTGGCATCTGCGATTTAGCCATATGTTAATTATTCCTTTCACTAGAGCTTATATTTTACACTTTTAGAGTCTTTTCAAGCAAAGTACCTGTATACAATGAATATAGTGTGAGTTTAGACTGTTAAATCATAAAAAGAATGTAAGTTGGGAACATTAATGATTTGAGTGGCTATTTCCCATCGACAAAAATTGGTATAGGTTTGGACAGTGAAAAAAAAAGAAACAAGATGCCCTACCGGGCAGAAGTATTCCTGCAGATGACTGGAAGACTTTCTGGAGGCTTTTCAGAAAGAAATGAATGTTAGTTCACGCTTTAAAATGATATGCATAATGCAGAATGATGTTTGCAGTATTTTACATTTTACCTTTTAACAACGATAACAATTAAACTTTGTTGTCTCATAAAACTTCAGTCTTGTTTCAATTTAGAGATTTTTTAAAAAGATTTTAATTCAAAGTTGTATTCCCTAAAGCATCTTCAAAAAGTAATTAAGTAATGAAAACTTTGTCACATTAAGTTTTAAAGGGAAAATCTGTGGCGTAAATAGTAATAACTTCGAATTCATTTAATTACATTCCCGAGAGCATCATAAAAGTTAAGAGACTTTGAAAAATTTTGCCGGAGATCAAGCTTAAAAAGGAACACCGTCAGTTTAAAAATCCATTAGAGAACACTCTTCCGTGGACGTTTCAAAATACTCCTTTTAAAACTATACAGTATGAAAATCTTTATGTTGTTTGTACCTGAACTTCATAATAAAAACTTTTACTTGGCCATGCGAAATAATAAAAATATCTGTGTTTTCTTTTTATCGCCAGCTTGATAGTATACAAATTTTAGAATCATACAATATTTTAAATTCGACTAGACAATTAAAAAAGTGGTCATCAAATGATAAATAAAATAGGTAGAAGTTGATGAGGAAGATGAGCTGTGCTTCATGATTCCAGAGTTTTATAAAAACAGGGTAGCTTATGTAGGAACATGAATTAAACAATTGTATTATATTTAGAAAGACTAATAGAAACCTTACGCATTAAATCGATATAAACATACCCTATTGGTAGTCGTTCATATCTGTTTTGAAGCATCAGGAACTGCTTATTTATCAAGAATGACTACTAAGAATATTAGTTTCACGTAGATTATCAGTTTGGATCATAAATGTTCTTGATTCTTTTAAGTTTTACAGCCGTACTACAACCTCTTCTATATCCATATATTCAACAAAGAAACTTTCACAGATCTACGCATGCTTCTTCGCTTCCATTTTTAAAACAACTACGGAAAACGTTAGAACGTTGCATAAGACTCACATGAAACAACATTTCCACCTTGGCATCTGCGATTTAGCCATATGTTAATTATTCCTTTCACTAGAGCCTATATTTTACACTTTTAGAGTCTTTTCAAGCAAAGTACTTGTATACAATGAATATAGTGTGAGTTTAGACTGTTAAATCATAAAAAGAATGTAAGTTGGGAACATTAATGATTTGAGTGGCTATTTCCCATCGACAAAAATTGGTCTAGGTTTGGACAGTGAAAAAAAAAAAAAACAAAAAAAACACGAACGGTTTCAAAGTATTCCTTGCTTACGCAGGAATACAAAAAAACACGAACGGTTTCAAAGTATTCCTTGCTTACGCAGGAATACAAAAAAACAAAAACATGAACGGTTTCAAAGTATTCCTTGCTTACGCAGGAATACAAAAAACACGAACGGTTTCAAAGTATTCCTTGCTTACGCAGGAATACAATAAATATATATTATATTACATATATTGTACATTAGGTTGCATAAGTATGCCTTCAAAATTTGCATTGTTTACAATGACATAAATTCCCATCCCATTGTTTTATCTGCTTTTTGAATTCGGAGATATTTGTCAATGATTTTATGTGGTACGGTAAGTTGTTCCAGACTTTTGGGGCTAAAGGTACAACCAAGTTATTTTCATTCTTTTTACGAATGCATCTTGTGGATCTTTTCACATTAAATATGTTTTCCATATACTTTGGGCTAATGCCAATTAGACATTTAAAAACCTCTTTACAAAGATATTGTAATCGTATAACTGTCATAAAATTTTCATTTTGATAAATATACCCTAAGTTTGAAGCTGTTTGGTTGTCTTGGTAGTTCAGAAAACGCATGGCACGTTTATGTATTTTATTCACTTTTAATAGCGATTTTGCAGATGAAAAATGCCATATTAGCGGACAATAGTTAAAGTTGCTGTATACAAAGCTATTTACTAGTAGTTGCTTCGCTTTGAAGGACAGTTGATTTTTCAATCTGTACAATGCATTTAATTGTGCTGAGGCTTTTTGACATAAAAGCTTAACATGTGAATCGAATTTTAGTTTATGGTCAATTTTTATACCTAGAGGTTTGACATTTGATTCTGTCTTGATCATTTTATCACCTATATTAATTGTTGATGAATCGTCTCTGCCCTTACTTAACAAAATAGCTTGAAATTTTTCAGGGTTCGCAATCATTTTGTTATTTTTCAACCATAATAGTGCTATGTTGGATTTGCAAAATATGAATTTAAAATATAATATTTGGTAGAAGTGAACCAAAATCACTTGAGAAAAGCTATATAGATTGACGACTTCCACAATTGTATGCCTCAACAGTATTCAGGCCTATTACAATCAAATGATTAAGTCAAACATGTCTAAAAATTGAAGGCATATGCCTATTTATGGCTAAATTAGAAAAAGTGACTGAAAAATTCGAAATAAACACTTTCCATTTCTTCTTTGAGCACTCTTTAAAAAATTGGCACAAATTGGGAGGAAATTGCAAATTTGGTAACAAGCATTCAATATTATATATATAAATCTACTAGAATCAGCAAACTTACATTTCACCAGTTGAAGCTTATCAATAATGCATTATGAACAAAAAGATGAAACTTTTAATTAACTTAGAGTGCGTTTACATGAGCGCCGTAGTGAACTCAAACCGATTTGAAATTTTCAGCTGTTTGAAATTGGGCCTTCTGTTTACATGAGAAATTTTGATACGGCCTTGGCGAGTTTTGTCGAGTAAAAATCGAAACAATAGATTTACTAGTTTCTAGCTCTCTCTACGGGTGGGTTTATGCACGAGAGCCATAGTGAACGGTTTGAGATTTTACTACGGGTAGAAAAATTTTCTATACACAATGGAATAAATTTAGCACATTCTACATTTTTATTTCATTATGTGTCAGCAAAATTTAATTAATATGGGCATGCTTGTTAACACATTTTATGATAAAACAATGAAATGTGAAAACTTTCACATCTTTCCAAGCTGTATCAAAATTTCAAACTATATATATATTTGAGGAATAGGTTTGAAACCATCACGGGTACAATTTCAGTACGGCTGTTATCATGTAAACGTCACTGAAGGTGTGACCAGGAACAGTACTGAAATAAGAACCCGTATTATCGAAACTCGTAACTGGAGGCTTGAAATTTCAAACCGGTTTGAGTTCAGTACGGTCTCATGTAAACGCACTCTTTATCGCGACCACTTTTCAATTTACTATAGCTTATCCACATTTCGTAGCCAGAAAAAAACTTTCCATTGTATTGCACATGCATGATGTTTCAGTGTATAGACACAGTCTACATTCAATTCATTTCCAAATTTTAGAAATTTGTCCTTCTTTGGCAGTTCCAGTTGTATACGTTTTTTCGATATCTTCAAATGTCAGTGCTCTTTTGAAGACAGTTGATAAAAATACCAATGTTCTATCACCAAGCATTATGCACATATTCTTTGTTAATATAGCGTTGTCAATATGTGCAAAAAACAACAAAACATTCTCTTTATAAGTTTTGCGTCACCGTCAGTTCTTTCATAAGTCGATAAAACTTTCTTTTGATTGAGCTGAGCACGTTTCATGCATTAATTAGAAAATTTTGTGCATGCATTGATTACATATTTCTCCAGTAATTTTGATATTACGATGCGATGCATCTTGATGATGGATGCTGAAAGTTTTTTCATCATATGATAGTTTTACTTGTTATGAAACCTTCATTTTCTTCTTTCTCGAGCATATTTCCCCAAAACACAATCATTTCCTCTCTAAGAAGTCTTCTAACGATTAACATTAGGTATAAACAGGAAAATATTCTTAAAATTCTTCCTTAAAGTTTCTTACGAAGCTCTTCTTCAACTTCTACATAACGAAATCGGTTCACGTGTCGCACGTAAATATTTTAAGGACTATTTAATAAAACTTTTAAAGATTGAAATGGAAATATAAAAAATCCAAAAAAACTTCCAAAAGTAGTAAAAGGTTATAAAAGAATAAGAATTTGATGAAATAATATTAAAAATAACCTTTTATGCATTATGTTTAGCTTGGGGAGTGCTGGTCTGTCATTATCTATTCTGAATAAATAAATGATCCGAAATGGAAACTTCCGAAATGGAAACTGACTTTCCGAAAACGGATTGTCTTAAAAAAAGGAGAAAATTTGCCAACACTTCGCCTAGGTCGTGAAGCTACAGAGCCCCTTGCGGGGCAATAAAGTAAAATAGATCATTGATGAATATGTTAAAAATTATTGGCCCCAGAATCGAGCCTTGGAGAACTCCTGATATGATTAACTGAAAAAGGCTGAAAACGCCATTGACACGAGTACTCTGTTTTCTATTAGTTAGATATGAAAGTACAGTAGAGTCTCCATAACTCGAACCTCTATTACTCGAATGTCTCCTTCTTTCGAACAAATTCGCTGGCACCTTGAAAATTTCCTAATAAACTCTCATAAAAAAACCTCTACAACTCGAATCTCCATAACTGGAATATTCCCTTCTTTTGAACGAATTTTCTTGTTCCTTGAAGGTTTTTGTCTCCATAACTCGAATTTTCCTGCAGCGTTATGCAAAATTTAGCAAAATTTGAAAGGTTTTACTCATGTTTTGAGTTCACCAACTGTTTTCGAAAATCCGGAATTTCTGAAGAGGATGCCCAAGAAGCCATCAACGAAGATGACGATCCATTTAAAAGCCTAGCCAGTAATGAAGTAGAAGAGGACCCAATCCCAACCCTCGATGCTGAACTCTCGTACATAAAGCAAAAGTTCCCTGGCCATATCGATTCTACCATATCAACTGAAGATTTCATTGATTTCGATATCGAAGTCAGTACATCCCATGGGCGTCTAACAACTGCTGACATCATCGCTGACATCACTGGAGCTGAAGACGAAGAATTAGAAGTGGATGATGAAGATGACAAGGACGAGGATAATCTCACACGACCCACAGCTGATCAAGTGCGTTCGGCAATTACAGTCCTCGAAGACTTGAGTCTATTTTCCAAATTTGGAGAGGTAATGATCGTACACCTTAAGTATCTGAATCACAACATCAATAAAGATCATGATTTTATTTGTAAACAGAAAGTGATTACTGATTTCTTTTCTTAGTTGATTATGAAAAAAAACACAAAAGTACATTATCTTTGACTTTAAACTAACCCAAAACCCCCCTATATGCAAGAATACATGATGCAACTACAACTCGACTGTCTCTATCTTTCGAACGATTTCTTTTTCCCTCTGGTTGTTCGAGTTATGAAGACTCTACTGTATGAACTGAAGAGCGTCCTTACGTAGTCCATATGCATGCAGCTTAGCAATGATGAGGTCATGAGGAATGCAATCAAATGCTTTTGAAAGATCCATCATGACTGCACCAACAAAATAATCCAAATCTAACTTCTCTTTCCATTCCTCAATTAATCAAATCAATCAAATCAAAACGTGTTGTGTGCTGTATTTTTTTCTGTATGCCGACAAAAAACGAGACAACTTATTTTCAATAAATATTATTAGCTGCTTTTTAATTACTTTTTCATAAATTTTTGAAAAGAAATTAAGAACACTCACCGGCCTATAGTTTGTAATACTATATTTATCCTTCCCTCCTTTGTCTAGTGGTGTGACTGTTGCAATTTTTGCCTTACCGGGGAATTTATTGTTTCTTATGCTGCAATTGATAGCATTTGTTAAAGGTTTTGAAAGGTATTCAGTTGCTAAGAGAGAAAGCTTTGGTGGTATTTGATCTTCACCAGCTGATGCCCTGGGTTAACTTCACTAAAAACATTTTTAACATCTTCCTCACATATTTCCTTAAAAACAAATTCATCCGTCACTGTAAAAGATTCTTTAATTCTCAGAACACTGGGATGGTTTTCGAATTTTTTGATAATGTTATCAATAACACGTTCTTTATTTTCAATCCGTGCAAAATCTATAGAGTTTGGCTTATCACCACTACATTTTTCGACTATATTTATGTAATGGTCATTAAATATGTTTGCTAGCTCTTGTTCATCCGTTATTACATTTTGATCTTTGAAAATCGAGATATTAACATTATCGAAAGCGCATTTATTTGTTATGGAAGGTTTTATTGCTTTCCAAAAGCCTTTTTTATTTACAGTATTTGTTTCTGTAACCTTTTTAAAATAGCGCTTAATTGCCTTTTTACGTAGATTTGCACATTTATTTCTTTGTCTTTTATAATTTATGAAGTTATCCGTTGTTGGTTCTTTGTTGTATTTATTCTTTAATCTTGACCTTGTGTAGATGGCTTTTTTTAGTTGTTTATTCATAAAAGGAGCTTCATTGCCCCGCACAGTTTTTTGTTTATCTATGATGGCGCTAAATTTTGAAACGAGATTTTCATATATAGTGTCTGGATTATTAGAAGAACTTTCAAAATTAGCATCCTTTACATCTTTCAGAAATGCGGCCGAATTGAAATTTTTATACTTTCGGTATATTATTTTTTTGGGCTTCAAACGTACTATTTGAGACTTTAAAAAAGTTGAAATCATCAGATGGTGATCACTCAAGCCTGTTTCAGTTACAAAAGTATTTTGAAGTGATTGGGATTTATTTGTTAAAATTACATCAATAGAGGTACCATCAGAACTAGCAAAACACGTCTTTTCTTTAATCAAATTTTTTAAATTGAAAGTATCACAAAATGAAAGTAAGTATTTTAGGCCTATATCCTTTTTGTTATATGTATCAATATTCAAATCTCCAAGAACAATAATATTGTCACACTTTGTAAAAACTTTATTGAGAATCTCTTCCAAATTTTCGAAGAAATGCTTTAAATTTGAGGTTGAAGGTGGTCTGTAGGCACTGACTATCATCCAGGATTTATTTTTGATTTTTATCTCCGAACATATAATTTCATTTCCTGGTAGATGAGGAATTTCAAAGGATCTGCAGATAATGCCTTTTTTAACATATTCAATAAGACCTCCACCATACTTGTTTCTATCTTTCCTAGTTCTAATTTCGTAATTGTTTACAAGACATTGAGCGTTTGGAAAAGACTCATCTAATTTAGTTTCGGCGATTACAAAATAATCTGGGGAAACTTTTTGGAAGATCATTTTTACATCTTCAATTTTATTTCTAAGACTGTTTATGTTTAAATATCCAATGAGGGGATTTGCTAAATATTTGTTTCTCAGAGAAATTAATCTTTGTAACGTGTTATTGGTATCAATATCAATATAAAATTACTAGGGTAATCACATTCATTATCTTGGGTTTTATGCAGATTATTTATGTATAGGCTTCCAAATCCAGGCTTGGTCGTAAAAAATTATTCAAAACTCGTATATAATTGTGCATTAAAATGTTCTTACCATTGTAAGATAAATGCAACCCATCCTTCCATAAATTGACACTTTCAATGTTACTATTGTCAACAAAGATAAAGCCATACTTTTTGCATTTTTCCAAAAGTAAACCATTGATGCATCTAATTCTGCTGGGGTTGATTTTGAAGCATGTGATAATACCAGAGATAATCACCTGCTTGACATCTTCACAATTTCTTCCAACGCCTATGATATCGTCTGAAATTTCTTCATCCGAAGCATTCGAAAGCACATGATTTAGGAGATTATTGATACCAACGTGAATAAGAACAACATCTGGTTTATCTTCTAAGAGCGTTGGCTTTGCATAATGATCCAAATTTTTAATAGTGGCTCCGGGAAAGCTTTTCAGTTTCAAATAAACATTTGGAAGACGACTAAACATGTCTCTAACTCTTATGCTTTTAGGTATACTATCAGAGATAATGCGAACGCAGCTACGCTGGAAATCATTTTTGTTTTCATTAAAAGTTCTATTACGTTCTGGATAAGGATAAGGATTTACCTTAACATCGCTCCACTCACTATTTTCGCAGTCTCTACCTTGGATAACAGATGTTTTATGTGACAGAACGTCCCTGATTATCGCTGTACACTCTTTCACTTCTTTCTTTAGAAACTCATTTTCCTCCTTTAATTGATTCACAAGATCGTTGGATAATGTACTTTTTAATTTACTTACTTCGTATGAAAAGTACTCTTTTAAATCTGCAACATTCTTTACAACATCTTGAAAAACATCCATTTTTTCTAACTCTTTTAACTCATTATTTAAAAAGTTATCATCAACAAAACAGTCTTTGCTAGATTCTTTCTCCAAACAATCATCATCATCCAAAGCACCAATGCAATCATCATCATACAAAGCCTCATTAACTTCAGTGTTATACAATGTGCAATCACTAATACGAAAAGTATCATGGCTACGTTTGTTTACTTTTAACAGACAACCAGACTCAACAAGTTTATTTAAAGTTGAAGTAACCTTTGAAGGACTCAAATTCTTCGTTTCTAAAATAATTCTATCTTCATCTACACGTTTCTTCTTTCTTAGTATGGATTTAATAGATTCTATAACAGCTTTCTCAGCGAAAAATCATCTAAATAGCTGCAAGAAAAAAACATGAAACCCCTCCATTGCAAAATTCAACGAGATTGTTTTCTGGAGAAGAAACGTGTTCCTTGTCCCGAGTGGTGCAAATGGGAAGAAATTCATCGCCGAAACAACGAAATGGCTTCAATGTTGGGTTGATGATTCCGAAAATTATAAAGATATTGTAATGGTTATGCCATCGGTACTACTGCAGAAGCCAAGCTACAAATCAACAGCCAAACAGCACAGCATGTGTCTTGAGAGGAGACTTCGGTTATGGAATGAAGGTGATTTTGACGCACTTATATGAGAGAATCAAGGACAATCCAGAAAACTCTCAAATCAACACATAACAAACAACATGACGAACAGTTCTCCAAAAACTTTGCAAAACTTATCTTTATGGGGAAAATCAACGCAGCCTTGAAAATGCTGGACAAAAATGAAAGCGGGAGTGTACTTCATTTATCACAAGAAGTAATTAACAGCCTCAAATCAAAAGACCCTGAAGCAAAGAACGCAGACGAATCTGTTCTTATCCATGGACCGAAACCATTCATTGATCCTGTACTGTTCGAAGGTATTGATGAATCAACTATCGTAAAATCTGCCATCAGAACGAAAGGATCTAGTGGACCGTCTGGTTTGGATTCTGGTGCTTGGAGAAGAATGTTAATTTCTAAGAACTTTGGCAGATTTGGTTTAGATCTTCAAAAAACGCTAGTTTCTTTTGCAAAAAAACTATGCAGAAAAGACATAAAAACAAACGATACTTCCTCCAGTCTTGAAGCATACACAGCTTGTCGCCTTATCCCTCTCGACAAATCTCCAGGAGTTAGGCCGATTGGTATCGGTGGAGCGCATCGGCGAATTGTTGGAAAAGCAGTTATCTCCATCATCAAACCAAACATTCTTGAAAGCTCCGGTGATTTACAGCTCTGTACCGGGCAAAAATCTGGATGCAAAGCAGCCGTTCATGCAATGCGAGAAATCTTTGAAGAAGAAGAGACCGATGCTCTTCTTTTAGTCGACGCAAAAAATGCCAACAACTCCATAAATCGCAAAGTCCTTTTGCATAACATACCGTATCTGTGTCCTGCTATGGCAACTTATGTATCCAACTGCTACAAAGTTCCTTCACGCTTGTTCGTCCAAGGAGGATTAGAGATTTCATCCACTGAAGACACTACACAGGGGGATCCTTTGGCAATGTCATCTTACGACATTGGTTTACTTTCCCTGTTGGACGCCATCAACAGCATCGACGAGCCAGTTCAACTTGCTGCCTTTGCTGATGACCTTGGAGGTGCAGGGAAACTCAAAGATCTACGACGTTGGTGGGAGAAAATTGTCTCTCATGGTCCATCCCTTGGTTTTTTCCCAGAGCCTTCGAAATCGTGGCTTATCGTGAAAGACAAAATGCTTGAAAAGGCACGCAATATCTTTGATGGCACTGAAATCAAGCTGATAACATCAGGACGAAAGTCTTGAGGCTTGAGGTCTTGAGGCTTCATCGGAAAAGCTGAAGGAAAAGAAGAATATGTCAACAAGCTCGTTGAAGAAAGGTGCTCTCAACTTAACGTACTGTGTGGTATTGCAAAGTCCGAGCCACAATCAACCTATGTAGCTTTTGTCGCTGGTTGTCATCCCAACAATCACTGATGGTCATCACTGTCCCCAGGACGAACGGCTGCTGCTATCGTTACCACCAAGAAAGGGTGGCCTATCCATTCCCATCTTCAGTTCTTGGTCAACAAACGAGTTCTCCAATTCTCAAAGGATGACTCGCAATCTGTCGAGCAGAATCAAGAATCAAAACCGAAACAACATTGAGATAACAGAAGACAATAAAAAAGCCAAGAACGAATTGTTGAAATCCAAAGTTGATCAAGAAAATGAAACTCTCAGATCTTTGAGAGAAAGAATGACACCAGATCAACAAAGAGCAAACGACCTCGCATGTGCCAAGGGTGCTTCGAGTTGGCTTACCATCGTACCAGTTGAAAGCGAAGGCTTCTGTCTCAATAAAAGAGAATTCTTATACTCCCTGTGTTTGAGGTATCGATGGACACCGAAGTATCTCCCATCAAAATGTGCATGTGGTCAGCGCTTCGATGTCGACCATGCCTTGTCATGAGCAAAAGGAGGATTCATCCATCAACGTCATGACGAGATTCGAGATCTTCTCGCCGACTTTCTTTCTCAAGTGCATAATGACGTATGCACCGAGCCTCACTTGCAGCCACTGAGTTGAGAAGCATTATCCAGAGGATCTAACAAATCAGATGAAGCTCGCCTAGATGTATCAGTGAGAGGTTTTTCGGCAAAGGGGACAACTTGCATTCTTCGACGTAAGGATCATCAATCCGTTCGCAAAGAGTCACCTTGCCCAGAAACTCGAAAATACTTTCAAGGCAAACGAACAAGAAAAAAAACGAAAATACAATAAGCGAGTTATTGAAATCGAACAGGGTTCTTTCAGCCCTTTTGTATTGTCCCCTTATGGAGGTCAAGGGAGAGAAACTGAAATGGTCATTACAACCTTAGCAAACAAATTTTCGACGAAACGAAACATTGAATACAGTATCATCCTACATTGGTTGAGAACTAAATTTTCGTTCTGTTTGCTACGTTCAGCAATATTATGCTTACGCGGTTCGAGAAGTGTTAAGAAAATGGACTTTGATTTGGACAATGTTGAAGTTTTTGAAAAAACTAGGAGATGTGGTTTATAGAATGCCGAGAATGCCTCCGGAGTTATTACCAACCACTACGGATTCTTTGTAATAGAATTTAGAATTGTAGTAGGATTTAGAATTGAGAAAAAAAATTAAAGTACGATGACCCTGAATTAGCTGGTGCTTGAATAACACTATGTTTTCCATCAATTGCACCAACTGCATTTGGAAAATTCCAAAGCTCAAAAATTCGTTGGAAATATTTTCCCATTCTCTTTCATTTGATGGGTGTTTTATATCCCCTTTCAATTAAAACTTACCACAAAACATCACAGATTTCATTAAGTATGCGACCTACAACAGCTGGGCTCATTCTATAACCTGCAGTCTCCAGTAGCCAAGTATCGTAAACAAACACATAACCTTTCACTGGGTCCAATGGGCTCTCGCATCCTTGTAGTTTCTTTCTTTATAAATGGGCCTACAAGGGGGAGCAACATTTGATTTTTCGCGCGTTTTGGATTTCCATGTGGAAAATAAGAAGCGGTTCTTCGTGCGAATTTAGCGGCGAAAAGCGTAACGTTCGCGCGAACTTTTCGTCTAGTGGAAAACCGGCTTTAGTAGAGTTGTTTCTCACAAGTAATTGATTTTTATCGTGTAACAGGCTCGTCGAGTTTATGCCCGATTTCCACTTAACAAATTTTAGCGGAAAAACTTCGAGCGGAATTATTCCGCTGATTCTGATTGGTTGATCACTTTCCGCTCGAAGTTTTTTCGTTCGCACTTGAAAGTCAAAATCATTTTGACTTTCTTGAGCGAACGAAAAAACTTCGTGCGGAATAAATTTTATTAGCCAATCAAACTTGGACGAAATTGCTTACTCAACGTATTTTTCCTCGTCAGGAAAAACTTTAAAAACATGGAAGCGGTGGATTTGCCTGGGGGTGCAGACCGTACAAATGAATCAGAAAATCTGCTTATTGAACAAATAATTAAGGGAAATAATAAGGAAAGCGAGGCAAATTTACTGGAGTCCTTAATCATGGAAGTTTATGCATATCCTTGTTTATGGCAGCTTGGAGCCTTTTTGCATACTTCTTCCTTTGCTGTCTTTGCTTTCGTGTTTTTATTCTTATTCGTAACAACAGCAACAATATCAGCTTTCGATTTATTGCAGCCATATTTGTTTATGTTTTTAATAATAATTTCGCGCGTTTTCATGAAGTGGAAAACCATTTTAATTTTTCTAAGAAAAAATTCCGCGCGAAGTATGTTCCGCTCGAAGTTTTTCCGCTAAAATTTGTTAAGTGGAAACGGGCATTACGAATCTCCCTAATTGTAACCGACACATAAAGTGACATTCCATTCCATAAATAAATATATATATATATTATATAAATTCATATTAATTTGGGCACGCGCTAATAAAGAAATTGTATGAGAATCAGTGACCAACTATATTAACGTTAGCCAAGAGAGATTTTAAACACGTGACGTATAACGCCATATTAACTAAGATGTCATTGATTAAGACTTCAGATGATCTTGAGGCTTGCAGTAATGTTTGATGGCTCATGAACTATCATTGTGTGTTGTCGCTTTTGATACATGACATAATCAATGACTTTTTTAAAGTTGTTTAGTAACAGTTTTAATAAGCAGATTAAGTGATAAACCTTAAGTGATCGCGACCTATCGCTTACGAATGCATTTCTCCCTAATTCATATTTCTATCCTGACAGTTACTTGAATTTTAGATTTATGAACAACTCGGCTCAAATACAGTGTACAAACATCACTTCAGAAAAGATTAACGACCGAAGATACATGCAGTGGAATGGATGACAAAAGATGCAGAGTAGAAAGTGAAGCTATTCCTCTTTACAGTGATACGTTTTAAGTTCACTATAGACAGCAAATACTTCTGTCATTTATTTAAAGAACTTTCTCGATTTTTGTAAGAAACGTATACTTAGCCATTATCCATACCGACATCTGTCGTCATCCTATCCTGGTGGTGATGGGATTTGTGGTTGTAAATTGTAAAAACTGAGGCATGCATTTGCTATCATTTCCAAAAACTATTCAGACACCCTTACATTAAAACTTTTAAAATCTTAATTCAATCTTATCATAACTTCAGGTATGGAAGATAAGTTGGTTGAAATCTTTCACTCGGAAAAGCATCGAATTCCGGGGGAATGGAGGAAACAAACTCATATTTTTTGTGAAGGATTGTGGGCTGTGTGCAGTTATTATCATGTTCTTACCACCGGAGTTACTTCAGATTAAAAAAGTTGGAACTGTTGCAAAAATCCTTTGTCTGAACTCCCTCCTACCGACTGGTAGCCTTGTGGTGGAGTGTTCGTGGAGTTTGTTTCCTCGTTCCCCCGGAATTCGATGCTTTTCTGAGTGAAAGATTTCAACCTCACCAGTGACTATAACAGTGTGAATCGCTCCTCTCTGCTTAGCACTCAGCAAGAGAGTAAGAATGATGTCTAGGATGGTTGTCTAGCTGAACGGTTCCTGTCATTACAGCTTCCGTAGCACAAATGGGGGCTTTAAATGCTGTAAGATGCTATCCTGGGTAAATAATAATAATAATAATAATAACAATATATTTATGGTTATTACATTTTTAAGCTGAACGACCTTACTTTACTGAAGGCTACGGGGTAAATATTCTCAAATGTCACTGCGAAGAAGTGTATTTCTTAACGCACTATTTCGATAAAAATGCTATACACTATTTAAACGTGTATACACACTATTTCAATAAAAATGCTCTTCATCGCAGTGATTTTGACGACTTTGCCCACTGGAAAGTTAGCAAAAGAAACTTAATCAGGCACTTATAAAATGGTTTTTCCGAATTGTTAAATCAGGCATGAATGACATTCTTTTAAGACATTATCTAAATTATAATTTCGCATCATTATAAATGTTATGTGTGTATTATTATACAGTGTGTTTCGTAATGTTGGAAATGGAAATTTTAAAGTTGTTTTTTTAAATGAATATACCGAATTTCAAAATAATTTTTGCATCAATGGAAAGCCATTTTCAAGCTCTTTCGGCTGGTATATTTTTGTGAAAAACGAAAAAGTGGGTTTTGAAAAAATGCAGAAAATGTCATCGAAAAATGTAATTAAATTTTTAATGGTCGATTAACACGTAGTTTAATTACATAGTTCTTATTGTTTCAAAACACTGAATCCATTCAAATTGTTTGTTAATTTTATGTTTGCGCTGAGACCCCCAAATTGATATTTTAAAACATAAAAGTTTAACGTTTTTCGTGAACACACAGCTTAAATTTGTTTATTGTTTTCCAAATTGCTGTCATTGTTTCAAAAAATCTTTTCTTTTCATTCACATCTTAATTGACCATTAAAAATTTAATTACATTTTTCCAAGACATTTTCTTTATTTTTTCAAAAACCACTTTTTCATTTTTCACAAAAACATACTATCCGAAAGAACTTCAAAATGGCTTTCCAACGGTGTAAAAATTATTTTGAAATTCGGTTATATTCATTTAAAAAGACAGCTTTAAAATTTCCATTTCCAAAATTACAAAACACACTGTATAAAAGATGAGCGTTAATTCATTAAATGTTAACAATCAAAATGAAAAGTCAGTACCTTAATTAACATTAATTATGTATGAATCATTAAACCATGTCAGGCAAAAGTGTCAGTTTATTTTAACCAACCTTTGATTACTCATTACTTACTACTCATTGTTGAAAATCTGTCTTATTAAGTCAAATTAAAACAGAAAGTCATTTGCAAGTCCTCAATTGAGCCTAAAATAACATCGAGGTGAAACCAAAAACTAACAATATATAAACTGCCTTGAAATCCCTTACAGAATCTAAATACAGTATTTGTATTTAAAATACATTTAAAATGTATTGGTATCGTATTTATTATATTTTTCTGCTTCTAAATACATTTTAAATGTATTTGGAAATTTTCTCCGTGTTTGTCGCCGAGCTTTAAATATATTTAAAACACATTTAAAAAGTCAATGCATTTTAAATGTATTTAAAAATTTCTTCCGAGTTCGTCATCAGTTTTCAAATATATTTAAAACACATTTAAAAAATCAATACATTTTGTTAAAAAGGCAATACATTTTAAATGTATTTTATATTTTCCTTTGAGTTAACTATTTTTCAAATATATTTAAAACATATTTAAAAAGTCAATGTTTGAAATGAATTCACGAAAAACACCACCCCGAAATAGATCACAAATGAGATCCATTATTGCACGCTAACTCTACGTGATTTAGCAGTCTGTCAACATCGTTTTTCAATATCATTTCCCAATGTTTTTATTTATAGTTTTTTTAGTCGTTCTACAACGGACATAACTAAGAGTGCGTTTACATGAGAGCTACGTAATGCTACGTCAACATACTCCAGTATTCTCCCACCTAAACTTATTTGCTGGGAAAATATTTTCCAAAGCTACCCCTACACAGAAGTTATGAATTTGTCATTTTTATCAACTTTTGATATCGTCGAAGATTAAGAAATAATTCATATGACTACTTCTAAATAAATGAACCCGCCTAGTACATACTGTAATGTTGTAACCATGACGACAGCTTTAAATTTTGAATATTTTTTGAATTTTTTTTATTCGTCAGGGTTTATTTAAACATTTTGATATATGATAAAATTTGTTAGTCACAAGCTCCGTCAGAGTTAAGGTTTTAAACTAAAGTATTTTATGTTAGCATTCGATAATATTGCCATTTGGACTAATCAGTATTGTTAATTGGAATGTCCAAAATATTCAAAAGAGAGGTAGATATGTATCTCAATCTCTACGAATTCATATTTAAAACAATATGAATAAATTTCAAACTAGAGATTGTCCAACTACCAAAATCTATAAATAATATTACATCCCCCAAATTTCTTTTTACACGTCAGTTTTTGTTCAAAACTATCCTAGTTCTTTTGATGTGTTTCAGTGTTACACGTGAAATGACCTGATAACCTGATTTGATTTTATTTTACAGCGTAGGATACTTTTGGCAAAATGTATGTTTGAGAAAAAAGTTCAGGAAACTTCCTTAACGAAATAAAACATTGATGTTGATAATGCTCTTGTTTGCGAGTATCCAAAAACCTGTACATGTTTTCTGATATGATAAAAGTCTCAACAAAAGTGCAAGAGTTTGATAATATTTGAGAGGGATAGCCTCCAAACTGTCTTTTAAAATAGTGTAATGCCTACCCTATACACTATCAGACATATTAACAAACATATCAATAAACAAAGAAATATTTAAAAAGTTATGCCCATTCGAAAGTCTGGCCCTCTTTTTCTTCCAGACACATTTCACATGTTTTCTTGGTCGTTTACCATAATGTAACTTTTAATGATCCTTTTATTTATTGCCAGTGTGTTGTCAAATCTTAATTACTCCACCTAGTCAAAGACATATAAAATGATGTAACCACTAAATGATTGCGCAAACAATAATCGAACTTCCCAACAACAAACAATTGAGCTGCTTATTCGAAATTATCGTTTTATAGATTTTTAAATTTCTTTTCTTTGTATAATGTCATCAGAAAACAATGTAGTAATATCCGAAAGCTTTTGAAACATTAACAACTTGATGACCTTGATTGAATTAATGATACATAGACATATGTATGTATATAAAAGATAGGCTAGACATTTATTTCAATATTGTGACGAAAGAGTCAATATTGGTTGAGTACAACCAAGGTCCGTGTTTTGAGTAAACATATTTACAATTAATATTGTTGTTGTTGTTGTTGTTGTGATTGTGGTTGTGGTTATTGTTGAATGGTTTTGAATGGTTAACACAATAGCACAACGCTGGTTTAGCTATGTATTGGTTGTTGTTTCTAGTAACCCCTCTAGTGTCAGCTAAACCATTCGCTTACACCTCCGAGCATATGCCTGTCATAAGGAAAAATGACGGCGATACTGATGACACTGGACTGAGCTTCTCTTATTTAAAAGAAATGCATATACCACCGTACATGGCAGATTTGTATAAAGTGCTATCGAAAAAGGAGACAAATGGTAATCTGCTTCACAATGGAAATGTGGTCAGAAGTTTCTTTGACCAAGGTAGATTTTTATACTGCAATCTCGTCTGAACACATTCTTTACCGGAATATATCAAACAGATTTTGTTTGAAGAGTTTTACCGCCTTTAGGGAAGGGTCTAGGTTCCCATAATGCAGTTCATACATACTACCAACTACCACAATGCAATGCTATAATTACTATAATTACTTGCTTTGGGGTTACTTTAAATACTATTCTGAAGAACTGTTTGAATAAATGTATTGTTTTCTGAAACTCTGTTTGTTATTCCATTGAGTGACTTTTAATTATTTTGTCGAATTATGGCAACGGTCAATTGTCAATTAATATTTTTGTTGTCAAGATCTGTTACTATTACGATCACTGCATATACCTAAGTTTCCTGTAAAATATCCATGGCTTCTAATTATTCGTAAGAAATTCATGCTTGTATCTTGAATAATTAGTGTACACTCTAGCAATCTTGAACCCAAAGGTTTGCAAAAATTACACAAAATTTTAAAGTATATGACTCTTGTTTTTCTTTCGTCTGTTTGTTTAATTTTTCAATGTTTTTAAAGTCTAATGATTCATCAAAATTCTTCTGGCAGATACCGACTGTCTGCACGTTGATCCTTCAATACAGAGAATTTCTTAAGGAGATATTCTGCTTAGCCACATAAGTAGAAATTTTTATTAATTAAATTTGTGACTTTAAAAGTAATTTCTTTCTTTGAAGGTCAGCTTTTGATTTCTTCTCATAGTCATTCAAGATTTGTACTGATAATATCAAAAATGCTTTAAAACAATGCATTCTCAAAAAAAATTGCCATCACGTAAGGCCGACCTTTCGAAGTTTCTTTAAACATATGGGTGTAGTGGCTAATAACAACCAATCATATGCAACCTTGCAAAACGTTCTTACGCGGAAGTAGGCGGATTCGTCAAAGCAGTAATGATTCAATCGTCACTCAACGGACACATTTGTTGAAAAGTCACTGCGAGAAATTACATTTCTATGGAAGTATTTCCATGGAAGCTCTTCGTTGCAGTGACTTTTTGCTATTTTTGACCACTGCGTTAACAAACTATACTAGTATCTGCTGCATAGTCATAATGAAAACTGAAGGGTTAGAAGTTATTTGAGCCAAAAAGATATTTGATAAACTCGCAGTTTGGTCTGACAAATCTTTTACCATTAGATTTCCACGAGGGTAAACCTTATGAAACGCGTCTGGGTTAGCGAGGTTCTTCAAATGACATTATTTGATCGCAGTAATGTGATGGCAACAAAATGTCAGATGAACATGACTATTTTTGAGCGGCTATCAATATTCGTTCTCATTTTAACATCGTCTTGATAAACGAATCATTGAACAAAAATAAATTTAATAAGGGGATAACATCTTACCTGGTTGAAAATCGGAACATGAACAATATTTAGCCTTACATTTATAAACAAAAATATCGGATCATTTTATTTCTCTTTTTTACTCTGGAATTTGGGCTTACCAGACTTCATATTCTAATGCCGAATACCGTTAACGACGAGAGTGATCAACGTCACCGGCATATTCCCTTTTTAATGGAGCATAACCTCCCACCGGTCAAATTTATTGAAAATTTTTTATGGAAATGTACACACTTAAAGCTCGCAGCGACGTTTTGACGGTTTTTCCCACTGGACTATAACAAATATCTGTGACGGGGCAAGTACTCAAAAGTATCTTTGATTACCATAAATTATGGTTAAACAGAACAGTTAAAGAAAAAAAAGTTAAACATCAAAGAAAGAAGCAAACTCGCCATCATCTATTAAATCAGAAGTGTAAGTAAAAAAGACCTTGTTGAACCTCTCTATATCCGCCATCTTATGTTATGCGCTTATCTTCTTAATCAAGCACGAATATGCACGAATAACAGACAACCAAATTATCTTTTTCTTTTATTACAAAAACGCTTAGGCAACTTTTGATCCGATTTCATCATTCCATGATTGTGGGGCATGGTGTTTTCTAGATATTTCCGAAAACACATTCCACTTTTAAGCTCCGCCCTATAGTAAGTACTCCTTCTCGAAGTTGAGAAATTAGATAAACTAGCCGCCAATGTTCAGCCTGCGTTGTGTCATCCCCCAAAGAGTTTAGAATGAGTTTAGGAATCAGCAACGGAAGGTATACCCATGTTGTAGAGCTCGAAAAACTGATAAAAAAATGTATGTGTTCGTTATGACCAACCGTTGAAGAGATATCGTCGATCAAAGATTTTGAAGACGTCACACCCGTTCCCCCTAAAAATTAGTCCCAATAAAATCAAACTGATAACATGACGTTTTCTATTGATCTACATGGGTCTCAATGCAATAGTTTCACACTCACGCCGCGCACAAGAAGAGAAATGATTTTTCTCACAGTTCCAGGGGCGGATCTAGGATTTTTTAAGGGTTAGGCAAATTTTTTTTGTTAAACACACATACGGGCGCAATCGATGAAATTTACGCCAATTTACGCCCAATCTAATACATACTTTTCGAAGTGTAAAAATTATTAACTCGAATTGATTCGTCCTAACGTAAAGGGGTGTTATAATGCAAGCCTGTATTGTTGCACTAATGGAATAAGGGAAATAAACAAAAGAAAACTAATTGAGTATGAATGGAATGTATTGAACTACGTTATGTAGGCCAAAATAATATTTTCTGCCAGGTTGGAGGTTAAGTAAATAACCAATAAATTACTTCATCTGTTATCTTCTTCATTTTCTTGATTGCTTGTACATGAACAGGAAGCATCCACCAAACGAAAACATACTTGTAATGAATCAAATAAATAAATTTTCAATCACCTATCATGATAGATTGGAGCACTCAGATAAATACATGATATATACTTTATGATATTTTACTTCATATACATGATATTTTATCTATGTACTTCACAAGATGGTCAGATAGAAAGAAAAGAAAAGAAATTATGTTAAGAAATAGAGTAAAATAACCAAAATCAAAGTTAGAGACAAGCTCCTTGATCATATCCAGCAGCAAAATAAAAACAGATTTCTGCACTATACGTTCATGAAATCAAATAGTATACCCTACCCTAAAAATGATCCATGGTTAAATAATTAATGTCAACCACATTATAGTAAAAGATGGTGTTTACAGAAATCCCTGAGACAAGTCCAAGAACCTATATATATAAAACTACACAACAACAGATAAATTATGTACTGCTTCCTCTCTAATAAGAGCTACAACATTTTTTCCAGAATTTAATGTAGCATAGGAAACAAAGAAGTCAAACTAAAACATTATGTAATTACCTTTTTCAAAAGACATAACGTAGGTGGTTTTTATAAAATGAAAGAATAACTCCAAAGATGTTAAAGTGTTTCTGCATCCAAAATGATATTTCGAGGGATGATAGAATGCACAAAGTTGTTTCAGAAGTCTTATAGTTTTTGGAAATTCTGTTTCCTTGGGCAGATATTTTGATTTAAAAATCATGAAATGATACAATAGATAATTATGTAATAAGATTTTTATTCTTTCTTTATGTGTATAAACTCTCAATATATTATAACTTCATTTTCTTATCACTCACTCAGAATGAAAGCCCTTTCTCTCTATAGTAAATTAGAAAGATGATAACTTGCGATGAGAAAGTTAACCTATATACTATCTTATTATACAGTGGCGGATCTAGAGGTATGTCGAAATTTGTGTAGGAGAGTGTTAGCAATCTAACCATAAAGGAAAAGCGTCCAAATAATCCCATTGGAAATATAAATTGAATTCACAAATTATGTTAATGCTCTCATACACAAATTTCGACATACCTCTAGATCCACCACTGTTACATATCATAAAATATATATATGCATTGCATAAAGTGAATGTAAGATTTTAAAAATAAATACATATCTCAGAAACTGGGAGTAAGTAATACTAACAAGAGGCTTTTTGATCTCTATCATATTGGTTCATATCATTTTGGACACAGGATCCTTTTAAAGTTCTTTAATTCAAAACCAGACAGTCATCTCGAACCAAGAAAAATTATATATAATACTGAACTGTACAAATAAGTTACCAGGTTGAGATACTGGTGCTAAAAAAACCATGCAGCTGCCTACGCAAAACAACTCAGAAAAATAACAATGACTTTGTGTATTATAAACTCAGTCATTCAAACGTAACTCCATAACATTTTTACAGATGTATTTTTGGTTAACAGAAACAGATACCAAAAATATTTATATACATCATTAATCAATAAAGAAAAGGCTTCGGTTCAGTTGACACAAACAAACGTATTATACATAGCTGAGCTAATAATTAACTGTCGTCATACTTATGGTCAACGAATTATGGTGCTAATGATCCATGCTAATCATTTATATTACATAAAATAAAACACTTGCTTTAAAGCAGCCACAATCTTTTCATTTCGCATAAGCAAAAGAAGAGACATGACTCGAAAAAAATGCTTTTCCTAGATTTTGAAGTCTGTTTTCAACAGATGTATTAAGTGAATTCAAAATTTCCTAATTAATACTTCATTATTGCTATCAAAAGCTGCAACGATGTTTTCTAGCGAATCCATGTTGAACTGGGTCTAATTCGAAGGTCTTCCACGTCGTTTTGTGCAGATTTGGTGACCATTCATTCAATAAAAGTGTGTAAACCCATGGTTGTACCTTAGGCAAATTTTCTTCTGGTTCATTCAATAAAGTGTTAACCCATGGTTGTACCTTAGGCAAATTTTCTTCCAGTTCATTCATTAAAGTGTGTAAACCCGGGGCTCCTTAGGCAAATTTTCTTCGCCTAGGTGAGCGTTAGGCACTAGTCTGTGTTGTCAATGTAACTATGAGAAGTCGTTTTCCGGGCAGAATCAATACCTATAAACTCAAGGATTGATGCGGGAATCTCTTGATATTTTCGATTATTTTCTGATTATTGTAATACAATACCTTTTTCAATTTGTGAAAAACATTATTTAACTGATTTTGGGTTAGGCATTTGCCTAAGTTGCCTAACCCTGGATCCGCCCCTGAGTTCTACCATTTTGCGACAAACAAACAAACAGACAAACAATGAAGCGGCTATTAATATAAAGATGCTTCTGACGTGCGAGGAGATATTGTATATACTGCTCAAAATTCTTCAAAACATAAATCAAATATGGTTACCCTAACCAACACGGAATCAAAATTTCAGTATAATAGAAGTAAATAGTAGGGGGTTAGGAATTAAATTGAAGGTCAATTTGATCCTCTTTACGATCGGTTTAAATCACGTGACTTGGGAGATTTAATATTTATATTCTAGACACGACATAAGCAGAACATTCTCATGAAATTAGAGACTTCTTAAAAGATAAACAAATTTCTTTCAAAAATATGATTGTTTTTGACCTATGAAAGTATAATAAGCTTTCTGATTGTAATTCACTTTAGAGAGAAAATTAGAAATTCCACCAAAAGGCTAAGAGGGTTTGATTTTCTGTCAGTTTAATTAGAAAATAATACTCTTAACATTTTTTACTCTAATCTGTGGTAGTTTGTAATTTTACGATGATTTTCCTCTGAGATACCATTTCTTTATTTCTGTTATTTCTGTGTGATAACTTCTTATGAATTCCTTTATGGAGGAATTCACATGGATAAAATTGGCCCGGAAAAGCTGACTCGATTTGCCGAGATCTTGAAAAAATGATAAAAATTAGCAATGTGTTCACATGAAAAATGTATCTGCCCGGTTTGCAGAGATCTAACTTTCATGAACCGAGATATCGGCAAGACGGACTGAAGTGTTTCCATGTCTACGCTTAACGGTGCTGATCTTTCACCTTATGCGCACGTTTTTCCTTTTTAATGCGTAAACAATGATAATGACGTGTATTTTTCAGCCTGTTTTTTTTTTGTTGTTTTTTTTTAATGAAATATATTTGGCATTTACACATTACATATACATTATTAAAACATTATTATACAGTAGAACCTCTAATAGCGGCCACTTTGGGGGACCCAGCTTAGTGGCCGTTGCATTAGAGGTGACCGATGTATGGAGGTTTTATATGAATGTACCTTTTTATCCAAAAGGCTGGTCGGGAGAGATAGGAGGGGCATAAAGAATGATTCATGATCAAAATAAACACAAGTAAATACACGTATCTTATCAGTACAATCTACAATCATGTTACAACTTTTTACTGAAATAAACTGTTACTTTTTTTGTGAAAGATTATTGAGCCTAAGTGCTTCAAGTCCTTGTGTGACAAGATTCAAAGTACTTACTAAGTCAGCATCACCTAATGTTTTGAAGTGCAAATCATCTACAATAGATGAAGCTGCTTGACTTGACTTTATTTTTGTAAATAATTATTATAAATAAGATATTTTTCCTTTCATTTGCTTGCATAAAGATTTTTTTTGAACGTTAATAGAGGTAAAATTAGACATTGGGACAATAGAAAGTGGCCGTTTGACCGTTGATTGGAGGTGACCGATGTATGGAGGTTTTTTTATAAGAGTTTGACAATAAATTCGGCAGGGACTTTCTTTCCTGGCCGCTTATCAGGAGGTGACCGATGTATGGAGGTGACCGTTAATAGAGGTTCCATTGTATAGATAATATTATTATATAAATGACAATTAAAAACTTGGTTAAAAAGGGAGAAGTAACTGACTGGAACATTGAATGCAACAATATTTATTTATCAACATGTCTTCTTTTCGTGTGTACTCACCAATAAATGCTACTTACATAGTTTTACAACATGCATAGCTACCTCTTTACCAAATATCTTTCTGTCTCTAATAATTTTTCTCCTTTCTTAAGATGCCAGCACAGATTCTTAATTCTCGAAGTTTTTCTTTAGGTTCAGCAGAGGAGGAACGCAAAAGACGACAATATTTATTTAATGTCTCAAACATAGCAGATGAAATGTTAATCAGAGCTGAACTTCATATCTACATGTATCCAAGCATAGAGAAACACAAAAGATTGGGTATAATTCAACTCGGTGTCAAAAACCTGGCCGATAATCAAACGGTGAGCTCGAGATTATTGAGTTCAAATAAGTCCGGCTGGCTAGTATTTCCAATTACCGAATTGGTTTCAAATTGGATCAAAACAAAACACACAAACAAAGGCATTCGTATGTCTGTTCGTTTTATTTACGGCAAAGACGAGATGCTTTATTTTGCCACAAAAGAATCCATATTGAAAGAACCCATACTAGTTACATTTAGCAGCGATACTAGACAACATATGCTGAAATCCTCAATAGAAAATATTAAAAACAGCATTCTAAATGCTAATAGAATAAAACAACACGTTCATGCTGGTAAGGAAAGACAAAGGCGAGACTTGTTATTAAAACCGTGCGGGATTATCCCGCTAAGTGTACCCGTTTATGAAATTGGTTGGGGCGGTCACATATTAAGACCACTTACGTTCTCAATAAACCAGTGTGCAGGCCAATGCGTTGGTGAAAATCAAAGCAACCATGCTGTTTTACAAGGATTATATGCCACTGTAACCGACGGTCGAGAGGCGTCTTTCCCATGTTGCGCCCCATTAAAATTGGGGAACACGACTGTATTAATGAAAGATGAAAAAACGAACGTTTTAAAACTGGTATGGCTCGAAAATTCGATCGCAGAAAGTTGCAAATGCTTGTAAATTAGAACTACGTCAATTAATATCATATTGTTGAAATAACATAACAATTAAAGACGATGCAGACGAAAATTATTAATGAACAACATTCGAAAGAAAAGACTCGACCTATTTACAACTATGATATTAAGATCTACTCTAGTTTGTTTTCTCTACAAACCCTCACAAAATATTCCCTTTTACAACCAATTTTTTAAGTTTTCCCAATATATTTCGTGGAGGATTGTTGCAACATTGCGTTATATACAGTAGTGTTATGTTCCTTATGAACCTTTAATTCAGTAATGGAAGAATTTAAGTTTTCTTGCTTGAAACTCAATAACAATCTACTGGTGCTTTATAGGCTCAGGAAACTTTAAGAAAAGTTTTGTTCTGGCTTCTATATTAAGATTGTTTGTCGTTGTTATTACTGTTTCATTGTTTATTTGTTTTTCATTTGTTGTTTGTCTCTAGATATATATATATATATATATTGATATTATATTATATTTTTTCCAGTATTTATTTCAATTATTTAATTAAAAAGAAAATAGTTTTTGTTTGTAGAAGAAAAATGACAACTTTTTGTATATCAATTTGTTAATAGAAAGTTGATTTATAAGACATCTATATATATGAAAAAAATCTTTTTGTTTAACACCACTTCGTGTGAAATCAGTCACTGCGATGAAGGGCATTTTCATTGAAGTAGGGTGTATATTTCTATAGAAATGCACTCCTTCGCAGTGGTTTTTCAACAATTTTGTTCACTGGTATTTAGCCCGGACATTTTGATCCCTTATTAATACTACTGCGACCTTAACACAGTCTAGAAGCTGTTATAGGCTAATATCTTCACCAAGTATTTAAAAGTTTTTTCCCGGAATATCTGATGAAATTGTTATTCGTGGCAAAATCGTCAAACAGCTACTGCGATGAAGAGCATCATCATTGAAATAGTGTGAAAATTTCAACAGAAACTGGGCAAGTCGGTTTTTTAATCTCAAGTGAAGTCTGTCTGAATTTACGATTTACGACTTTTAAGGAGGTTGATAAGAACCGATACAATAGTTGCGTTTATGTCGCAGGATGCAAATACCATGTCAAATGATGTGTGAAGTTCTAATAGCAAAAATATATGGGGCCATTATTGAAAAAGAATCCTGGAGCTGGACTAATTTTGTGAAAGACCTAAAGAAAACATGAAGGATACAATCCTCAAAGTGCAGGAGATCATTAACATACGCTGAAAAAAAATCATTAACATACGCTGACAAATCAACAGACATAAAAGACGATAGTTAACTCCTAAATCATGACAATATGACAGATACACAGGGCCACCGGAAGTAGGGGAGTTATGGAGATGCTGGCCTCCTTAAGCACTTATTCTAAGCCACCCCATCTTAAAAGTGCTTCCAACGGCCCTGAAACAAGTCTCGAAACAGAGAAACCCAGCAATACACAACAACAATAACACTACTTACCAATGCTCTAATTTAAAACGAAAGGTATATGTCCAGTAGTGGATGGGCTTTAATTGTAAGGTCAAGAGGAGCGTATCAAGAAAATTGTTAGATATGTGAATACAGAACACACTGTGACACATTTACCCGATCATTAGTATCAAATAGTAACTGGAACATACATTACTAGCTAATAAGCTTAGACTATATGATATCATTTTATTTCATATCATTGTATGCTACAAATTTACCAACTAATAATACATTAGTATTTTCACTTCACTAGTCTCCTTTATTTAGTCATTTCGAGTTCGAGTCAAACAAAGTTAATACAGCTTTGTTTTGAGAAATCTGACGACAAGCTTTGATTTTGATTTGATTGACAAAACAAAATGTTTTCTCCCCTGCTTTTGTTCCAAAGATATGTAAAAGTTTTCGTTTGTAAAAGAGAAATGACAACTTTTTGTAAATCAATTTGTTAGTAGGAAGTTGATATATCAGACATCTGTATATATGAAAAGAAGTCTTTTTCTTTCACTACTTCGTGTGAAACCATCCCAGTGTGCAAAATCGTCTAAAAGTCACTGCGATGAAGACCATTTTCATTGAAATAGTGCGTATATTTCTACAGAAATGCACTCCGTCGCAGTGGTTTTTCAACAATTTTATCCGTTGGGATTTAGCCTGGACATTTTGATCCCTTAGTGATACAACCAGAACCTGACCAGGCATTTCCCTGACGACCAGAAAAGTTTTACTAGAACTTTTTACAAATACAAAAAAATATTTTTAATTCAAACACCCCATGTGTAAAAAACGTTTGATTTATGGAACGTTCGAATTATGCAAGTTCATACACAAAGGAATAATAGATGAAGGGACCACTAGAATTAGAAAGAGTTCGAATTACGGAGGTTCGAATAATAGAGGTTCGACTGAGTTCGTGGCCATCAAGCTTACCAGATTGATTATTGAACACCACGGAATGGATTGCTCGAAAGTAGTGAAATATTGAAGCGATGGAAAAACATGCTATTGGTGTGTGTTCATGAACTAAGATTCCTTGAACATGTTCCCATTGAATGCTCAACATTAATCGACTATTTCCTAAAAGCAGAAGATTCTAACAGGATGATTCGGATTTTTGCTGGCAAAAGAAAGGACGAAGTTGGCTTGGTCTTGCCAGCAAAATTTTCATTGCGTCACTAAAAAAATTCGTCTCGACAATACTCTTTTCACAATAAATTAGATAAAAAGAACAAGAATTATTGTAATTTCGAATTAGATGATATTGTTTTAAACCAAGATGGTCATACAGTGCTTTGCAAATTCACTTAATCCTAAGCTAGTTCTAGGTGCAGCGCTTATTCGAGGGCAGCGCTTATCTAAAACTTGGTTTGAAATCTACGGCGCTTAATCAAGGATTCATTCTACATTATTTTGTTATTTACCATAACATAATCATAACATAATCATAGCCATCTTGAGCAGGTCTTAAAATCACCTGCCACCATTTTAACTGGCAAATTTGCAACAACTCGTGACGTAGTTCAGACGGTTGTCAGTGCCATGCAAAATCAAATATAGCCTATTAAAATCATCCCAAACAATATTTTAATAAAAAAAATCTCTTTATTGCGGTGACTGTTTGATGATTTTGCCCACTGGATCGTGCGATCATGCGCATATTACCTGGTATGTTTTAGTCCTCCAAGCTCAACAACACGATACCGTTTTCCGTTTATGATTATTTGATTGATGTTTTATTTGAGTGTAAACGCTACCTAGTGGACCAAATCGACAAAAATTCATTTTATAACAGCATTTGTATCGAAACAAGATTCGCAAAAATGCGACTATATATTTCCCCAAAGTCTTTTGCCAATTATTGTGTGTACATTGATAACCATAAGAAAAATGTATCATTAAGTAATTACAATGGTATAACTACCATCAACCTGATACTCAGATAAAAGTGCAGTTCAAAATAAATGGTTATGAAATGAAGATATATGAACATCAAATGATAAGATTTTTCTCACAATTTTTGCCAAAGAGTTAAAAGTGACTACCAAAAATTATAAAACTTAAATGCGACTAATATTTCCCCTTAAGCAATGGAATAGGTTTTTTTTGCAGAACACATCAAACTTAGGTACTTTAACGCACAAAAAGGTTTTCAAAACTGGAAATATATATATTTTTTTGATTAAGGCTTACATATAGTTCATCTATCACAAATTCATGGTGTAAATCTTGTAAAATTTGTTTGGGTTAGTGATTTTTTCCAGATGTATACAAAATAAACAAATAATTCTTTAAAAAATAGAGTAATTTGCCTAAAATGTCGCCCACCGTGGTTGGACGACGAAAAAAATTTTGGTTTCCAGAGTCTCCAGAATGGAATCCCAAATCGATTTCTGGGAATAATTCAATTTTCATTTTACTGAGTGTGAAATGTTGCGAAAAACGCAAATTGTTTCGGAGAATCTTGCTTATCTCTCAAACGTCTTAGGTTCATTGAATATAATAAAAAGGTATGTGACGAAATTTAGTCAATAGTAAAACTCAGTAGAGCTCAAAAACAGGTATACCATTAGCTTGGAATACAAAAAAATGTATGTCAAGTGTTCAAGTAAACGCAACTTCGTTCAGAAGTGTTATGGTACAGCCAGAATTCGGACAACTATTTCTATAACACGACTCTCTCGAAGAAGATTTACTGCATGATCGTAAGTTGACACATTTATAAAAAAGTACTGTAATACACTATGAGGTCAACACAGAATACATATGGAAAAATGCTCAAGAAAGTCGGAAACGACCATAGAACCATTCCGACAAATGATGGTATAGGTTACTTTTCTACTTTAAACTCTGCGAACTTTGATTTGACTGTCATTGAACCATTAAAAAATAGAAATAAAGAATGACCTTACTTGACAACTCCAATCAGCTCCTTGATTTCTCATCAATTTTTAAACGAAAGTTGAACGCTTTAAGATATGATTTGCCGGAATTTATAAAATTTATAAAATAAAGCGCGGCAGTTTTTAAAATGGTCATTTTCAACTTGCTAAACAGAACACCTCTCACTCACTCACTTATCCCTGTTTTGAACACAGTTCTTCTGATGTCTGAATTAATTTTTGAAACATAAAACATATGCAAAGAAAAATCTTTCTAACACTCTCCATCGCCCTATCTACAATGTAGCTATAACTTAGTTGCTATTGAATTGCGTAGAAGAACAGCTATTTTAGCAGAAACTAACGCACCATTCAAAATATCGACATTATAGCATGACCACGTGTATGACAAACTACCCCATACCGAAATACCGGATTGTTTTGCATAAAAACCGAAATACCGGCACAAAAACGGCCGATTTACCACCGGTAGAAGATGAAATACTGTAATACCGTTATATCGGACAAAAAAAAAGGTGAACCCTCCCCCAACATTTTGGAGCAAAGTAGTAGGATATAATGATTGTACGAAGATTTAAATTAAAGATTTAATGAAATGATAACAATAGTCGTTTTTCCTAACCACATCTGCTCTTTAACCATATGATCTGTTTTAAACATGAAATTCTTTAGGATCCTATTCACTTCTCCTAACTCGAACATCCTTCATAACCTGAAAAAATTTTTGTTTCCGCTAAGAATTTGAATTACCGAGACGAAGTGCCAAAATTTTTGAAGAAATGTTGGTTAGGTAAGGTCTGATGAAGTTTGATAAGTTTGGATGAAGTTTCATAAGTTTGGATGAAGTTTAAGAACTTTGGATGAAGTTTAAGAGGAAAATCGGGTTAATCAAGTTGATAAATCGAACAAGTCCGAAAATGAATATTTCATGGTGCTTCCAACTAACCTAAATAGATGAAAACAAAAGATTGCAATACTGCTACAAGTTGATCGATGTTAAAAGCAGTAACAATTATCATGCAAGGATGTTCCACAGAATACTGCTAATAATACAGAATACCGTAAATAATTTCAGATAAGATTTCAGATTTTAACTTAAGTTGACAGAGTTTGTTACAATACAGTTGTACAGTTACAATTTTTAGTTGACGGTTAGTTTTCCAGTAATAATTTTTTGGGATACTTTTTGGGATCTATCTATTTTAAACAGTTTTTTTTTTCACGCATTTGTGAAAAAAGATTACCTAAAGGGATTACTCCTAACTTCGGACAGCTGCTTTAACTTCGGACAGCTGCTTTAACTTCGGACAGCTGCTTTAACGTTGGACAGCTGCTCTAACTCCAGGCGCAAAAGCCACATCATCAGTCCATATTGCACTGCCTGTCAATTAAAGTTAAGTGTAGTTTATACGGTCGAACTTTTGCCTTGTCTTATGTAAATGTTATGACCGGTACATATGAAAACTTTTTCATTCTTAAAAAAAAGAATTGGGAGTGTCTAATCGCAGACCAGTTGATATGCACTAGACGACAAGGCGAAAGGTTGACCGTATAAACTACCTCCTTAATTCAAAACTTAACATTTTACAGAATTGACACATACCTAGAAGTATGTCCTTTCAAATTGCACATTATAATATTTATTGTGCTTTTTAAGACATTTTAATCTTTTTTCCTGTATTATCTGAAGTATACTAGCGTCTGTCTAAAAAGGTCGTTTTACTTTAATTTTACGGTAATGGGATTTCAGAAGATTCTTAGCCTTAATCAGAAAAAGTCCTGGGAATGAAGTGATATTTACAATAAAATTGAATAACAAAGGCAAAACTAGAATCTTGCTATTTCTTGTGTTTGTGACAAAAAAATTGCAAAAATTCTTTATTAATCTTCCTGCATAAGATGATTCTTTTTAAGCTTGAATTCTTTCTTCAAAGATCTTTTTGAAACTCAAACAAATGGAATCTTTTATACTCTACAACACACATATTTTGGGCTTCTCTTCACCACCTCTGCTGCTAGTAGTGTTAAATAATCTACAAAAACCTCCGAGCGGTATTACTTTGTAAGCAACAGGGAATACGAGATTCATTATCTTTAGGAAGTTTTAACTGCTTATTAAATGAAATATAAACATAACAAAAAAGATTATGTTCTGCCATAAAACTACTATTTGTAATATGAATTAATAGCAATTAAGTGGTAGGGTACCAACAGAATCATGCAGGTCAGTGTGGAAAGTATCTGGGAATTATAAAAGCTGGTGTCACCTTTTAGCACATTCGAGGACGCACTGACAATAAATAAATTGCTTTACATATCTTTCAGTATAATTGTCATTAACAAACCACGGTCGCGTGAAAGCCTTTACTCTAGTGTAAGATTGAATCCAAGATAGAACTGTGGATAAAAATTCTGAACGGACAAACAAACAAATGCTGATGAAAGATCAGTTGCTAACTGTGCTAATCATCGATGAACGTTGTTGCAACCTAAAGCGACTCGAATTTACCTAACCAATACCTTACACAATCATTTCATTTATGTTAACAAACACCATTAAACCCAAATAGCAATCGAAACCAGGTTAACCATGTATGATTTTTTCGCAACAGTATTGGCTCTTTCAAAACATTCTCCAGATTCATATAAAGTATTTTTAAATTCAATATGAAGGATAGGATTGATTAAAGTTTCGGGTTGAACTTATGGAAACGTTAGCTTTTAAAAATCCACGGTCACACTCTCAAAGACAACAATTTAGCAACTATTCATTTAGCAACATGTCATAAAAAGTCCATTAAAGGCAGGTTCCCACTGGGCGACGATATCGCCCATATTCGTCGCTTATGTGTACCCACCAGCCATCGCTTTCAATTTAAGAAAAACATTTAACGTCTGTGACAGTTTGCAACAGATATGAACGACAGATATGAAGGGGGAAATGCTTTTAGATTTGCTATTTATTATTTTGAAAATATGACAACCTTCAGTTACGTCGAGAGCTTCCTCAACAGCTTTCCAAGCTTTCCAATTTTTTTTATATTCGTCGCCCGGCGATGAACTCAAAGCGACGAGCTTAATCATGATCCCACTACGCTCATCGCCGGCAATGGGTCAAGCGACGAGCTTTTGTCGCCAAGTGGGAACTAGGCATAACGCAAGTATGAACGACAAAAAGTAGTTCCGTTCCCAGTCGACAAAATCGTCAAAAAGTCACTGTGACGGAGAGAATTTTTATTGAAATTGTGTGCATATTTATATAGAAATGCACTCCTTGGCAGAAATTTTTTAACAAATGTGGCGGCTGGGTTAATAACATGGAGAATTCAAAGAAAGATGATTGGTTTATACTAGGTCTGCTTTTCGTTGTTTTACACTGAAGTACATTCACGTTGTGACGAGCTAACAGAACGTTCCAACACTACTTTGATATTTTAAATATGTGATATGTATAAAAGAAAATAAAAAATAGAATTCAACCTCGAACCCAGACTCTCTTGTCTTTTCGATGGCGACGGTTGCTAAACCTTGGTTCGACGTTGAAATATCATCTATACACCGCAGTGGATTTTTTTACACGATATCTTTGATTACCGCTCAACTACATAATTGAAGCTTTATAATGACACTGGTCAAACCAAAAAAACAGGGAATACAAACCCTTTTTGTTATCAAATTTCATGAAAGCTCATATCGAATGCTTAGATAAAAGACACTCTTATTTGCCAGTAAACAAAGATGGTAGATAATCGTGTAAATAAATGTACATCTTTTAAAATGAGACGAATTATCAACAACTTAGCATAAACACAACGTTTGTGATTTTGTTAAACTTCTTACCTCCAAAAAAGCATAATTATGGGAGAAACGAATTAGCTAATAAAGAAAAATTAAAAATATTTTCAAATGATTTTTAACTTAGGTTTGCGCATGCGCAAGATAAACATGAGTTGTCAGTTATTATTATATTAAATTGTTTTGTTTTTCGTTGCTTCTTTTTACATTTGAACAAAATTTTTTACACTCTTGGATACTTTTTCGGTTCCGTAAATTCAGCCACGTACTTGGGATCTTTCATAAGATTTTCTTCGGAGTTATACCTGGGGTCCTTTGCAAATAAACACCTCTTATTCCCACGCAAATATATTCTTCCTTTGTCATTTTTTTCGCAGTTCTTGGAGTCATTTTATAGCATAGCAATTTTTTATTTAGCTAGTTTAGTCTATCGGCGCCGTTAGTTTCATCCTGGCAGCAACACGGCGACCAAAAGAAGCATTGGAATGACGTAATGTGTTATTGACAATCTTGAGCAGCGACTAGACGAGCTTTTATCGTTGGTTGTGTCTTTTGAATTTGCTGTAATTAAAAATAAAATGGGTTGAAGGAAATTGTTAGACTGAAACCATTTATGATCCAGAATGTTTACTAATGATTATTCTTGCTGACATTTCAATGCTTTTCAGTTGTGCATGCAAAAGGAAAAAAACAAAGTGGAAGAGTACAGTGTCATTAAAAGCTGTTTGAAAAATTACTGCTCTTCCTCGTAGTGACTTTTTGACATTTTTTCCGACTGGGACATAAACACATTTTCTTTTATAAATTGTCCGACTCTCCTCGAAAGGATTGGAATTTCACTCTATACAGTTTAACTCATGTAATTTGAACTCCTATAATTAGAGAATCATATAAATCGAACAAGGTCTTCGGTCCCGTACGAGTTTACCCTTATAAGAAAACTCCTATAATCCGAAACTCATGTAATTCGAACAAATTTTGAATCCTTTATAAGAATCCCTTGGAGATTCGAATTACGTGAGTTAAACTGTATTTTCTTCTGGCTTCAACAAAAAGTATCAAAATACTCGTTAAGGATGGTTTACGTGTAAACCTCCCTTTATGCTGACAAAGACTACTAACCATTTTTATCGATTTTAGTTCTTGCTGATGTAACCTCTGAGCGAGGACTCGTTCCATATCTGTTCACAACAGCAATTCGAAAGAAGTACACAGTGTCTGGTTCGAGATTTTGAATAGTTGTTATTATGTCGTCTTTTTGTTCCCATAATGCAACAGCTTTAGATTTCTTTTCATCGGATCTCCAGTAAAATACCTTTGAAAAAACATCACAGATATGAAACAATATATGACAACCTCGTACCCAGTGTCTCTTGCCTTTTCGATATACGGATAGCGGAAAGGCAAGAAATCCTAGGTTCGAAAAATCATCACAGAAATGAAGCATTTAACTGTTGTACCTTATCGGGGATAATTTACGTTGGAGAAATCTTTTGTCGGGGAAAATTTTCGCCACGAAGCAAAAATTTTGTCACTTTTCCCCGACGAAATTATCCCCGATAAGGTAGGTAATGTGAATCAGTAATGTCATGATGTAATGACTGACAGCAAATAATAACCAGTGCGAAAGAGTGCATTTCTGTAGAAATATGTACACTATTTCAATAGAAATGCTCTTCGTCGCAGTTACTTTTTGACGATTTTTTGCCAACTGGGATAGTTTACATAGGTTACCAACATCTTAAACGTGGAAACACATAATTTCAAATTTTAAAATTTTCAATGCTAGAAAAATGAGTCTAAACAAATTTGACCAAATGAGCAAACAGTTACTACAGTACAACCCCGTTAATTCAGACAACCCCGTTAATTCGGACAACCCCGTTAATTCGGACTCTCATGGGTCTGAAAAAATCGGTCCGACTTAACGGGAACTTATCGGAACTTCATCTTAAGCCTCTGCTTATTAAGTTTAAAGGGGGTCAAAGTTTTAGTCCGACTTAAACGGGGGATTATACTGTAAAATCATCTGTGGGAACTTACCTTGTATCCGGAGATATCTTTCAAGGAAACAGGGGTCCAAGTCAGTACAATTGCGTCGTGGCCAATCGATCCAATACTGGGTTTTTCGGGAATAACTGTTGGAACTGAAAATGATATTATATGTAAAATGGTGACATGCTAAGAACGTTTGTACCCAGCGGGCAAAATCGTCTGATTTCATTACTTTAAAACTTAATAATAATCTCTGTTATTTCCAATTCCCATTCCAATAATTAGAAACAGTTTGAATACCAAAAGAGAGGATAGACACGATAACTCGGTCGCAATGCATCGTTTAAACAGAAATTTGAGAAAGGTCTATTGATGTAGCAATAACATGCATAAAAATGTATTTAAACGTAGTAACTAGAAATTCGGGAAAGACTTGTTGTGACATAATTACTTTTATTACCTTTAGCCAGGTCAAACGTCACGCGGGCGTAATCTCCAACGCCAGCAATAGTGCTAGCCGCCAACTTGAACGAATATTTGGAATTGGGGTCTAAGTTGGTCAATATGTAAAACGTTTTATCTGAACTAATTTCCGTCTGTATGTCTTCGCTGTCCAGTGTTAACCCGTAATATAAAATGTATTGGAGTATTTCGCCATTTTTATGCCGTGGCTCCTGCCACGTCAGGGTTACTTCTCCTTCAGTGGCGTCAGAAATTATGAAATTCGTTGGTGGACTGGGTCCTAAAGAATCGGAATAAAAATCGAAATAAAAATCGGAATAGAAATGCAAACTTTTCAAAACAGGAGAACGAGAAGAATAAGATTTTTAGAGTTCTTGACATCACTAATTTGTACTTTCTCTCAAATGACTAAGCACTATAGTTCGTTCTAATAATTTCTTTTCTTAATTTCTTCTTAATCTAATTTCGTACCCTTTTTCTTCTCATCGATGCTATATTAGATAGACATAAACAGCCATGTGAAGGAGTACATTTCTATAGAAGTACATATACTATTTCAATGAAAATGCTCTTCCTCACAGTGACTGTTTGCTATTTTTGCCGAGTATACTTACGAGCTTCTGGCGTTTTCAACGGTCCAACAATGCTGCTCCCCGGACCATCACCAGCTCCGTTGAAGGCCATAACTTGAAAATAATATTCGGTGAAGGGTAATAAGGTGATAGTGATCGTAGGAGTGTATGATGCAACGTATTGTTCAAGCGTTGGGTGGTTTGGCTTTGGTTTCACCCAATACAGAAACTAAAGAAGACAATCATTATGAAAATTTCCAATAACAACACAATATACCTTATCGGAGATAATTTCGTTGGGGGAAAGTGACGAAAATTTTGAAAAAGTGAAATTTATAAGAAAGTATTAGTAAGATTTTGCATAATGACGAAATTATCCCCGACGAAATTATCCCCGATAAGGTACATAATATTACTGGTAAGGACAGAATTGAAATGTAGCCGCATATCCCATATTTGTTTTTTCAACCTCCACAATTCGAACTCTCTCAAATTCGAACAAATTTCATGTTTCCTTTCACCAGTTATTTGTTTGTTAATTCACTTCCTCAACTCAAATTTTCCATTAATCGAACGTTTTATTCGGTCGTTTGGGTGTTCGAATTACAAAGAGGTTACTGTGACAAACAAAATGGAAGACATGACATAGCAACAAAACAATAGTAACAAACCTTGTAACCAATGAATTTTCCTCTGATTGACTCACGTGACTTGCTTACTTCAGTCCAAGTGGCGGTGGCTGTGGTTGGTTGTGTAATACGCACTTTGAGATTGGTTGGAAAACTTACTGGTGCTATTGAAAAATAAATAAATAAAAATATATTTGGTTATGTTAAGCCACTTGTCTTTGGTATAAAATTTAAAAGATATTCAAAATTTTGTTTTGATCTGGTACTGAAATGGTTAAGACTTCTAGCTATCTGCAAAAAGAAAAACTCGTGTCAATTAACGGTCAAGTATACCCGCAATTAATGGGACACTGCATAAGTGGGTCCAGATCAGCCCTGGAAGAAGTACGTCTGCAGAGATTCACACGGGTAAGATGTTCGTTAAACGATCTCGTGACAGTAACATATTCATCAAAGGCCTTTGAAGATTTCGACATTTAAATAGCGTAGACAAAAGAACACGGCTTACTTCTTTCACCAGTGTAGGCTGTGTAAATTGGACTTTTTGGACCAAATCCTTCATTGTTTTTTGCCTGAACTTGAAATTCATATGGTTTGTAAAACGAATCTGTACTTTGAAATGTAAGTTTTAAAAAGTTCTGGCCTTTCGGTACTATATCATACGTCATGGGATGTGTTGCGGATTTCTTGCGATGGTATACATAGTATTGGATTCCAGGTGCATTTTGGTCGATCTCGTCAAGTGGCTAAGGATTGAATGGATGAAATGAAATTAAAGAAAGAAAGAATGAATGATGATTCGCCTGAATGTTAATGTCTGTGTGATTTCAGGTACTTTGTAAGTGAATGTATGTTTCTGTATTGTTCATGGATTTTCGTGAAAAATAGGGGCGGTTTTATATAGCTACAATCTGGGTGTTTCAACTTCTCAAAACATTCAATGTTTTTCATTTCATGCCATTCAATGTTGTCACTTCAATTCAACAGAACTTTGAAGTTATCAAAATTTAGGCTCACCTCAAAACTAACAGTTAATTCATTCGGACCTGTTCCATTCCCCTTTATGCTGGTAGGATATTTGGTCGGTTTGGCTGTTGGTGTTCGTACCCACTTTTCTGTTTCTCGGCTGGGTTTGCTTTTCCCGTTACCGTTTTCTGCTATCACACGTATCTTATATTCAACCCAGGGGGATAGCTGAACAATCTCGCTTTCGCGATCTTTTCTTGTTTTATTAGAAATTTTTATAGTTTCCCAATTATCAAGATCGAATGTCGTTCTTGCTTGAATGTAAACTTTAGTTGCACGTTTACCATTGTCTAAACCCATAGTCCATGATATTTTTATGTTGACACCATTTAATTCAGCTGCGGTAATGTCTCTCGGTGGATCCGGTGGACCTAAAGAAGCGCGCACATGATAAATACGACAAGATGCCCTTACGGGCAGAAAGATTTCTGCAAAATCTTTTGAAGCATGGAAAATGAAATATGTTATGAAATTTATAAAATATGACAGAAAATGCTGAACGACCTAGGTGGGCTCGAACCACCGACCTCTCAGTTATCAGACAAGTCCACTAGCCAACTGCGCCACGGAAGCAAATGTGTTTAATAATTGTATTATAAATCTTTTTTGACTCTATTGTTTACAAAACGTTGAGAATTTCTTTTTAGTAAGAAACGATGATCACAGTCCAAGATAGTTATTAGTTTCTTCTACAAATTTTCTTTTTTAACTTAAAATATGTTTTATGTCTCAAAATACATTTAATATTGATCAAAGAAACTTTGGTAAATGTATAGCTGACATGCCATGCACGGTGCTTTGGTTTCATGTAAGTGCACGCATGAAATTTCAAAAAACCGCTAGGTTTGGACAGTAAGAAAAAAAAGAAGAAAACGAAAGCCGTTGTAATAGCTTCCTTGCTTACGCAGAAATCTAAAAAGTAAAGCTTAGTTGTCCTTCCATTATTAATCTCAAAACTTGCTTAAACCTGGTTCTATAGCCTATAGGGTCATCACCTTGGCCCTTGTTTTCTTTCATGTTTCATATTAAGACAGAGTGACGCTAAAAGTCTAAAAGTACAAAACGTTTAGGTGGGTTCAAGTCCATATTGCTGAATCAGTATGTTCAAAAATGAATGCTACAATCCCGGATTGATCCGAAAGACGTTTCCGATTCAATAGTTTACCCAGTAGGCAAATTTGTAGAAAAAGGAGTGGCCTTCTAAAGAAATATACAAACTATTTTTCCAATATGGAAATGAGTGATTGCGAGAAATTGACAAGAATGAAGACGACACGAGAGATTGACGTGAACGAAGACGACACAACGACACGAATGACGGATTTTATCAGGCAAATGCGCTCCACTCTGGATACTAGGTGTGTAAAAAACCCACGTTGTAACCTACGTGTCTCAACGAGGAATTTACCGCCGTGTGTTTTGAGTCAAAACCATTTTTCAATAAATTCCAATGATTTTTTATTAAAAAAAACAACAACAACAAAAAAAAACATGATCTGAAAATTTGCGGTTTAACATTGAATTCTAGTGCAATATTTGTATAGTCGACATCATCAATATTAATAGTCAGGGACCAGACAACAATGCGATTTAAGTAGGACAGACACCAAAAGTGTTTTGAATGTTGTAACTGTTATCATTTGCTAAGAACATCAACAAGTGATAGCAAATTTATGTTGCAGATGGGCGGAGCTGAAGTGATCAGAATATCAGGATAATGAAATGAGTCACTGCAGATTATTTCATACGGCCAAGCAGTAGTAGTAATTCTTCAATAACTTTAAAGATGAAATACAATGCCAGTTTTCCAAAAGAAGCAAGTAAAGACGGACTTTTGTCTTTTGATAAACCAGATGATATAGTTTATATACCCAATATTCAAAAAGTCACTGTGACAAAGAGTGTTTTTATTGAATTAAGGAGTACATTTCTAAACCAAATGTACTTCTTTTCAGTGTTTTTTCGGCAAACTTGTCCACTGGGTAGAGTTTGCCTTTTATACCTTAAGCAAATCACTTTTAGAGGTAAAGGAACTTCAAGAAACCGGCTGGTATCACTTAAGGAAAGCTGGGATTTTCCGAAAGTATACCACGGTCCCACTGCAATTGTTAAAAAAACCTTATTTACTTAACCATTCTCTGTCTTACGATTTTTACGCCTGTTTATATGTGTGATCCTCCAGTCAAAATGCTTTGAATCGTTTATTAAAAAATCCCACTGAGAAATAGTACGTCCTTGCTGTTATAGAACCTCCCTTAGCTATTTGAAATCTTGACATGTTCAGACGTATAAATTCTTGCTTTTCTTATTGTATGTTAAAAACATGTCATAATTTGACAAAGAGTCCCTCCCAATTGTCCGTCCCGCAGCTCTCTACCCAGCCGGGCCTATTGGTTAAAAAATCTCTGCGAAGGAGTGCATTTCTATAGAAACATGCACACAATTTCAATAAAAATCCTCTCCATCGCAGTGATTTTTTGACGCTTTTACCCACTAGGTATGAGCGCTTCTACTGTGTCACTTTACTCTTCGTATGTTTGATGACTGCGACAGATCTATTTTATAAATGACATTTTTACATTAAATTAAAAAAAAAAACGTATATGAAAAACGCCTCAGTCTATTAATAATCTGATCATGATCTTAGCTTTGATGATCTCCAGAAGATTTATTAATTGTAAGTGTTCTATGCAAAGCATTTTCTGAAGGGATAATAACACTAAAAAAATGTAATTTAAAAATCAAAATACACTGAAAGACACGGTAAAAACAATTTAAACACATTTCTCACTTTCAAAACAATGGATTTGACGATATAAACACTTGAACAGGAATAACTTTGCTCCAAACCTCCTTTACTCAAATAACTGTTACACCAGAAGGTATAAAACCGCATGTAAATGATATTACCAAAGCATACGTCACATGTCTTTAGAATTATACAACTAGATTTGGCTTTTGGAAATCCTCATATGGTATTAAACTGTTTAACGAAAATGTGACTGTTTAGAAAACATTGTTTGTTTGTTTGTTTGTTTGTTTGTTTGATCATGACATCAAAATCTGATGGAGTACATACTAAGTTGCCAATCATACTAAAAAGTTTTCTGAAAGAGCACATATTAAGTTGGCAATCATAGTAAAATTTTTTACTTTTTTAATACTATATAAATTCGCGAGAATGGAAGTGTTTCTTATTCTCTTTACTGTCATGAAACGATTGAGAGGATGGACACTTGAGTTCCTCTTCTAATCCTTTGCATTTTCAACAATCTGAATTATGAACCAACTAATTTTAATAAACATCCATTGAATTCAAAAATAACTCGCCTGTCATTGCACAAAGTAAACACTCCCCGACATCACACAGTGATGCAATTACTCGACATCACACAGTGATGCAATTACTCGGCCCATAACGACTGAATAGATTTAGAACTCAATAATCTGAATACATTCAATCAATTGAATGCTAGAAAAGGGGGCGTTGAAAACTGGAGATCAGAGGCGGAGTATCACATATAGTGTTGAAAGGCAATATTTAAACTCGATAGCAACGACCTTTACCCAGGGGAATAAGTGATCAAATCACAGAACAATTTCTCCATGTGAAACATCATTGTTCGTAAGCTTTTATGCTTCACAAAATCAATTAGTTTTGACAAACAAGGATTTCTGTGTTCCTTGCTTGAAAACCACTATTTTTATGTTCATTATTTTGTTTATTTTTTTGCCGCAATCGAAAATGTTTTGACGAGGATGTTATTCAAGATGGTGTCATGTAACGATTACCCTCTTCACAAGTGTACAACAAGTGATCATGGTCATCAAAAAAAGATATGAGAAGTCAGTAGCAAAGTTTTCTGAGAATGTTTGAAATATCTTGCACTGGAAAAACAGTTGGAGATAATGAAAACAGCGAGAAAAGAGACAAAAAAGAAAAAAGAAAAAAAGAGGATAAATAAAACTACACTAAGTATGAAAAAAAAATCTAAACTGACTTATTAAATAAAATAAACTATTCTTCTTCAGTTTTTCTTCTTCACGTTTATTTTTCATGTATTTATTTATTTACTTATTGACTTTGTTTGGGAAGGATTAATTGAACTGTTTTTTCAGGATTGACTTCAGCGATCATTTTTTCTTAATAATCAAAATATTTATCCGCTAAAAATATTAATACGATTTATCCAATAGTGTCTCCTTATTTTCGTTAGTGGATCAACTCATCATAGACTGGCGACCAATCAGAGCCTACACGTGAAATACCTACCAATTAAAACGAGCTTTGTTGTTTCTGTATTTGCCACGGCCGTTGTTTTAATTCCAGGTGGTCCGGATGAAATCTCTGGTACTTCATGGCCATTAGGTCCTATGTTAGGAGAATTTAAAACGTGATCAGATATATATATAGTAATGGAAAAAGATTTAAAACTCATTTGATTAGTGAATAGAGGCTGGAGAGCATCGTAAGATAATCGTAAAGAAATTTTTCAAATTGTAAAGGATGAATAATTCTTTTTATATAATATATGTAAATTTTTTATCTTCAACTTTAGAAAAAGTGATAATTCATTTATTTCAATTTGTTTCACTTGATTCTCCATAGCCCTTTTAGCCTCCTATTCAGGTTTTGTCTTGTCACAACAAAGATTGAAAACTTTCATTGAAAATAAGAATAATGTATTCGAAGTTACAGCTGACGTGTTGAGGATATGAATTTCTATAGCAAAAAAATTTCAAAACACGATCTCATATCATTGACACACATAAATCTTCACACGCTGAGTGTTATAAAAACATTACTGAAAAAACCAAAGAAAATTTAAACTTATTTGTAATAAATATTTCGAGAGTTCGCTACACGAATCAACGCCTAAAATGAATCTATGTTAGTATTAGCTACTTATGCTTGTGCCAACTTTGAAATACCTTAGATTTTACTTACTGGGCTTTTGTTTTTATCAACGATTCGTTAGCAAGTTAATAAAATTCTGGGGGATTCACGAAATGTATACATTTCTTGAAGTATGCCGGCAGAAAAAAACATTCGTTTGAAAATATGCTCATTCTGAACGAAGGAAAAACACTTCCGTGATAAGAATTGGACATAAATTGTGTTTTGAAAACGAAATAAAACTTTCCAGAATTTGGGAGCTTCCAACAATTACTTCCTTTCTAATGAGAACAATAGCTTTCAAATGCATTGCCTACTTGGGTATAATAAACAATATTTCTCTGGTTTCTTTGTGTGTTGTTTTTCCATTTTTTTTTTTTTTTTTTTTTTTTTGATTTATGTTCATTCACCTGCAAGTAGATTTCTCAAGACTACTGCGCAGTTTATTTCACATTTTCAAGAGCTTTAAAAAAGGTTTTTGTTCCATTTCATTTGAGGCCATCTGGTGACAGGAAAAAAATGAAAAACAACTTTATCTTAACCTAAGCCCATGAGAAACTTTTCATGTCAGCTGCTCCTCGAATACATTTCACGTCATTAAAATTTGCTGATATAAGCACTGTCAATCATAATTGCAACAAAACAATAGATATCTGATCAAAATAAATTCTCCTAACATTCTCGTTTCCTATGTTTACGTCATACGTTACCTGACTAGAACAGATTTGTTCTATGACGTCATAGCTTACCTTACACTATGTGCAACAGTAAAATCAAATGTCAAATTATGTAGATAATAAAAACGCCTGCAGCAGGCTAAAAGGGGTAGGAGTGTGACAAATTTGAATCCCATGCAATAACACTGTATGCACGAGTATACAGCAAGTTTCTTTCTCTTTATAGTCAAAGAGAAAGATTCTAGTAAACCTCCAGGAGACAGATAATATTCAGGCCGGAAATTCTATATGTCTCGCTGAGGATAAGCAGAATCAATACCAAGAGCAACAAGTCAATAATGTAGGAATTATAAACAGTAATAGATCAAGTCTAGTAGAAGAGAAGTTCTTTGACAAAAAAATATATAGCTAGATAAAACCAAAGACGCACTCATGTTGTGTCCGTCACTTAATCTTATTTCAATCTTTTTCGGCTTTTTTTTCTGTCATTTAGTTTTTTATTTATTTTAATTCTGATATTATTTACAAATAGCATCAAATGATTATCCATAATCATTCAAATCACAAATCCCTTAGAAAACGATCGTGGGACAAAGCAGAAGTTTAAAGTCGTAAAATTTTCTATTTATTCAAACAAAATACTAATCTATGATCAGCGGTATTTAAAAACTTCCGGGCTAAGCAACAAAATTTAAATGATATGAGATTTTCTTGTTGATAATGATGTGCGATGTTGTTTATATATCAGTATGCTTCATCATTATATTATTTTAGATACTTGAATTATTCCGCAATTTTCACAAAGTTCGTCTTGCATATTCAGATTCACGAAATTATAAGTCTTTATTTTGGTAATTGTTTTCTTCGCTAAACCCGCAAAACGCTCTTCTGTAAAAACATTATATTAAAATCAAATAAGTAAAAACTGTTTTTAAGATATTGTTACGATTTTAATCTGTTTTCTGCTTGACCATGTAACAATAGTTCAATACAGCTTTTATCATCTTTTTATTCTAACAGCGTGTTTTTATGAGACTATCATGTTGTTTTGATGAAAATCGTATTTTCGCGTAATAATCAAAAATTAGGGGAAAACATTCAAATGATAAAATGACGTTAAAAAATATCAATTTGGTCATGAAATAACAAGGAGCTTAATTTTTAAGAAAATGTTTTTAACTTAAAATTGATAAAAATCGTCATCATTGAATACGCCAAATTTTACTTCGAATTATCAAAGTTTACGAAGTAACGATGTATTTTGAAAATTCTATATGTTTAAATACATTAAGAGTAAATGGTGTTCCAATCGCACTAGCATTATTTGTTCGTATGTATCCGATGTTTTTGCACCGCTTTCAGAGGACTTTTCGTTTGTCAACATAATCAGAATCATTAAAGTTTTTCGCATCTTGTAAATTATTCACTTAACATTAACATACAAAGAAAACCAAACAACGCCGATTTCCCATGAATAATTTTCACTCCTACATCGGGATTTTCGAAAGAAGGTGACAAATACAATTCCCCTGTCGTCGTGTTTTAACCGCGTATCTTTGTTAAGTTTTTAAGGTGCTAGATAAAACTAAAGCGAAATACCCCGCTGAGACTTGAAAAAGAAATACTTTTGTACAGTACAGCGAATCTGATTGGCAGTTAATTATTATAATATAGTTTAAAATCGTTGTAGTGGCCGTTTCGTTTTTGCTAAATGCTTTCTAATAGACGCGTTGACACTTCATCAAAAACACATTTTTTGACGGGGGATCTTCAAACAATGGTAATTAGATGTGACACTACAAACGTTATCAAGTAATTAAAATTGCTGTTAATTTGTAACAAAGTTTTTACGCCATAAGCGACTTAAAACTTTGTTTGTCAAGACATGACAAAGAGCTTTGTATTCAATGACGAACACCAGGCATCTTTATCTATTGGACCACGCCTTGTTGTGATTTGCTATGTGTAAATAAAAAAGTTATGAGCAATTCCTACTGCTAGCTATTAGTCGTGTGACCAGAGCTTGTGTTTAGTCACCAACTACAATTCAGTGAAAAAGTATTTTGCTCTTTAATTAATCCAAGTACTTCAGATATTATAAAAACAGAAGCTGTCATTTAATTTTATCTAGCTATAATTGGTGTTCAATAGGTAACCAGTGGGCAAATTTGATGAAAAACCTCTATGAAGGAGTGCATTTCTAAAGAAGTTTGCACACTGTTTCAATTAATATGCTCTTCACCGCGATGATATTTTGTCGATTTTGCCCGCTGGGTAACCGCAAACAAATATGTGACCAAAACCCTACCTGTTACGATAATGTATTGACTCCTTTCATCGGATCTATTTTTCGTACCCCGAACTTCACACGTATATATGCCTGTGTCTCTCGTACTAATCTTCTTTATTTCTAGAAGACTTTGTTTTGAATTTAACTTTGTTATTCTTCGTATTCTATTGTTTCGTAATTGTCTTTTACTGAAGCTTAATCCAAAATACCAAGAAAACACAACTTCCATATTTTCAGAGCTGCTTATTGTACACGTCAGCCGCAATGTTTCTCCAACTACCACTTGATCACTTTGAGTCAATTCATCAATAATAGCCAACTCACCTAAAAACAAAATATCAATTAATCATACTCACGTATGTTTCCGACTGTTCTTTTATCATGCAGTTTATCTACCAATTCAAAAGCATCAAAACGTTATGGTGCAAACCTTGGTAAATTGCATTCCCCAAGCCGGCACATTTATTAAAAACTCTGCAAAGGAGTGCATTTCTATAGAAATTTACACACAATTTCAATGAAGATGCTTTCCGTCACAGACGCTTTTAAAAGAGTTTTCACCAAAACGTTTAATTGCTTGAAAATATAGACAGATATACGCCTCATAAGTTGCGACAATTTTTTACGATGCCGTAAGAGGGAACATACAAAACAGTGATGACAATAAGGGAGAAAAATTATTTTTATTGAAAATGACGGAATGCGAAAAGTTTCCAGTTATTACGTTGCAATTTTATTCTAACAACGAAGAAAACTAAAGAATGAATATTCAATGAATATTGATGATACACCATGAATCATAAAACAAGAGCTTAACAGGCGCAAGGATTTCTGCATTTTTCGTTCATACTTCGTACTTAAATAATACCCACTTGATATAAACAAACGCCACGGACGTATAGTGATCACGCTAGGTTTGGACAGAAAAATATGAACCAACAACACTGATGGTTTTAATTGTGGCAGTCCAGGGGATTTTGATAGCAAGGTAACAATCAACGTAGTCTTTCTTGTCATATTAGCGTAAGAATAGACCTTTCCCGAGTTTATTTTTTATCACACTCCGCCTCGTTTTCAATTGCGTTACTATGACAACCGAATCTCCTGTGCTCAATCATTAACACTATCACAATTATTACACTTATTGCCAGAGGCGTAGCCAGAGGTCAGTCAAAATTTGTGGAGGAGAGTTAAGTCATTTAAGGTAGAAAAGGAAAGCGTGCAAGTAACCTAATCGGCACTTAATACTGAAAAGAAATATCATAATGTTGAACTGCTCCAGGTTTTTTTGACTGACCCTAACTACGCCTCTGATTGCGCATTACTGAAATGAGTCCCGTGACATTTCGTTACCATATTAACCATTGCGAAAACGAGGCGGAGCTTGATAAAAAATAAACTCGGGAAATGTCTATTGTTTGAGCAAAGTATTCGTTTAGTGGATTACAAAAGAAAGAATTACAAGGTACCAAGGCAAATTAGAGACAATAACCCTAACCCTGACCTCTCACACAATTCAAAACACAGTATGTCTTCAAAAGACATGGGGAAGTGCTCCATTAGACCTCTCAGTCAATCCACTAAACTCAGAAATGATCAAATAACGACCGGGTTTGCTTAAGATTATGCTATAAAAACCCGAAACAGAGGATCTTCCCCGAATATTTGTTGAGATTTTGTCAGCTTGAAAGAAAGAAAAATTCAGGAATTGTGTGTTAAAATGGTAACAGTTTGTACTAACTTGAAAATAAGGGATATTATAAACCTTAACAATAAATAGTTGCCGTGAACATAAGAACTGACCCAGTGGACAAAAATCTGTCAAAAAGTCACTGCGACGAAGAGCATTGTTAATGAAATAGTGGGTATATTTCTATAGAATTTCACTCCTTCACAGAGATTATATAACAAATTTGCCCACTAGGGAGCCATTCAGTTAGGTAGCTAAAGTTTGACAACAGGTAAAGGTACAAATGATCTCTGCCTTATTCAAATCATTAAAGGAATATTCTTACCAGTAACCATCAAGTTGCCTTCTGCTCTTGCTGTCCCTAGTTTGTTCTTTGCGATGCATTCATATGCTCCCTGATCAGATTTTTTTATGTTAGTTATTTTTAAGCTACCAGACGGTAAACGAACAAATCTACTGTCTCTTGTTATATCAATAGAACTGGATTTTTTTCGCCAGTATATAGTTGGTTTTGGTGCACCTTGAGGAACACAATGAAGTTCTGTAGATCCACCAATGATAGCGTGTGTATTTTTGGACGGTTTCACACTTGGATGTTCGAAGGTTGGGGCTTGCTCTATAATAACCAAATGTACAATACTGATCACTTATTTTTTTCGTACACAGACATTGGTATGAGTGTGGAATTACGTACCAACAACTTTTAAATGGATCGTCATTATGTCTTCCCCGTGTTTATTATGCGCAATGCATTGATAAAAACCTTGGTGATGTTTCATCACTTTCTGTATTGTGACGTTACCACCATGTGTCTCAATTTCATTGTTTGTATTCAATAAGAGACCATTGAAAAACCATGTGTAACGCACACGTGGTACGCCGATAGCGACGCAAGGTAGTGCCTTCATGCTGTCCACAGCAACCGAGATAGTGCGTGATACTGTAATTAAAGATGGTTTTTCTAAGAAATAAAATGATAGAATGATGATAAGTCGAAAACGTAAAATATCATCAGCGTTCAGAAGGCAAAAGCATAAAATTTAAGAAAACAGGTAACAAAAGGAGTCAGAAGAAAGGGGAGCATTTTATAACTTTCAGTCAACGGAATATGCATTTCTACTGTGTTTTAATGTAATTTGAAATTCACAAAACCAGAAAAATGCAGAGGTTTACCACAGAAATTAAAAGATGTAAACATAATTTTTCCTAAATGAAGGACCAAATGATATAATTATAGCCTTACCTTCCATTTTGATATATGCTGATTTTGATGAGGAGTGACCGAAAATGTTTGATACTTCGCAAGAATATTCCCCTTCATGCTGAGAATCAAATCTACCGAACTCATAACGCAAGCGATTGGCTACTTGTTTTGCACCAATCAAGTACGTTCCAGTTTTCACGTGACGGAATTTCATGACTGGTATTGGTCTAAACAAATGTGTAACCATGCATGAAAATGTTTACTCGCCACTATCTCATTCATTTTTACTTAACAGCAATAATCAACAACATTTTATAATTATTAGATTGTTTGGTTCTTGCAAGTCAAAGATGGAGTAAATACTTCCCAGTGGCCATAATTTTCAAAAAGTCACTGCGATGAAGAGCATTTTTATTAAAAGAGTGTGTATATTTCTACAGAAATACACTCTCCTTCGTTGTGGTTTTTCAACGAATTTGCCCACTGGGTAAATTGAAATAATTTTGCTATTGTGTGGCATAGATGCTTCTGTACGCGTCAAAATCGAATTGCAAGGAAAGAAAATGACAGTCTTAATATTTCTATAGTTTATATTTCTATATCTTTTGTTGAATTCCAAAAATACTAATACGAAAAATACTATTATGCCGTACATTTCTTTTACAGAACAGATGTTGGTGTTGAACTAGCTACCAGCTATTTTCCAAGAAACATGGAAAAAGTTGAGCAACAAATTAAAAACTTGGGAAATATGTTGTGGAAATAGAATCATTTCCATCTCTGCAACATTTGTTGTGGAACATAAGAAATGTAGAGCAATGATATATTGCTATACTATCCTCTGAATCCAACGAAGTTGCATTTGCTGCTATCATGCAAATTAGGCTTAATGTCACAGGTACAAAGCCTGAATATCTTGATTAACCATTATATTTTTACCTGCCATATGAAATGCATTCTAGCAAAGCATCTGAACCTTTCATTGCTATTTTATCTTCAAATTTCCACACTTCTGGAAGAATATTTTTCTGTCGATCTGCAAAGTAAAATTTTGTATACAATATAATAGTGATTTCAACTTGAAATTTAACTAAATTTAAGAAATCATAACTAAGTGGTCATATTTACCAACAAAAATCTGTGAACACTTACTTTTGCTTATTCTAAGTACGACTGTTCTTTTAAGTACTCTTCTCAAATTATTATTTTCAACACTGCAGTGGTAAACGCCAAAATCAGTATCATCCGTATAAGAAAAATGGAGATCACCATTTTCGCTTATAGCGAAATGTGATTTTTTTTCCAATTGTAATGGGTAGCTAACACTGTTTTTAGACTTTGACCAGTATATATTACGATCAGGATATGACTCTGGGGCGTGGCAGGACAGAAATGCCTTATCGCCGTTGTTAACAGTAACACGACTATCGAGGGCTGTGAATTCTTTCATATCTAAAATGCAGAGAAGAAAAAGTAAGTAAGCAAGATTGTTTGACAGTTGAACAATAATTGATAATTTCTTAATATTTAATTTTAATTTTAATTTATTTTATTTTAATTTATTTAATTTAATTTAATTTTGTTGATGGGTTGATGGGTTGGAGAGATTACTAAAATTTAGGGCATGTTATCAAATTGCAACCACTTAATAACCATTAGTTAATTTGTAGCTGTGACGTAGTGTGGGCTTTGAGACAATGCTTAATTGCTGTTAAATATCAAAAGAAGTCAAATGACAGTGAGAATATATAAGCAAAGTAACCCACAAAACGCCTAGACCTAGAATCTTGATAATATGTATGATCGAGTGACCTATGCAAAGTTTTGAAAGTTCTCAAAATAAGCGTATTATTATCAAATATCGAAAGTATATTATTTGGTTATGGTGATGGTGCTCATCATCTTCTCCAGTACAGATATCACTAAGGGAATTTGAACGTTGACATTTTTTTTTCTTGATATAAAACATGCATGACTAAATCTTTTGGCTCATGTTGATTAAGATACAAGAGTAAGTAAGTACATGGAGGTATAAAACAGAAGGAGAACGAACTCAAAATCTGCTATTGTACTATCCGTGATGCGCTGCATTGTTTAAGTCCTCAGTGTGTAATAACATATAATTGCTATCATCTTGCATAATTTTTATAATTTTGGCGTTCTTGCGTGAAAATTTCGTTCATATCAATTCTCCAATGTGATTAAAGATCGTTAGGGTAAAGTTCTTAGCATGCATAATCTGTAGGAATTGGGAGAATTATGCAAAAACGTCACAAATATGCAACGAAAACATTGCAACTTTAGGTCTATATATCTCGTGATCCCCTCAAGCAGTTTCGCCGAGCTTCAGTTTTTGAAGAGAGAATAATCCTAAGTTTTTGCACGTACCGCGGCACTATCGAGGCGCATTTAAGTCAGAAGATATGTAGATTGGAACTTATACATGAATTACGTGATATCTTCAACTCTGTATAAAAACATAGATTTTCATTTGTTTCTCAAGGAAGCTTTAGGTTTAATAATCTGCTTGTCACTATGCAGCAAGTTGATCCGTTGTTATAATGGATGATATTTGGTTTTTAAATTGTCGTTAATTTTTAAAAAAGTATTCGTTTCACCGACAACCAGCCGAAAGCGCATCACGGATGACATCAAAGTGATACCGCAATGAATAGAATAGTCATTATCTTAATAATAAAAAAAATAAGAGTTCGTTCTCCTTCTGTTTTATACCTCCATGGTACACGGTTAAGCAACACCACAAAGCAACAAAGGTCTATAAGCAACACTAGTAAATTTTCTCAAAAAGTTAAGCAACAGTACTACAAGGATCTTACATAAATTAGCAACATGAAATTTTGAAATAATCAGAGGTGTAGCCAGAGGTCAGTCAAAATTTGTGGAGTAGAGTTAAGTCATTTAGGGTAGAAAAGGAAAGCGTGTAAGTAACCTAATCATCACTTAAGACTGAAAAGAAATATCACAATGTTGAACTCCTCCAGCTTTTTTTGACTGACCCTAACTACGCCTCTGATAATGCAGCACTAACATAGCTAAAGCACATTTCTTAAAATTGCCACACTACACTAGGTTGCAGTATTGGGAGTTTTTAGACATTGGGCTTCCATCCGTAGTGGTTGGCTCGAGGGCCAGTGTGCAGTCAGTCGATGGCTCCTAATGGGCTGATACGCTGTTTTTGAAGTGCATCGGAGTGGAGTACCGAGATACAATATGACTGGACTCGAACACGGGTCTCAGTGGTCGCACGCAAAAGTACTAACCACAACACGATTAATTTGAACACAGCAATGCTAATAACCTTTATGCTTATTAAGACACATTAAGGCAAAAGAGCGAAGACTTTGGTATTGAAAGGCTGCAGTAATAATTAAGAAACAATGTAAAAAAAGGATGAAATCACTTACATGGAAATGTGAGCTTTGCGCTTTTACTAATTACAGTGCCATATTTGTTTTGGACGATGCATCGATATTGTCCTTCGTCACGTTTCCTTTCGGTATTAAATACATTTAGTGATCCTTCCGGAGATATAGATAAATAATTAAAGTTTTTTAAATTTAAAATTTGTTCGTTTTTAATCCAAGATATTTTCAACGGCTCCTCTCCCTTCACATCGCATAATATCGTCTGATTTCTCGATCGGACTATAGTATCGGCAGGCTGTTGTTTGAAACCAGGCATTGCACCATTTTCATCTATATAAACAAATCAACAGACAACAAATTAGAAAAATCTATATTGAAAGCATTACAAAACGATTTAGGGGAGATTATACTATAATTTTATATCAACTGGTGACGTAGGCATTTCTCAATTATGATAATAACTTTTCAATTATTGTGAAGGCGTCATAATTTATGAGTATAGCTACTGCCATTTGCATTTGATACGGTGAACACAACGATTGTTGTGTACGAAAATGTGTGCAGGAAAAGTCTTTTACCATTTAAGCGGCAAAATCTGACTGAATTTCTAGAATTAAGAAGAAAGGATCTAATGTTTTGGTTACCTGAATAAATTAGAGACACTTGGAGAAGAACAACAAATGCCCGCAGAAAGAATGTTGCTAGCCATGTCATATTCTTACATGTCAGAAATCATCAACTTGAACAACTAAAAATAAAAATACACATATAAAAAAAACATCAATTATCCCTCGACATATAATTAATTAAAATTCTATAAAAGTCGTGTGTCCTTCATAAAGATATCAGTCTTAAACTAATGTTCTTTCATTAGCTTTATATAATTGGACGAGTTGTTGATACTGAAAATTATAAATGTCAATATGGAGAGAATGTCCTTAAAGAAATGCATTGAATCAAAGATCAAAGCTTCGTGTTTTTAGTCGCATTCAGAATGGCTTCAGAACGGATAGATCTGTTTCACTTTACAAAGGCTCGAATAAATGTTCGCCGGTTGGTATTTGACAGAAACTGAATAACAAATTATTTTTTCACGCCACACTTACAGTTTAAACGAATTATGTTGCTATATAATGCCTATTCCAGAAAGTCAATTTCATTATTTCTGATGGTGTTTGTTTATGAAAATAGATATACCTATCATTACAAAACAAATATTTCCATACATCTCAAGTGTTTAATGATGTCAACAAATTAACTGACTAGATATAAAAACTATTTGACTTTTGTTTTAGCAAAGGTTAAGTAGGTTAGCTTCTCAATTTATGTTGGCTTTGACTCTTCAGAAATTTAACACAATAGCTCGGCAGATACCTAAAAATTTCTTTATTAAAAGGACAACCAGGGGAGTACCTTGACATACAATTAAGCCATCACATGCCTTTTCACAATCCAAAAGAACTGAATGCCTTTTGAATTTATTGATGAATATTAAAATGGAGGAAAAAATGTTTTTATTCTGAATCACTCGATTTTATTTTGTGATCTTTACATGCGGCTCGTGCCAACACACTTCGTATAGGTAACCTTTTCGAAAGTCCACAAATGGATAATGGAAATTCCAAATGACTGAACAAACCTGATTATGATTGTGCAATTATTGAGCTCTCCCGCAGGTAACATAGTGCTTATGGATTAAAAAGTAGTTTGATGCTAACCAGCAGATACCACAGAATAACATTTCTTGATTCTTCAAAAAAAAATATATCAATTCTCTATTTGATTAAATTAAAAATTAGCAAACGTTTTTTTTACATTTACAAAAAAAAAAGAAAATTCTTCTGCTGTCCATATTCTAGTATTCACCAAAGACACAAACAATTTTTTTTCAAATGAATGTATATAACTTTTTTTTCCGCGATTACGTAGATTAATAAATAATTTCTTCAAAAAGAAATACTCAATTTCAGTAATTCAACTTTTAAACTTGAAGAAAAATTTAAGATGAAAAGATAGGATTAAAACCACTAGGCAACAAGAAGACATTGGAAAACATTTTGCACTACCCTTCGATTGTTACAACATAATGAACTTCAGTAAGGGTATTGTTCTCTAGACAAAAGGAATAGGTGTCTTGAATAGCACGTAAAAATGTTTTTCATTTCACAAGTTTTTATCTATTTTCAGTTTTAAGTTTTTGTAGTGTGCCACACTTCTTCAAATTTCTATTTATTTCAAATATGCGCCTCTATTAATATTTTAGTACTTGCAACACCTGCGCGCGTTATTTATAAAATACATACGCTGAAGTCAGTTAAAATGTTGAAAATAATCATTGACGTGAAACACATTAATGAAATGAACAAAAGAAGTGTTCGAAATTTAATTACATTCGAATCACAATTGAATTCGAAATTGAATTTCGAATGAAATCGAATACGTATGTAATGCTACCAATGCATATATAAATACAAAGAAGTATGCAAAGAAAATATGGAATCAAAGCATAAAACCAAGAGATACATCAGTAAGATAAATTAAATTTTAGAATCAATGTTTTTGTTTTTGGTTGTTGTTATTTCTTTTGTTTTAGTTTGCCTTCTTGTTTCTTATAAACTTACAGCCTAGTTGACTGTTCACATCATCATAGCTACAACACTGTGGAGCGCTTGTGGATCAATATGAAAGAATTCCCCTCCCACATTGCTATTCATATACAACTCATATAAACTTGTGGATTAACCATGTTTAAACTTTAATATGAAACTAAGGAAAATAATCATTTCTATATAAAGAGACCTGCTGATTGGTACGTCCAAAATTATTGAGATATAGACCAGGGCCCCCGTCATGGATTTCAAAGTGGGGGGGCTAAAAAATAGAATAATTTGCCCACCATGGTTGGGCGACGAAGAAAATTTTGGCTTCCAGGGTCTCTAAAATGACCTCAAATCGATTTCTGGGGATAATTATGGCTAAAAATTTCCATTTTATTAAGTGTGAAATGTTGTGAAAAACGCAAATTGTTCAAGAGAATCTTGGTTATCTTGTGAATGTAAGAAAAAGGAAAATGGTCCAGAAGTGTAATGATACCGCAAGAATTCGACAATGGAAACTATTTCTATAACGTTAACACGAATCAGTCAAAGAACATTTACTACATGCTCGTAAACACATTCATAAAAATTACTGTAATAAACTTTGAAGTCAGTACATCTGGCAAAATGCTAAGTAGATAAATGATGATAGTAGATTGCCTTCCAGACTTTCAAACGGAATTTTCCAGCTTGAGTGCATGTTACAAGTCACTAGAACTTGGTAGAAACTACATTTGTATTCCTTTTATTTTTAATCTTAATTGCTTCATTTTTTTATTTTATTTTTTTTTTTTTTTTTTTTGCTTAGCAAAAAAGGGGGGGGGGGGGGGGGGGGGGGGGGGGGGGGGCCCTGTAGACCTTAATAATTTTGTGAATAATTTTTATTCATAGTGAAAACACGATCTGGGCAACACAATCATAGTACAAGTTAAGACAATTTTAGGTCATTGGATAAATTTCAGTTTTTCAGTGCATCTAACTTTAGAGTAAATCCAAAATTTACACGATATTTAACAAGTATATTGTATTTTAAAAGAGCAATTAAGGAAATCGCAGTATATAAATGAACGATCTAACACCTTAGAAGTTGGTTTAATTGAGATCACGTCATGTTAGTGTGAATATCAAAACTCTCTCAAGGTACAAAAAAGGAGGAACAGCTGTATAATCATTGAACATTTGTTCAAAATGAGAAATTAACGCCAGCGTGTGAACATAGTGAAATCTTAAGTTTTTTTGTTGTTTTTCAAGAGTTTTCATGCCTTAATGCGTGATAGCAAAATTTTATCTTCCGACGTACGTTTTATTTTATAAGTGTTTTCCAAAACATTAACACGGGACCAACAACAAACCTATATTTCTTCAAAATTCTTATTTTCACTTGTTTCATACTTCACTGTGGAAAACCACAATTTGCTTGGCTTTGTAAAATTAAGCTATTACATGCGCTACTGATTTGACGCAAAAATAACTTATGCGTTATAATAAGTTCGCCTGAGGATCTCTAAATACAAGAACAATTCCAAAGAAAGATTGCACCAGTTCTACTCGAGTTAACAGAGGAGTGACTGTGTTTTGTGTGTTGTGTTTTCTCAAACGTTTACCATAACTGGTGGCATCAAAAACAAATATATGCGAAGAAGTACATGAAAAACGGAGTAATTTTCTGCAACTTGATTGGCGCAGCAATTATCTCTCAGTTCGGTGAACCAATGAGATCGCAAAGAAATTTTTTTTGTCGTGACATTTGTCACCTAGTGGAAAACCGCCTTAAAAGTATTAGTTTACCTCAGAAAGAACGCGATTAAAATCTTCATTGATTTATGTTTCTTCCATGTTTGATTTCCTTTCCCGTTTGTTTTGAGTAATCGGAAATCTGATACCAGAGTTAATTACTTTAATTTTTTTACTAATGCGTGTTCTCAATTTATTTTATTTAGTCACTTTTTTTTTGTTTTCTGTATTTATGTGTTCTCCAACGCAGAGACTGAAAAATTACTTTTTAAATGGAAACAAGATTGGTTTGTGCACGTCCTGGGATTTTGGGAATAAAGTTATCTTGCCATGTTGATTGGTTAATTGAGCCACGTTGTTCTTGGCCTGAAAAACAACAGAAATTCAAAACTTTTCTGATCGAAAGCAATTAAGGTGGAAAAAGGTGGAAACTTTCTCTTGCTACAAATACTACTATGAATAATTTCGTGCGGTGTTTACATTAAATTTCGTAAGTTCATTTTTCAGATTTGGTCAAAATTGGGCAATTCAGTTCAGATTTAGAGTAAATTTAGGATTGTCTTTTTGGATGTGCCGTTACATTTTCGAGATTAGTTATGCAGCCTTTCTGTTGACTTCAAAAAAGCGAGGGACTGTATAGCAGATTCTCCATCAACTTTCTGTTAAACTTCAGTGAGGAAGCTTAAATGAGTTGAGTTATTTTTGTAAAAAGTATCCTGACGTGTTCAGCTTTAGTGTAATTGCATTCAGCTGTTTGAAGTGCAAGATTATGTGAAGTTGAAAAATTGTTGCTAAGTTACTAAGACAATGCATGCATGCAAATAAACAACAGCCACCTCATCAATTAGGCTTATCACATTTCTCGGTATAAAATCATGTTTGTGAGATAAACAACTTTATCACAGAGGTCTATAATGCATGGATTAGAGTTAAATGAATCTAGCATACTAAACGTCTGTACTAAGCTGTGTTTATTTAACAACTGATCAACATAAAGCCAAGAAAAAGTCAAATAGATTATTCAAGATGTAGTTGGAAGTAAATAGAAAATGAACATAACATTTTAAAGTTATAGACTTTAAATTGAATATCTTTTTTATGAAAGAAATGAAATGAATCTTGCTTTTAAATCTCACACACGTTGGTTTTCCACTGATTAACGCCTTTCCTTGCAAAAGACGATTTGATATAATTTCAGATGAACGTCTATATTTTATCAAAATAAAAACAATAAAATTGATTTGCGTATTAATGCTAAACTGTATGAAAACTACGAAAACAAACAAAAATAGGTAAATTTGATTGGTCAAAGTTTGAAACATCATAAATAGACATGGCGCATGATTAAGAAGTTTTATTAGTATTTACCAGCTACTTCCCTTGCTTGACCCTGTTTGTGCATCTCTCAACTCACGTGTCTTAAAAGGTCAATGGGATCAAAGAAATTCAAATTCAAGGCTGGGCAATACCCATTTTCCCAAATATTTTATCAGCAACTTGTCTATACGTTATATGGGTCGGCGGGGTAAGTCGGGTCATTTTAACTTGAAGTGTAGACATAGAGCCATAGAAACCGATATTTTTATCGGAACAAAATGGTAGGCGAGTAGTGAAGGTTGTTATGTTAAAAATATCGGTTCCTAAGACTCTATCTACATCTACACTTCATGACTTAATGACCCGACTTACCCCGCCGACCCATCTTACCCCATATTACCCTATGTGCTAATTACTTAATTATAAATTTTACTTAACTACAAATTATTATGGGACAATTTGTGATAATTTTTATGAAGTCATCAAAACGAGGCGGGCATACACCGTCAAGAAAACTATCAACATTTGAAAAAAAATAGGGAAAGGTCTATGTTCTTACACCCATTAAAACACATGAAAACACCCCCAAAGGAAGTATTTAAAGCATTATATTTTAGACATCAAAACACTATAGAAAGAAGTATGATACATTACTTTAAAAGTTTTTAAACAAAATTTACTTTAAACTATATTTGTCGGTGGAAGTGCATTCTAACAACACTTGCTACCCTCCTTTATGTTTTGTGGAATTGTTCGTATGCCGTATATTTCGTCTGACAAATTGTTGACATCTTTGCAAACTCAGTAAAATGCGTCTCGGTTAGTAAGGGCCTAGTTTTGGATTCAAATATTTTTCTCTGTATTAATATAACGGCAACAATATGTCAGATTAACATACTCATATTCACATGATAAATTATTAACATGGAGAAGCTTGAACCATTAGATATGTTGCAACGGTAGAAGTAATACGACCTGAATGAATAAAACCCAAAGGTATTTTGTTACGACACTTTTGCATTCGGAAGTCTGAGTTGACGCACACAAAGTATTACAATCAGTTGCTCTGTGTCAACATCATCTTTTATAATTACTTCAAACGCGTTCAAAAGAAATGTTAAGTAAACAAGACCACTCGAGTTTCGATGTAGTTTACAGCAATTGCTTTTATCACATTGATATAGAACATATACCTTAAAACGTGCTGTCGTGAAAATGGGTAAAATTTGACCATCATAAGGATGCCAATGTTTGTTGCTATGGGTGACGGGGAACAGAGTTTTTTCTTGAGAATAAATATAAAAATAACCCAATTTAGCTTGACAACAAAACACTTATGGACTTTAGCCACAACTCATACGACTTCTGATTTTATTTGTCGTTTTCAAAAACATCATTAACAAAAGGGAAATGGATCGAAAACAAATCACCATAATCTGTTTTTCTAGATGATGGTTTCGTGATCAACTGTAACGAGTTCCAAAGCTTTAGTTAAAATTTTTGCTAGTCACTTGGAAGAAGCTTTTAGATCTTTTCTTTGAAGATGCATTTAAAGTTGCATTACTATTTGGAAAACTCAACGAAGAGTTTATAAAGACCCTCTTCAGCATTGGTTGTAAATCCCTGTTTAGGATCTCAAGAAATCCCTAGAAATTAACACCAGACGATTCAATTATACCTGAATTTAAACGAACGTGAAATGTCTTTAGAAGTATTTGCACGATGTATCTCAAGCACTTCAAATTTTCATTGAGATTACGTTAGATGCATTTAATCTGCTTATAAACATTTCTCATCTTAACATCATCAATAGCAAACATAATCATTTTGTTGATCTAACGAAATGGGTATCTAGACCTTCTTACGAATGACAAGTAGGCATAATTCCCTGTCTACAATCCTTGAGAAGACTTATTACTTTCATATGTAAACGTTAGTATAAGGTAGATTTATGTAAACCTAGAATCACGTGAAAGAACCAATAAAGTGAATTGCTTCACACAAAAAACTCTCAGAGGAGAAAGTGGGGCTTCAAGTGTCCTACTTTATGTCCTCGACCCTCATAAGATGACAGTGTATAAGGAAGTAAATAATATTGAAGTAATGAAATTGAAAATCATACATAATCAAGAAAAAATGGTTTTACCCTGACATGCAGAATTTCTCCTTCGTCCAGTATTCTTTAATTTATGTTTAAAAAAAACGTCTTATTAATGTCAAAGAAACAATATTTACTTTTTTTGTCAGCTAGTCATAGTGATACGATTCACAATGAGTTATGCAAGGCAATCTTGCATATTTGTTTTAAGTGTACTTGCCGAAAAGAATAAGCTCTTATAGCAAAGTAAATATGTTATTTAGATAAAAACAAAATATGTACTCTTTTTTTCAGTTCAAGACATTAAAAAGAATATATTAAAAGATGGCGAACACTTTATTTTGTTGGCAACAATAAAGAAAACTGCGAGAAGAAAATATATACTTTTTTTTATAAGAACAAAACAGGCTTCGAAAACCCAAGAGTTAATAAAATGGTAAAAAACATGCACAGTGGTTCAAAGACGTTTGTTCGCAATTTTTAAGAGTTTGGCAGAGGTACCTGGATGAAAATGGCGTGTAACAGTGGGCGGCGTATTTTGATTTTAATAACTTTCGACCATTATTGAGAATATCAGATTTACATGAATAAGTTAAGAACATTCGAAAACTTCTCAGGGTTTGATGCTCTTACAAAACAAACGTTCGTTTGTTAGTAAATGAATCTCATTATTAACACATACAAAATTACAGACGATAAAAATTGTTCGATATTAACATGAATGATTTCGGGTTTATTCACTCGTTGTTAAAAGAGGTGTGAAGAAAATCCTGATTTCCCGATTTCCCGATTCCCTAAAGGTTGACTGAGAAAAATTCAAATATGTGGTTGATCGTGACGACAGGAAATGATTGTTGTTCATGTGAAGTCACGTGAATTTGAAAAACAATTTTTTTTTTTTAATTGTAAACACAAGTGACCTAGCTTATACCACGGAAGTAGTTCCAGTTTCCAGAAATTTCGATTGTGAGTTGGGTTCAAAACACGATAGAGAAAGGCAATAAAACAAGAGTGTCCTCTTCACAAAAACATGCGACAAATTTTAACCGCAGCGCCATTTAATAATATAGCAACACTAGAATATTATTCTGTCTATAATTGCCACAAATAACAACAGTATCAAATACCGCAGACCGTTATTTGCATAATACATTGTTGTGTTATCAAACCAAAAACATACATAATTTGTAAAATGACAAGCATGACACTCAAGCCAGGATCCATTGCGTTCTAACATGCTTCTTCAACAGAAAACAGCGTTTGAAAGTAAAACTTAATGAAAGATTACGGGGAACTAAAAGTGATAACCAGATTTCAATCCGACCAAGTAAAAAATGTACTCTAGTTTTTTAGGGCCTGAATTGGTCCTTCGACAGTAGACACGGTCAATAAGAGTAAGTTATTTTTAAATCTTAAATTAATAATTGATACTCTCTTGAATATAGTGATGTTGCATTAAATCATAGCATAACTGGAATACACGTTTTTTATATAAGGAACCTTGATTTCACTCTGCACCTGATGTTCCTTATTGTTCCTTGATTTCACTCTGCACCTGATGTTCCTTATTGTTCCTTGATTTCACTCTGAGCTTGATGTTCCTTATTGTTCCTTGATTTCACTCTGCACCTGATGTTCCTTATTGTTCCTTGATTTCACTCTGAGCCTGATGTTTCTTATTGTTCCTTGATAAGATCCTAATATGTATTTTGTTCTGCTAAATTTCTCTTTTCTCACTTTGGTATGTATACTTTGATAACGCCTGGTTTTTTTACACTTTTCGATTGTTTATATATAATATGAATGCTTTAAGTTTCATAATACTTACTTGTTTTATTTGTATAGAAAAACATTTGGAATTGTTCTCAATTTCAGCCTGAAACGTTTCCTTATTTTTAACCCTTTTTCAGCCTCAAGGTGTTCCTCACAAAAACACGAGTATGGTGTAATTCTTTTTTTTTCTTTTTTTTCCTGCATTCATGTCAAGCATTATTAGCAAAATGTTTGTTATTGTATCTATTGTTGAAAAAATGTACTTCAAAACCGCGTATATATTTTTATATCAACTCTGCTTCAATTTTTCCAAAACGATGCTTCTAAATAATAACAACAACAATATGTGCAACCAGCAAATAGTGAATTTGTGTAAACATCAAAAGGAAGATCAACACGATTTTGGAATTCGTAGCAAAACTTAATACTCTGTGAAAATAATAAAAGTCCAGAGGATTAAAAAAGTATCAATGTCGCTCTTGCATTCGAATTGCACAAAATATATCTTTTCATGTAACTAAGACATGCTTATCTCGAGACAAAATTTATGTGTTCAATGTAATTTGTCTTTTAAATTTACGATTATTTCTAAAAGCGTGTGAAATTCATTATCAAATACATGCAATGGCATTTTGATTGTATTATCGATATCTTTTACACACCTCTTGATGTATATATGTAAAGAAAAATAATTCTAGTAAATAGAAAGTGTCATAAAACTTTATGCAACCTATATTTAGATGGAGAAATCAGTTCCATAGCCTTCTCTTTACTCAAAGCCTTCTCTTTACCAGGATCATTTCAAAGCGTTCTATGAATCATCCATAAAATGATATGTAAATATCATATGTATAATTATATATATGATTGTGGATTCTGGCATTCATCTACACCTTTCGTTTACGTATAGATTTATTCATTTATTTACATATTCAGAGTAGCGTTGTATTGTTTACGTACGTCCCGGAACGAACTTTTTAGACTCTGCAATATGTTAGGGAACCTCAAAACGAAGAAACAGAAACTTTTTAAGTAACTAAATATTTTACAGATGTGATTTTGTGGTTTTTATTATTTTTTACTGCTATTGAGGCAAATAGCTAATACTTGATGATTCAATTTCATAAGAAATGTTACGGAAATAAATCTCCTTCCGCTTACGAAGCAAATTACATTTTATATGAATAGAAAGACATACAGAATATAGGAAACAAGGAAACACATACACAAGCTGCTGTGACTTTGACATCAAAATTTGACTTTAATTATTATCAAGAAGGAATTAGCTGATTTTTTGTTTACTTTTTCTAATTATTGCAGATTGAGCACAATCTAAAGGTGTTTATAACATCCGACAAAATCTTAACTTCGACATTGCAATAAGTTCCCATACATACTTGTGTCTTTTTACTTAATACTTCTTTACGTACTTCATTCTGCCTGAAGTTTTCTTTCTAACGTGTTTAGCATACACTTCTGCTGTCACGAAGACGACAATATACCCTACAACATCTCCTGTCAAGTGAACAGGGACCGTCAAAATATTTTCCTACCGGCTCTTTTAGTAATTATCAAGCTTTATTTATAGTATCAAACTTCTAATCGACGTTTGGATCAAGTTAAGTAATTACGTGGTCGCTTTCAAATTTATTTTTCTTATAGTAGATAGCATAGATACGACAAACGGGTACCGGTTTAAAGAAAATCAATTTGACGTACCTTAATCTAAAACTGATAGCTATCTGGCTCCATTCATTGCTAATGAATGTGTTAATGAGTCGAACGAAGAAACTACTGCAGTGAGGATTATCTACCACTTGATTGGCTTAACCATCATTCAATTGGTTATTTCGTCTTTTTTTTATCATCCGTTAAAATGTTTACAAATTTTCTGCATGTCTCTCAAAGAATATTACATATCTCCTTTTTTACAAAATTGAAATCCAATAGATGTGATGTATTCAAGATATCAATGTAACATTTAAAAGGTTTTCCAAAGATGTTTTGTACAAAGAAAAACAATTTGTATCACGTATTTTAATCTTACTAGAAGGGTTAAGTATAACAAATCGTATTTAGATGGCACGTATATAATCAAAACTGTAGTTAGTTAACTCTTTTCAAGTTGTTGTTTTGCCATACGGTTTTTTTGTTTTTATGAAACTCAAAACAAAATGCAAGTGATTGTAAATAAATAAAAAGATTAGTTTTCTTGTAAATCTAATGCCTTGTTATTTTTGTACAAATGAATATATTAGTTATACATGAATTATTATTTCGAAAAAATGTCTATAACATACGAAAATTGGATAAATTTCCGCGCATTTTATTTCAAGTTATTGTTGTTAAGTCATATCAATGTAATGCATTCTGGGATACGTCAAATAACTGAAATATTTTGTTATGAAATAGTACAGTATTCGATACATGATACTAAAAGCTTTTGGCTAGACCCCTCATCAGCATTTTCTCAAATTGTTGCCTGTAATGTTACATGTATTATGTTGTAGTTTTATGGAGAATTTTACATTTTAATTTCGTTGCTGTCATCTTTCGATAATCCAGTAAAAGGACATGAATGGTCAATTTAAATTATTAACATGAAGATCGTGCGTGTTTATTTGATTTATGATTAAATGTGTAATATGAGCCAATAAGAACTCTTCAAAACCAATAAAGAACCAATAAGAATAATGGTCACTTACAAAAATATGTAAAATAAAAATCTCTATCCGCATTCTATAAGATCTATATTTTTAAATCTGTCTCTACTTCTTCAACAAGGAGTAACCAGTATAGATCAAAAAATGTCGAAAATATCAATTAAACCTTGTGCGAATCTCTATCTATCTATCTGACTATTTTTGATTATTAATTATTCTTAACATAAGTTCATCAAGATTTACGATGATTCATAAGAAATTCGCCGTTTTTAAAACAAACTATTAAAGTTTTTAGTAAGCCTAATACATTATCGTGTCGGCTACATAAGACCAATTCCATCAAGATTTAAGATCATATTTTCTTGTCGAAACAAAAAGAAATCTTAAAGAAGTAATGTCTAATTTTTCTGCAATGTCAACATTTCACAGAATAAACACAGAATGAAAATCTTCTTATTCAAAAAACATGAGCATGGATTTTTTTTTCATGTCAAGATTAAATTTTTCTATAACAAATATATTAAACAAATATAGAGTAACTAAAGAGGGCAACAGTAGATTCCGAAGAAGTTATACTGTGTCATTCATTTAAGCTATAGAAATACCAGATGTTCAAAATCTCGTTTTTACTTATTTTAAGGCTTTTGATAATTACTTTAATGATGAAATTTATTTCATTATTTACTTTGATAAATGTTTTACAAATATCTTCCAAGCTATTTCAAAGTTCATATATGTGATTAGACTTTTAATAATTTCTGCAAGCGTAAACTAAAGGAAATATAAATTTCAGAAAAATTGATTGCCTGATACTTCATTTTTGTTTTAAAGATTGAATTCTGTCAATCATTGATTCAAAAAAGATATTCCAATACAGATACCCCAATTATTATTTACACTGTAATAAGTTAAAATCAACAGGTTTTACCTTATTCTCCTTCAAAAGTCTTCTTAAATATCTCCAAAATACCATTCCAGTGAAAGGAATATATGATCTATATTTGGCAAGCTCTCTCCAGTTTATTGTATACTATCTATAAAAAGGAAACACAACTATACAATTCAACTGGGAATATAGAAAGGTTTTCCTATCCACAACAGATTTTATCTTTCAGTCAAATCTCCCAGTAATCTTGAACTTGATTATTAACTACAAATAATCATAATGGTATAAATATACACATATAAATATCTATATTTTTTTTTCTTCAACCACCTTTTATCACTGTAAAGATATAGGAATGATGACTTCTAATGGTATATATTACCGAACTCGCTTTGACATGAAATTAATCTACGTAATCTGAATTGCTCCTATTATTCAGCATCATAATAAATTTGAATGCGTCTTTATCACGTAGTTTTTTCATTCTCTCGGATCCCTTTATTAAAATGCATAGTCTCCCGTTGTGTTCTTATATATCAGTACGCAGCCAAATGTATGCTCGTTATAAAAACATTTCGTACAAGAAGCTTAGGAAACCATTCACATCTGATGAATTCGAGCCTTATAACTTAAAATAGTCGTAATTCTCAATCTCAACAGCTCCAAAATCCTTTGATCCCTCATGAATTAAATCCATATGGGAGGAAATCAACCATAATTACTGATCGACTAATTACAACTTTTTCCTCCGCACATTAACATCTTTTCAAATGTTTTTTACATGATTTCCTCGTCTCTACCAATTAGGTGGAGTTTATTCTTTAAATAAAACTTCATACATTAATATAAATTCCTTTCTCAGATATGACAGCCCATACCGAAAATACCCCTGTCAAAGCCTCTGACGATGTGTCTGTTTTAAATGAGTATATCTGACAACAACAGTATGCGTTCAAGGATCATTTTTTGTTCAAAGAAGTACTCTTGTGCCAGCATGGTATGCTTATGCTATAGTCATATATGTTAAATTACATTTCTCTTTGTTTCTAGCCTTCGAAATAAAAACAAGTTATCATCTTCTTAAAGCATTAATCAATGAAAAAAAAATATGTTCATGCTTTGCAATGAAATATAATTTTGTTTACTTCTATTTCTGTTATTAAAATATCTATGGCATTGAAGAAATCACAAAGTAAAAAAGCAACGTCATAACCTCAAATGATGGTATTTCCGACCAATATCTTTTTTATAAATATATATATATACTAAGAAGGTTCTTCATAAGTACGTTCTCAATAGAAATCTTTTGCGATTACTTTCAACAAAGTCTTTCAACAAAGTCTTTCAACAAAGTCTTTAAATTCATCAACAGAAAGCAATGCCAATAGCGATGAAGTCATGGAATGCGATGACGTAGATACATTTCTGTATATATCTTTCTATGTCAGTGAGATCACACCTATTTCTGGTCATACACGCATATTCTAGGCAATTTATCAAGTCATGAATTATCATATTGTGATGTTTATTTGTTGTGATTAATTTAAGTTAGTGTGGCCAGGTTGGCTCTGTTCACACACGCACTGGAGTGATTTGATTAATCGAGCCTTTATTTATTTATTTCATTTCTTATTTATAACATTGCTGACAAATTTCATTGCATCGGATTTTTGTTAGATGTATTAACTTACAAAGGCTAAATGGATTTGCCGAAGTAACAACTTACTTCTATAAGATCATAATCATAAGAAACCTATTCAACTGATAAAATACTATCATATAGAGCACGAGCTTTGTTCATGTGTTCATGAATGTCAACTATTTATGCCTTCGAACAAGATTTTCAAAAATGTTATTAAATATTAAATATTATTAAGAGTGATAACAAAAACGTTTCACTAAAAAATTGGTACTCAGAAATGTTACTCAAAAGTTCAAGGTCTGGTGGTCTGAAGGTCTGGTGGCTGGTCGTGTTTGCAAAACTCTTAAGCAAACTGATTATACCTAGTGGGTTTACCCGATACTGGTGATAAGGGAGTTAAACCTACCATCTTGCGGTCTGCATATGTTAATATGACAGATTCCAGTAAAGCGGGTGATTCATTGTAGATGCATAGATGCATCTATAAATAGTAGACCTGAATATACTGAACTTCTTTTTAAAATCCATTATAACGATTAAGCAATACAATTTCTTTCTATTTTACTAAATTTTATATCTTTACTATTTGGTTCATTATTATATTTTAGTCCAATAAATAAGCGATCAGAAGAGCACAGGTTTTTTTTTTTAAAAGAAAGGCCTATACACAGTGTTCAAACAGGTAGGCGGTTCCATTGATGACATCTTTTCAAATGAAATATTTCATCGGCTCATGAAAATATGACGAAACCTGTTACGCGTATGCGGAAACATTTGAATAAGGCAATATTTCAAACACAACAATACGGTCACAACATATTGGGAGGAAATTAGAAAAATGTTTCCTAATCCTAGCAACCTCAAAATATTCAAAATTGGATCACGGTATTTATTGAATTCGTCAGTGATCTTGCATATTTCCGAAGCTTAGTAGGCTAACATTCAAATTTTGTTGTTTTTTTGTGTTTTTTTTTTAATGTTGATGTTATCAAATGATTGTATTAGATTGGTGATAAAGACAAGTCAACAAACGGAAGCTATCTGTCAAGAATTAAGAGGATATCTTCATTGACATTAATCGGCAGCTATGGATAGTCTATCACTTGTATTTAAAGTGGTCGGCGAGGAGAATTAATTTTAAACACCCAACTGTCAAAGGAATTACATGATACTATATGCTAAATGCATTCATCTAACAATTTTGGATCATCAAACTTTTCGATGATAGCACTTATTGAAATGAAAGAGGTAAGTAAAACTCAATAAACCAAATAGATTTTACAAGATTCGCACCATGAGAGTTGAACAGTTGAGTTGAAACTTCGACATTCCTCATGTACCATAATATGCCAGCAACGTCGCTCGATTAGGCTGCACTTCTGTACATATAGGTTTGCATTTAGAGATGCATTAACCGCCATATTAAAAGGTAAAAGATTACTTCAACAATATGCTGTGGATTGACACTACAAAGCTGAAGCTAGGCGTCTTAATCATGTTTGCCGAAACCAATACATGGCAAGAAGGTCTCTGTAACCATGTACCTTGGCCATAAAATATTTTAAGAAGACTTGTTTAGCGTAATTTATGAAATCTTATTGTTAAGGACAGCTTGACCTGTTTACTAACAAATGTTCCAAAGCTACCTCACTTTGAAGTAGCTTTTCCCCTTTGATCGAACACATACCGTCCAATGTTCCATTAATTACATCACAATTGATTTTTATGAACATTACCCCGTTCAAATCGGAATAGTAATGACATTTTCGTGCATGGTAAAAAGTCATGATATCTTGAGGGTCATAACATCCTGTGATCTCCATTATGATGAAAGAGAACGTAATAATCATACAAAGAGAAACGAAGTAATGTTGATAAGTCTTAAGGGTCTATAAGCTTAAGTGCAAAAATGGCTGGTTCCCAGAGAATACTCATATGCAGAAATGAATAGATTACCCATTGTTACTATATTTCAAATCTTAATACCTATTACTTAGGTCGTTATGATAACAGAAATCTTATAAGATTTTCACTGTAGCTATATTATTCAAAATGAAAACGATGCAGCAATGCAGCGTCGGATCTAGAGGGTAGTTGCAACTTGAGGAAAAGCGCATTAACATAATTTGTGAGTTCAATCTATATTACGAATGGAATTATCTGAACGTTTTTCTATTATGGTTAAATTGCTAACGCTCTCCTACACAAAATTGCGTCTACCCTCTAGAACCGCCGCTGGCAATGAAGCATACTGAATAGTCCGAAAACATAAAGTGTTTCTCCTTCAAAACTTTCAATATTGTTGGCATGCATTATTAAGATGTTTTAGTACTAGGGTCATTGGGTGGGGAATCTCTAATGCCATAATTAATCACAGACACAGGAAATTACTTTGATTTCGCAAATAGTTAATGTTTTCTGTCTGAATGAAAATATACCCCTATAAGATGTTATACACAGGAAAAAGGAAAATTTGAAACAAAGAAAATATGAATGTCACACTTGAGATATAAAAACAACATCTGCAACAGTAACTGATCCAATCATATTCATAAAAATCTGCCTGGTATGAAGAAGACTCGGATTGACCTTTATACCGTAGAGTTAGGGCCCGCTTACTTTCAGTATGGTTAGGAAACGCTTACAATCGGGTGGCGCTTACTATAGGGTAGTGAAAACCATTATGGAAAGATGGTTAGCATAGACAACATAAATGGACGTAGAAGACAATAAATTTTTCTCTTCTGAATCAGATGAGTCGAACGACAAAGATAGTAGAGACGAAAGTACTGTCTCGTTTTTGTTTTATTTTAGGACAAAATTGCTTTGAATATTTAACAGAGTTTTTATTGTATTCAGTCCATGGCTTATTCTTTTTTTCTTATGTTGTTTAGCCAAAATAAAAAATTCTTCAAAAGTTGCGCCTACTACACTCCATTAAGCGCTCCCCTCGAATAAGCGCCCCCTCTAAAATGAAAAATATTTTTTAACCGCCCCTACCATCAACCCACCTCTCTGGTTCTAACACTGGGCGCTTATTCGAATTCCAGTGTTTTTTTTAGACTGTGAGCATATATTCGGTAACATGTGCCACCAATGGAAGTCAGGATGACAAAATCTCCTATTTCAAAGAAGGCAAACCCTGTAGCGATGGTCTTGCTAGAATTCATGAACGTTTATTCCTGACGAGAACGGCTCCATAGGAGTTACTCGTCCATGAGGATGAAAACGTGACGCGGATGATAGTGATATCGATGTTTTGTAATTCGTTATTATTGCTAAAAGATCAAAAAGTACGTTCGAATTATTTGTCTCAAAATTATTTCTGAATAAGCGCCCCCTCTAAAAAGATTTAAGAAGTGGGCCGGACTTAGAAGTCAAGCTGATAAATCCACATATTAAATGTTATATATTTGTGCTGCATACTTTTATGACATAAAGAGAACATTGTCAATTTATCGTTCTTCCTTGTTTAATGAGGTGAAGACGCTTTATGAATTTTTGTGGTTAATTTTAGTGATGGCAGTCGACTATGAAAATCAATGAACGTTTAGGATGATCAAAATGAATACTAACCAGAACTATTCAATTAATCACATCGTTCAAGAAAGTTAATTAAAAGAAGACATTAAGCTAATATTTGTTTTTGATGTTAATTGTCGGCATTTGCTTAGTTCAAGTCGTTTCTATGGGTCATTTATTGAGTGAAAGAAACTTTTTACTGAGCAGTTGATTACAATTTCTTGTCCATTTCCTTTGGAAAATCTTTTAATTCAAGTAATATTATGCTGTCATTGTCAGTTTAATAGTATGTACTTAAAAGAAACGAAATACCTTATCTACAAGATTTGAAGGCAATCTGTTCAGAATTTAGGTGGTAAATCTGTTGAACAGACAAGAAAACGACAAAACCTTTGACAAATCCATATATTTGATATTTTGACTAGCTTTCGGAGGCGTCTCCCTCCATGCTCACGTTCACTGTTCAGGCATTAAGCCAATCATAATCAAAGCTGCCTCACTTCAGACAGGAGATAACAGTTATAATTCTCTTTGTAGGGGATTTCTAATTCTAACATCTGAATCTAATGCAGTTGGTTATTTCTCAACTAAGGGCAGAAGAACCTGTACATTTTAAAATCATGAATCAGTCAGATTAATCTATAATTTTTAAGATTTATTTTTGTTTTTCATTACCCAAGATTTCCGCTTTATTTTTGACTGAACTGTTAACCAATGAGGACTTCGAAAAGCTCGGAATTGTTTCAAAAGTCAACAGGAAAAAACAGATAACCCCATTCACACATGAATCCTGTTTAAAGGGAATTTATTAAAGGGGAACTAAACTAAAAAAATCACAAGTTCATTTTTGTTGCACTACCTAAAACAGCTTTAAAAATTTTCAAAAAATCATTTTTCATTCTTAAGATATTGTTGTTTAAAGGTTTTTTTCCAAAACATGATCTCCATGGCAACGTGACATCACAACGTTCAAGAAAATATTGCTGATATACAAATATGTGAATAGCTCAGAATGTTTTAATGATATATTGATAAACATTGCATGTTGAGTGCTTAGTGACTGCAGTTGTGAAAATAGTAAAGAAATTTATTGCCATTGCAACTCCGGCTCGTTTCCAGGTCTCTATTACTTTTTGCCGACAAAGCTATAAACCAGCATCCAACACTGTTACTATGGCGAATTTCGCTTTATCTTACGTCCAGTTGAAAACTGTTCCCATTTTCTAAAATTTTCCCTTACCTGAGCAAATCCTCATTTATAGGTTTGTCAGCAAAAAACAGAAGAGACCTGGTAACAAGCCAGGGTAACTATGGCAACAATTATTTTTAGTGATCTATAGGTGTTTCCCACTACACATACAAAATCCTAGCAGTATATCACTAATATTTCTTCAGTTATTTACACATTTGTTTGTCAGAAATTTCTTTTTGAACATTATGATGTCACGTTGCCATGGAGATCAAGTTTTGAGCAAAAACTTTAAATGGCAATATCTCGGGAACGAAAAATGATTTTTTGAAAATTCGAAAACTGACTTTTATCATTTTTAAAATCCTTTCAAATGGTACAAAAAATATCAGATTTTTTGAGTGTAGTTCCCCTTTAAGTTGATTGGAATCAATAGCATGACACGACCAGGTCTGGAATGGAACCGTGGTCTTCCGCTTGAGAACAAACACCCTATCATTTGGCCAACGGGTCTGTTTCTAATTAAAAATTGAAATCAAAATATTAAGTAAATCATAATATGGATGAAGTAGAATATAATTAAACCTAACGTTTTCCTACATATTTACCAAATCATATTTTTGAAAACTCCGCTCATGATATTAAGTGTATGAGCAGAGATATTATGAATTCTGTCAAAACATACAAAAACTATTAAGCAACTCCTTACTTCCACCAGAAAACAAACTATATCAAATATTTTCCAGGTAAAGCTTTCATTAAGCCAATCTTCTGAAGACAAGAGAGCCTTACGATAATCAGTTAACAGTAACCAAACATTCAATCCGGCAAAATAATGGTCTTGTTTATTGTCGGTTCAAACAATATTGCAAAGTTATCCGAAACACACCATTTAATTATGTAAAACAGCTTTTGACGCTGTCCCTACAATTTTCATTAATTCATCCTTCTATTAGTTGTAATTTAGGCAATCAACTGCCATTGATTACTCAATGATCTTTAATTACGCTCTCTTCTAGTTGTTGCATCTTCGATGATAAATTGCAGAATGATTTTCATTGATTTTCTTTATTAAATAATCCGAACAGATAATAATAAGCATGACTGAATCAAATTATAAACATCAAAGCAAAACACTTGTATTCCCGAAACAATTTCGGATTTCCGATCTTTTACCGTATAATATATATTTTACATTATCAAAAATCTATCATTACTAAAAGTGTAAATTTAAAAATGAGGTGGCGGAATTTTTGCTCAAATTTGAAATTGCCGAATGCATGCCTTTTGTATTTTACTTTATTCACGTATTTACTTATGTGTGAATTTTCAGCTATTCTGAAAAGCTTTCTTAGTCGACATGTTGTCGATATAGGACATACAAACATCGACTTTCCAAAGAATTCAGATTTCCTTGCCCTTGTAAAGAGTCTTACAGCAAGTAAAGACAACCAACCAAAAATCTACGTTTTCATGAGGTCGTTTCCACAAGATGGCTTTAAATCATCGTCACCGAGTGAGAAAAATCGTCAAAATGTCACTGCGACGAAGTGCATTTTCATTGAAATATGTATGAACTTTTCCATAGAAATGTTCTCCACCGCGCTGATTATTCAACAAATTTGCACGGTGAGGCTTTTTGAAACTACACCAAGAAAACTACATTAGAAATACCTTATCGGACAAAACAATGTCGGACAAAAGTGACGAAATTTTCCGGAGGTGACGAAAATTTAGTCCGACGAATATTTTTGTCCGACGAAAATTTTGTCCGACAAAAAGTATGTCCAAATCAAAAATTTCAAAACGTGCATTTTTTCCCCAAATAACGTTTCTTATTTTGTTTTCATAAGAATTACAACCATACACACGTTTACAACCATACACACGTTTAACGAGTGCGCAATTGGGTATTTACCATTTTTCCAGAATTTCCTAAAATGTAACAAGTGAAACACAGATGGTCACATTCCACGGGAAATTTCAAGGCACGTGTACCATTTTCTGAAAGAAGAAGGTGGAAAAGTTGACGGGCATGTCCTTTCTACGCAATACAGACCCTCGCCTATCGCAGCAGGTGGCTTAGAGATACCTTTATTGCTGAATTTTAAAAGTCTCAGATATGTAACACACCAAAAGATGAAAGATTTTCTCACAAAACTTTAGTCGTGGGACTTTGAAGGTAGCAAAGGTACAGAGGCTGAGGATGATGAAGAAAAGGATGACGAGATAAACTTTGTTATTGAAGAGGAAAACGGCGAGGAAGAAAGCAGTGAGGCTATTAAACTGAAAAAGAAGAGGAGACCACCAATCATAGATGACGATGATGAAAAAGATTGAAACGATCTTAGCGATGAGGAAAATCAGCAAGAGAGTGACAGTGAAATGATAAGACCAAAAATCAAGCAAAAGCCATCGAAAATTGTAGATTATTCATCAGATGAAATAGATATAGTCATTGAAAAGTGAAATAAAGTTACTTCTATCAGACGCTGCATTGTTATTATTTTTCAAGTATTTCTTGTGGATTTTCAAGAGGAGGGGGGTGGGATGGGTGGAAAATAAGTAAAATCGAGTAAATCTGAGTGAATTAGCATTTGCTTTGAAATTTTTAAAATGGACAAAATTTTTCGTCGGACTTAAGTGACGAAATTTTGTCGAGGTGACGAAAATTTTGTCCGACGAATAATTTTGTCCGACGAAAATTTTGTCCGACATTGTTTTGTCCGATAAGGTACATTCTTGAGGTTCTGATTTGAAAACCTCAGTAAAAATACCAGGAAAGTTGCTCAATATCATGGGCGCAATATCATGGGCGCAATACCATGGGTGCAATACCATTGGCGCAATGCCATGTGTTTGGACACTGACATACCGTATAACATAAATTAGTTTAACCAAAGGATTATGCCACTTGAAAAACCTTCAAAAACGAGTTACATCAATAGCTACAACTGAACTAAAAGCATTTTATTAGTGATCCAACAATACATGGAAACAACTCATCACGCAATAAACTGATAAAAAAAATTGAAAATGACATTTTATAGAAAAAGATGACAAATTTCTTACGTACAACCTCTTTTCAAAAAAAAAACAACATCAAAAGATTCATAGAGAATTCATATATAAATACATGAGGAAGGTATTTTTTTCAAGTTCAAAAAGTTCTTCTGATTATAGATTCGCAAAAATGCTTCACATCCTTAATCATTTATTTTGTAAAAAAATATCCAGGTTTAAAATTTTTGGATAGACCTCTCGAATGTTTTTTCTTAATGTCTTGTCATAGCCTAGCCAACAACGATGGTCTCGTTTTCATGATCTGGGAGCTAGGAACAGTAAGTGAATATTACTATGTGAAGAAGATGTGTTCGCAATTAAGCAAAATTAGAAATTAGCTAAACAATGGAATACACAGAAACAAGGAGAATCAGGATAGCCAGAAAGGCATACACAATGATTTGAACTTCAGTATTTTCTTATTTTGCTTTTACTTCCAGGTTAAACAAACACTCGCGCTCGTATAAAATTGCCCATAATATAAAAAATGCAAAATATAAAATTATTTTTTACCAATGACTTCTCTCACGTTTCCATAAAAATCTGGGTCTAACCTTCCAAAAAATAAAATCCTATGATCTTCTTTCTCATACGAAGTTAAGATTGATGTTTATTGACAGATACTTTAATTAAAGGGTAGGCTTCATGTGGCGTGAGTTGTTAAGACCTATAGCTGAATTTTCAAATAGTAGTTTACACATCTTTAAATAGAAAAATATGACATCAATTACAGATGGTACATCTTCTATAGACATCAAAGAGAAAATTATAAAAAGGGATTTGAATATAAGCTCCTCATGTTTAAAAATGGTTCTATTGGCCATTGCGTAATCTTTTTGCTGGTGTTATATGCCATGTGTTGAAATCCTTCTTCTCAGATGAAGTTCCCAACAACTAGTTAATCTTACATTAACTTAAACTATGACCTTTGACCTTAATGCGAGCAACCTGATTTTTGTATCCACAATTAGCTTTAAAATGGTTTTTTTGTGTTGCTGCAAAAGTGAAAAATACTCTACAATCAAATCCAGTACTTTATGTTCGTCTCTATGGGAAGCTACTTCAAATTACAGGATTTTAGTCATTGGGACCTTTAAATTTGACTAGATAACACTACAAAACTTGCGTTACTAACGTATTCCAAATTATACAGTGGAGTCTATATAAAGCAGACACCATTGGGACCTGAAAAAAGTGCTCGCTGTATGGAGATGTCCGCTTTATAGAGATTCCATATGAAAATTAATATTTAGCAAAAATAAATCGAGAACGGCTCTCTAAAGGTTTACAAAGGTTTTAAAGTTTGCAACGTTAACAAGTTTCATATAGGGAAAAGAAAGGACGCTTTTAATGCAATGAAAAACGTTTTTATTCTAAAGATAAAAAGTCAAATGTTACTATACTTGAAACCAAAAAGTAAAAAGTAAAAGTCAATAACATTCCAGTTGATGAAATCAGCTGAAAAATGATGTTATTGGCGTTTGCTTTTTTGTTTTGAAGCTGTATAACTTTAAAGTGTTTTCCTAACACTTGCTAACTGTACAATAAAATTTACTGTAATTGGAAAACGTGTGAATCATGGTGCTGGCTACGGAATCGAGATTTCTGTGAATTTCAAATTTCTTGGACCTGCTAAAGCCATTCCGTGGTCAGAAAATGCTGTGAAAAAATGTTATTCAAAGGATAAGTGAAACATAAGTAAGTAAAACATTGTAAAAAGTAAATATTACCAGAAAATATAAGCTATTTTACTTGAAAAATTGTTTTTGGATTCTGTGTCCGCTTTAGAGAGAGTTTTTATAGCCAAAAAAGTTCACTTGGGACCTGAAAAAAGTGTCAGCTTTATGGAGTTGTCACTTTATAGAGAATCCACCTGTATTGATTTTTATATATTTTTTTTGCAGCAATTTTTTATTTTCCTTTTTTTTTTTACTTTTTATTTGTTTACTTGTTTGTTCACTTTTGTAACATTTTGATGTTTGTAACATTTTGATGCAGTGGCAATTCCTTCCTTTAAATTTATTCTCTTGAAGTGGTCTCCGCTTATCTGTACTGAAGTAAATTGATGCTTACTGACATACGTTTTTCTTCTTTTAAGCTCCCCCTTCTTTTAAGGGCAACCCTCTAATAAGCGCCCCCTAAATTCAAAATTAATTTTATAAGCGCTACCTCTATTAAGCGCCCAGGCGGTTATTACAAAATAACAAATTTTCCTCAGCCCAGATCCAGTCGCTCTAAGCTCGGATACGTAACATAGGGATATCGGGATTCACGTCATTATTTACTAGCATGTAGCTTTAGCTAAAAATGCCCCCGCGCTCAAGCATTCCAATTTGTACACGCAGCAAGCTATACATTGCAAGCCTATACAACGGAAACAAAAACAAACAAAGTCTTGTCACTTTTTGTTATCTCTTAGTCCTATGTCACACTGATGCTAATATACCTTTCAAAAAGTGTAAATAAGGCTTAACAAGTAATATCAGAAAGTATTTGCTACAAACAAAAGAAATGTGTGAACTAAAACCATGGATACGTATTTTTATACTCAAAATAAGATTAAGATTTTTTAAAGAAATTCTGTAAGAGCCAAAAGAAAAAAAAACTTTTTCAAAAAACAAAAATTAAAGCGAAAAATCCTTAGAAATCTGCGTTTCAAACTTTGATTCGAAACAAAAAATAGCCAAAGTTTATAAAAAAAAAACAAGAAAAAAATATAAAAATGTTTTATTGATCAAGATCTTTGGAGGACAGAAAGAAGAAAAACACGAACGACAATTTGTAGGCTTTCTTGCATACACAGAAATCCAATTAAAATCTTCAGTCACCCCACTCAAAAAATTGGTCACTTTTCTTTCTTTCTCCAATTAAAATCTTTTTAAGGCAAGATCCGCCAAAAATCAGTGCATTGAATAAAATTTATTGAATGAAAGATTTAGAGCTAAAACATATACAAAAATGGTGGACAAAATTCCAGATTTGAAGCTGTGCTTTAAAATCCTTGTCGTTCACTTTACAAAAACAACACAAAAGTAATATGAAAAATGTCTAAGCAATTTTAGCATACGAACTTCCTAAATAACATAGTATAATGCAATAATAAATTAGAAAAATAAACATTCTGTCTCCCACCTACGGTGTCATGCTTTGACATGGAAAAAAAAAGCAAAGTCAGCTAATAATTGTATACCACCGTGTAACGTCAACACGAAAGTTGGAGGATGATGATGAAGATGATGAACAAAATCGAAAACTGACTTTCGCCTATCTCGTGACACTACTATGCCTCCTCGCTCGCTTACGCTCGCTGCGGGGGCAATTAGCACGGGAGGGAGATGCTGGTGGCGTAGTCTATTTTTCCTCAGATAATGGATTACTTGCTTACTAGAATAATATTAGAAAAACAAAAGCTGGAAATGCGAAAGATTGTTGAATGGATTCAAGTACTCATTAAGTTATGATTTTCATATTGTGAGTTAGTATAGCTACTTAGTTGAGTGAAATTTTGTATCATTGAACACTTAAAAACGGGTATTTAAGAACGTTTATATAGGATAAAACGGAAGTGTTATGAATCGCTAATCACAAGTCCATTGAATTACATTTGGCAAGTTAAAAGATCGACATTTAACGATCTCTAAGAAACACATTACTTTTTTTCGAGGTCTTTTCAAACGTCGCGATAATGCCTGGCTATCCGATTTCGACCCTTTTCGAAGATAATTCTATTGTTTTAAGCGCCATGTCATTATTATTTAAGTATTAAAATATTATGCCTATTACCCAAAGTTTTAAAATTGGGACTTGGGACGTTTGTCCAGAAATTTAGGAATGGATAATCTCAAACAATATCACTGACTGTCATATGATTGGAAGGATTTTGGGGAAGATATAATATGTCGACATTTCATTGATATAATTCTCGCCTTGCATCTCACTGGATTTTGGTTTATATGGGTGGGTTTATACGGCGCTTTAGGTCGGGTATGATATGGCTGGGTTTATAATGCAGAAAATCAAGGAATTTTGAGGAATATGAAGTTGCAGTTCCATATGCGACCATATTCTTTAGAACTATAAAACTCTTATTTAAGCTTAATGTTGGATGGGAATTATGATGAATTGCGAAGAGTTATGCAGTATTTGGTATATGTTACGGGAATTGTGATAAATTCGGGGATTATGCATATTAACTATTAACCAGATATTTTACATAATTCGCGAAAGCGTAAGTTGTCTGGGCGAATTAGAGTTGAACCCGGAACTAAATCCTCGTAAAGCATATTTGGTATGGTTAGAAAGCAAATTTTATGTAGATTTACCTGTAAAAAGCCTCCCTTCATAGCTATTGAGCAAAACATTTTAGGGAGATTTTAAGAATTTGATGACGTCACGCCATATGTCAAAACATTTTATGACGTCAAAATTTTTGAACAAGTATATCAATCGATAGATATTTTATGTATGAGTAAATAATGCAAAAACATCAATATCTTAAAATCAATACTTCAGTCGCTACGGAGCGATAAAAACAGCTTGATGACGTCATCATTTTGTACATTTTTGTATCCATTTGTACACGGCCGGAATCACATTTTTGCTAAGGGATCGTTCAGATATGATGCGTGACTGAATGGTAGAGAAGGGTCCGGGACATAGCAGGGGATCGACATCATAAAAGTTAGTCAAAAGGAACTTTTTGTTGGATTTAGAAAAATCTGATCCATCATCTTTGTTGTCATCACTGGATTCGTTGCCACTGCTATCTGAATCATCATTGTTTGTACAGTTGGTTCATTTGCAAAAATCAGTGCTTGAAAGTCCATGTGATTTACATACAAGAACTTATATACATCTCCATCAGTCGTGGGGGCACGAGAGTAACAGCATCCACTGGATCTGAACTTTCTCGTCTTCAAGAACCCATCCATTAGCCTCATTCAAAAAGTGAGATCTGCGAACTAGTTTTCTGAACTGTAGGGACAAAATCTGAGCGTCTACCATTTTTGTTGACAATCAGTAGGAAAACGTTAAGTAGAAACTCAATATTGCGAAGTGAAATTTTAAGAGAAGAAGTCGTTATATTTACAAGTTTTAAAGGATTGTTAACTGGTTTTGTAGCTCCGTCCTGTGTTATAATAATTTCCGAACCCAAACCCAACCAAACCTGAAACCCAAGTGAAATATCGAAAACTCTTCAAGACGTCTGGATTCAACTGGAAAAATGGGCACATCTGTGCAGAACACTGGAGTAAGGAAGAACGATTAAATCCAGAAGACCTACCTGATGTTACTGTACCTAGCAGTCAGCCGGAAAAAACAAGTATGGACGTTCGAAAGAAAAACTTAAAAAGAAACCAACCCAGATGATGGAATATCTGGGTTATTGACGAGTGAATTTTTGACTATCGCTGTTACATATGCTTTTGTTTTGCAGTGGCACAAACGAATATCTCTTTAGTCAGCACTTTGCATGGCTCTGCTGCTTCCTCTGTTGCACAAAACTTTGTACATCTTGCTTCGCTGACATTACCATTTTTTAAAATTGTGGAGGCAGCATACAAGCTGTTCCAACAGACTGAAATCTTTCGATTGGAAGATGAAAGAATCACTCATTCGTTTGAAAGCCAAAACAAAATTTTGTTAACTTTACATAATCCATGGAATGCATTTCCACTGAAGGCATGCAAAGGAGGACGGGCTTTGCAACAATCGGCACCCAAATCAAAGTAAATACTTTCGATAGCAAACACTCGACGTTTATTGCGAGTTCTACTTCGGAAATACGGTTGTTGTGGAAATGATTTTGGAAATGTAAATCATTAACCGAAATATCACTATCCACCGTAGCTATACTTACATATGCTTCATTTGAGTTGGATGCATGCTGAACACAAAAATACAAAAAAGTGTCCGCTTCCTCCTGAGGTGCCTCAAATCCAGGTGCTTTTTGCAAGAAAACTAGAATATTTTTAAGTTTTAACAATTTACACACCCATTGTCTTTCGTGGTATCATCGACTGCATCACTTACTTGAGTCATTTGAAATATTGATAAACTTCATCAACCTTTTGTATCGTACTGTTTATAAAAGAAGGATTACACAAGCCCTGATTTTTGAATTAAATAAACCGGGTAAACCGGGCTGGCTCGGTTAGACGGGCTGATAAATTTTTATGATCACATGGAAAAGTATCAGCCCGCTTAATCGGGCTGAAGAATTGATCACGTGATATTTGTTATATTTTTCAACTTTACGCATGCGCCGTGTATGCAGTTTCATCCCGGCAAAGGGGGCCAGCCCGGTTGAAAGCCATCACATGAGAAATTCTTCAGCCCGCTTTACCGAGATCTCGGTTAAATAAAGCGAGATCTCGGCAAAGCGGGCTGGCTCGTTTCTCATGTGATCACAAACACAAATTTATGGCACTTTCTTAATAGTAGAGAGATCTCGACAAACCGAGCTAGCCCGCCTAACCAGGCTAGCCCCCCTCCATGTGATCATCCTGTGTGCATCCTACTTTTATTTTAGAGAGTGATGGTTTTTTTCAAAATTTACGGTCAAAATCTTCTTAATCGTGGTCATATAGCGGTTAGTCCATTCGCCAATGGGCTTATATGCCCAAATAAAAAGACCGAAATGAAACCGTTTCCTACTGCACCGAGGGAACGGTGGCTTTGAACAAGGATCTTATATATGGGGAAGCCCCGGCGCTCATCGTTTTTATTGGCTTATAAAGGAAAACTCTTGAAATGCGCTATTTTGATTGGCTGAAAAATTCATAGCAACGGAGTTCGTTAATAAGGTTCTTCATTTCTGCTGCTCTTTTGACGAAGAAACGGGAAAGTTTTAATAATAAAACTTTTATTGTTATACTTTTACTGTTATTGTATTGTATTGTATTGTATTGTAAGTGAGTTATCATTTGATTGGCTGACGATTTCCAAAAAGTTCGTTGCTTTCAAACGGTTTTCATTCTCGGTTGTGAATTTGACGAAGAGACACAGGTTTGTATATACGAGGGTTTATTATTATAAAACACGTTTTATAATCGTGCTTATTGCTAAACTGTTACTGTTGTTGTATTTTAGATTAAGAAAAGAAAAATTAGCACATACGTAAGTGAGTAAGATGTATTGCTGTCTTATCTCATCTCAACCATGTCTGCTTTTTATGAAATTTTATTGACGATGTTTGGTGCTTTGTCTCTCTGCCTGTCTGTCATTGCCCTCGCAGCGAGCGTAAGCGAGCGAGGAGGCATAGTAGTTTCACGAGATAGGCGAATGTCAGTTTCCGATTTTGTTCTTCATCCTCATCATCCTCATCATCATCTTCCAACTTTCGTGTTGACGTTACACGGTGGTATACAATTATTAGCTGACTTTGCTTTTTTTTTTTTACCGTTTCAAAGCATGGTACTGTAAGTGGGAGACAGAATGTTTTTTTGTATCTCTTCCCTAATTTATTATCATACTATACTATGTTATTTAGGAAGTTCGTATGCTAACATTGCTTAGACATTTTTCATATTACTTTAGTGTTGTTTTAGTGAAATGAACGATAAGGATTTTGAAGCACAGCTTGAAATCTGAAATTTTTGTATATGTTTTAACTCTAAATCTTTCATTCAATTAATTTTATTCAACGACTGATTATTGGCGGATCTTGCCTTAAAAATATTTAAATTGGGTTTCTGTGTATGTAAGAAAGCCATATTTACAAACTGTCGTTCTTCGTGTTTTTTTTTTTCTTTAACTGTCCTCCAAACCTAGTGTGATCATGATCAATAAGACCTTTCTATATTTTTTCTTGTTTTTTTTAAGTAAACTTTGGATATTTTTAGTTTTGAGTCAAAGTTTGAAACAGATTTCTAATAGATTTTTTTTTAAAAAAAGTTTTTTTTTCTTTTGGCTCTTACAGAATCTTATTTTGATTGTAAAATACGTATTTGATTATAAAATACGTATCCATGGTTTCAGTTCACACATTTCTTTTGTTTGTAGCAAATACTTTCCGATTTTATTTGTTAAGCCTTATTTACACTTTTTGAACGGTATATTAGCATCAGTGTGACTTAGGCCTAAGAGATAACAAAAAGTAAAGTAAAGTTTTGAGCAGATTTTCATCTGTTTAAGTTTAGATCTATTTGGTTTGCATATTCCAAGTTGGTTTTGAAATACTCCCACTGCTACACTATGCCGCATGGTTACACTACTCATTAAACTATTTGTTGTATTGTAAAACGTTTTAACTATTGTTTCATATGAACAATTAATTGTTCTTGTAATTGGAAAAGCTATCGTAAAGAAAGTTTAACTCAATTCTAATGTAAGTGAAAAACCGTGAAGACCATCTGTCAATGAGTTTTCAAATCTGATCTCCCATTTCAGAATGATCATGCTCACAATTCATCTTGTTTTTATTGTGTTTATACAATGTTATCAAAAGTTAAAATGTATATATTTGTTACTGTGAAAAGTTATACAAAAACATCCATCTTAATCTTTTTATCTCCCTTCACCCTTGTTCTTTCAAAACAATAGAAATGACATCATAAAACATTGCTTGTTCTTTAAATGACCGTTTGCTGATTAAATAGTTTTTCAATTATCGAGATGCCATCATGTCAACTCTTTGAATGAAGGGTGTTATTCATGGGCCACGGCTTGTAGTTTTAAGTGGGGGGCCAAAAATTGTCGGCCACCATGGTTGGGCGACGGAGAAAATTTTGAGTTCTAGAAGCCCTTAAAACGACTCAGAGGCTTTCGAAAAACGCATTTTATTTGTTAAATAAAGCACACTAATGTAACTAATGAGATTGAATTATAGATATAAAAAGTCACTGAAGATCTTTTTCAGTAAAAGTTCCGGACTCATTCCGACGCCTTTCTTGAATATTCACAAACCTTTCGGCTACTTCTATCAGTGACATATCATCTACTGTGTCTGCGTGGGCATTTAAAATTGCTAATGAATTGAATCGTTTTTGACCCATAGTTGATCTGATCCAAGTTTTGATTCTTCTTTGCATGGAAAAAGAGCGTTCGGGCGTAGCTGATGTGGCACCACTCGTCAGTACGATACGAATTATGGTCCAGACGTTCTTTATCAATTGTCTTTTTTCTTTTTCCATTTTTCGAAGCTTCTGGCAAATTTCGCGAAAATCAATTGGTATAGACTGATTAAAAATGGTTGGTAGAAGATGGAGCTCGCTTTCCAAGTGAATAAGATCAAAATCTCCGCCAAAATCCATCTCTAACTGTGACAGGTTTTCTGAAATATCAGCTTTCGAGATGGATTTTAACAGCAATTCTTCTACATTGCTAAATTTCTTTAAAGCAGGCTGCTCGAATCGATCATTGATTGAATTGATAATTACATCAAGAGCTTGAAAATACATTGGTTTGAAATATTCGCGGGCTGTTTCTGGATGGTATGCATTGCTGGCTGGTCCTTCATAGGTTGTAACGTATTGGAAGATGGAATAATTTGGCCTTTTTCTCTTTCGTGGCAAGACTGGTGTCCCAATTTGTTGGATTGAGTTGGATGCTTTCTTAGTTGCTTCGAAAAATAAATCAAAATCTTCATCTTTTCTCATGCTCTGTAATGTATTTACAACTAGATCAGCACACTTTTTACCCTTGATTGCTGACATTCTTTGTGACTGTAATGATTTGGATAGATTATCTGTCATGAAATATAACTTGTACGATAATTTAAGCCCGAAGAAAAAGTAAAATGACTCCATTTGACTTTTGCACCCAATAATTCTGGCTTTCTATAGGTGGAGCATGGCCTTAAGTTAAAATGTTTCGCAACAACAACAAAAAAATAATATATACTTAGCAAAAAAGTGGGGGGGGCCCTGGCCCCCCTGGCCCCCCCGTCGCCGTGGCCCATGTTATTGTATGCCTGTTTCGAAGCATTAAATGTTACAAATTAAATGTTAAATGCTACTCGTCTCGTGATCATAATGCGAGACAATTCTAAAACGATTTTGAGTGAGTGTTGAGTAGCTTTGAGGCCACCTAAAAAACTGGCTTTGTCGAAATATTTAAGCATATAAGTAAGCCACTTACCAAGCCCACATTAAACCAAAGCATTTGTTTTCGAACAAAACTTATTTTTATTTCCGTTGTATAGCTTGCAATGTATAGCTGCTGTGTATACAAATTAAAATGCTTGAGTGCGGGGGCATTTTTTAGCTAAAGCTACATGCTAGTTTATGTCTTTTGCTTTTGTTTGCTTCAATATGGTTGTTGCAGCAGTGTGGATTGTAGCTGTTCTTCACTGAAATCTTTTTCTTTTAGGCCAGAAAAGAAAAAGTGTATATAAACCATTAAAGAAATGAAGCACATGGTTAAATTATGTTGTGAGGGTTAGTTAAGAGAAGAATGGATAATGTATTTCAGAAATTGATTAATATTTTGTCATGATTATGCATTATTTTGTGTTATTATGAATCGTTTACGTACTTTGCCTGGGTATATAAGATTGGCATTATGTTTTTATTTGTTACTTTTTATCTTTTCGGTATTAAATTATGGCTTTAGTAGGGCATTTCATTGTTTTAATTATTTTTATTATTTTGATGTTTGGTTGTGTATCCCACGTTAAAAGTCTTTATTAAGTTTAGCTCCAGTGTTGAGTATTGAATCTGCATTAACTTATAGTATTGGTTGATTTTATAGACTTTCCAATCAAAAACCTTTACAAATTCTATCATTGAATTTGTGTTTTTAATTAATTATTTTTAGGATAAATGCGTACATGAATTTACTTTTTGTTTTTGTATTCCTGCGTAAGCAAGGAATACTTTGAAACCGTTCGTGTTTTTTTTGTTTTTTTTTTGTTTTTTTTTTTTTCACTGTCCAAACCTAGACCAATTTTTGTCGATGGGAAATAGCCATTCAAATCATTAATGTTCCCAACTTTTATTCTTTTTATGATTTAACAGTCTAAACTCACACTATATTCATTGTATACAAGTACTTTGCTTGAAAAGATTCTAAAAGTGTAAAATATAAGCTCTAGTGAAAGGAATAATTAACATGTGGCTAAATCGCAGATGCCAAGGTAGAAATGTTGTTTCATGTGAGTCTTATGCAACGTTCTTACGTTTTCCGTAGTTGTTTTAAAAATGGAAGCGAAGAAGCACACGTAGATCTGAGAAAATTTCTTGGTTGAATATATGGATACAGAAGAGGTTATACGGCTGTCAAACTTAAAAGAATCAAGAACATTTATGATCCAAACTGATAATCTACGTGAAAGTAACACTCTTAGTAGTTATTCGTGATAAATAAGCAGTTTTTGATGCTTCAAATCAGATATGAACGACTACAAAAACGGTATGCTTACATCGATTTAAAAAAATGCGTAAGGTTTCTATTAGTCTTTTTCTAAATATAATACAATTTTCTATTTCATGTTCCTAGGTAAGCTATCCTGTTTTTATAAAGCTCTGGAATCTTAAAGCACAGCTCATCTTCCTCATCAGCTTATACCCATTTTATTAATCAATTGATGACCACTTTTTTAATTAACTAGTCGAATTTAAAATATTGTATGATTCTAAAATTTGTATACTATCAAGCTGACGATAAAAATGGAAACACAGATATTTTTATTATTTCGCAAGGCCAAGTAAAAGTTTTTAGTATGAAGTTCAGGTACAAACAACATAAAGATTTTCATACTGTATAGTTTTAAAAGGAGTATTTTGAAACGTCCACGGAAGAGTGTTCTCTAATGGATTTTTAAACTGACGGTGTTCGTTTTTAAGCTTGATCTCCGGCAAAATTCTTCAAAGTCTCTTAACTATTATGATGCTCTCGGGAATGTAATTAAATGAATTCGAAGTTATAACTTCTTAAGCACAGACTTTTCTTGACGCGACAAACTTTCTATTACTTAATTACTTCATGAAGATTCTTTAGGGAATACAACTTTGAATTAAAATCTTTTTTTAAAAAATTTTAACATTGAAACAAGACTGAACTTTTATATGAGACATCAAAGTTTAATTGTTATCGTTGTTGATATTCGTAGTAAAAATTGAAATACTAAGAATATAAAATGATATACTTATCGTAAGTAAAAGGTAAAATGCAAAAATACTGCAAACATAATTCTGCATTATGCATGTCGTTTTAAAGCGTGAACTAACATTCATTTCTTTCTGAAAAGCCTCCAGAAAGTCTTCCAGTCATCTGCAGGAATACTTCTGCCCGGTAGGGCATCTTGTTTGTTTTGTTTTTTGTTTCAACCATGTCATAGCATGATTATCTTTTTATGCATTTTTATATAATTGAAACATTTTTTAGGTAAGATTAATAATAAAAAAGCACGTAAACCGTTAAAGAAATAAAACTCATGGTTTTTATCATGATGTTGATGGTTTTGGGAAGAACGGACTATCATTTCAAAAATTTATTAATGGTTGCTGTCCAATGTAACTTTGGCACAAAAGAAACAGTTGCAAGGTATCAATTTGTTTTCAATTAACATTTTGTAATGTTATTCAATGTTTTGTATGTCTGGGTAAACAGTTTTGTGCTATATATTGCTATTTTTACACTAAAGTTACTTCTTTTCTGTGTATAAATATATATTCTGAGCCATATTGCTATTTGTTTCTGTTTTAAATCTTCTGAATGTAAGAAATGAATTAAAAAATTAATGCCTGTAAAAAACTTTTACACAAGTTAAATTCTGTGACACAACGCAAGCTGAACATGGGTCGCGAGCGACGCCGCCTTGGCGGCTAGTCTACTTATACTAATTTGCAATAGTGTGTAACACATTTAACTTAGAGAGTGTTTTGTTTTTGTTTTTTTAATGGTCAAAATCTTCTTAATCGTGGTCATATAGCGGCAGTTCGACCACGCAAAACACATTCACGATTAGTAAAATAGCACGTGGCATTTGACGTCAGATGTTTTTATGATCACGGGGAACCATTGCATTGCATCCCCAATCGAACGCGACGTTTTTAGGGAAATTTCTCGAGAACCAATAGGGATAACTGACGTTTTTTAGGGTCCGTGACACAGGTCATGGAGTGACGCAACATTTGGTTCAAAATTTTATTTGGTACTGCGGATATGACGTCATTAAAATCTATGATCGACGATATCTCTGCGACGGTTGATCGTAGCGAAACGATCCCATACATTTTTTTGCTCAGTTTTTCGAGCTCTACAACATCGTTACACTTTCCAGTCCCGATTCCGTAATTGAAATTTTCGTCACGGGGTTCTCACACGGGAACACTGGATTCTTGCACATCCGTTTCGAAATTAAAGCCGTAAAAAACTTTTACACGAGATACTAGTCTACTTATACTAATTCGCAATCGTGTGCAACACATTTAACTTACAAAGTGTTGTGTTTTTGCTTTTTTAATGGTCAAAATCTTCTTAATCGTGGTCATACAGCGGCAGTTCGACCACGCAAGACACATTCACGATTAGTATAACTAGCCGCCAAGGCGGCGTCGCTCGCCACCCATGTTCAGTATGCGTTCTGTCGCAGAATTTCACTTGTGTAAAAGTTTTTTACAGGCATTAATTTGTTATTACATTCAGAAGATTAAAAACAGAAACAAATAGCAACATGGCTCAGAATATATATTTATACGCAGAAGAGAAGTAACTTTAATGTAAAAAAATGGCAATATATAACACAGAACTGTTTACCACAAAATCAAACATTACAAAATGTTAATTCAAAACAAATTGATACCTTCCAACTTTTTCTTTTGTTCCAAAGTTACTTCTGGACTGTTATCATTAATGAATTTTGAAATTATATATATATAGTCTGTTCTTCCCAAAATCATCATTATTAAAACCATGAGTTTCATTTCTTTATGCTTTTTTATTATTGCCTAAAAGAATAATATTTCAATTGTAATACCGAAAATAAAAAACAAAACAAAAAGAAACAAAAAACAAAAAGGAAATTCAAGTACGCATATCCTAAAAACAATAACTAAAAACACAAAGTTACCCAGAAGATAAAAAGTAACAAATAACAACATAATGCAAAACTTATATTATACACCCAGGCATAATAGTACGTAAACAATTATATACCACCACCATAACACAAAATAATGCATAAACTTGATAAAATATAAACTGAAGAAAAATCCATCCAATAACGCTTCTTTTTTGTAGGACAGTTTCATTGTACAGAACCCTCTCAACTTCATAATTTAACCATGTGCTTCATTTCTTTAATGGTTTATACACTTTTCTTTTTTCTGACTTAATAAAAGAAAAGATTTCAGTTGAAGAACAGCTAAAATAATCACATTCATTGCAACCATATTGAAGCAAACAAAAACAAAAGACATAAAGTTGGCTGGAAGACAGGCAGATAGACAAAGTACCAAGCATCTTAAATTGTACAGGAAAATCTAATAAAAGGCAGACATGGTTGACGTTCCCCCCATTTCCACAGCCATGAGAACCATTTTTAATTGATTTGTAAATAAATAAATTACAGCGCGCGTTACCAAAACAAATTTCGTTCGTTCCGCGTTCCTTTTCATCCAGCATCCAGTTTTCATCCAGCGAAGATACATACTAAATGATAGAATTATTTTGAGTCATATATCTTTTCAAAACTCAATTAATTAATCTTTCAAAACTAAATTAAAATGAAAACCATTCGTTACTGTGTAAAGGAACATCATTTTTTTCTGGATTTCTTCACTGCACTTTCTTCTGTATAATAACCATAATAACTAAAACGTAAACAAACATTTAAATACATACATAACTTACCTGTTCTTTTATTAATCTAAAATAGAATAATAGCAGTAAAAGTTAAGCAATAAACGTTTTATAATAATACCTTCACGTACAGACCTGTTGTTCATTCGTCAAACGATTAATGAAAATTGATTTTTTCTGTATTTCTTCACTGCACTTTTTTCTATATAGCCATATCTGATAACTAAAACAAAGTAAACGAAAACTAAAACAAAGTAAAACGTTGAAACATGTGCTGGATGTATACTCGTTCGTTTTCGTTTTCCACATAAAAAACATTTCAGTATGATTTTACATAATACATACATAAATAATACGTCAATACATTTACTTACTTTCTTTTATTAATCTAAAATAGAAAAACAACAAAAGAAAAGCAAAAAGTTAAACAATAAACGTTTTATAATAATACCTTCGTACAGACCTGTTCGTTCGTCAAACGATTAATGAAAATGGATTTCTTATCAACGAACATTGTCGCTATAGTTTTTCCGATTTCGGCAACCAATGAAAACGGCGAAAAGACGATCACGTGTCAAAACAAATGATCGTTGGATTGCAGTGGAAGAGTTTCTTCACTGGCCGGACTGCCGCTATATGACCACGATTAAGAAGATTTTGACCATTAAAAAAACAAAAACAAAACACTCTCTAAGTTAAATGTGTTACACAAGATTGCGAATTAGTATAAGTAGACTAGACGCCAAGGCGTCGTCGCACGCCGCCAACTATCAACATACATTTCAGACGAAACATTTCTAACCGGTTTTTATTTCGAAAATGATCCCTTTATTCAAATCCCGTGTAAAGGCGTGTATAAAAGTTGTTGTATGTACTACGTCAAATCAATATGATACAGTAGAATCTGACGTCATTACAGAGAAAAAACGTTCTCGGCGCTGCGTGGTTTTACGCGGACAATATAGGAAATCCTACGTAAAATTTTCAACGACACTTTTTTCACGATCATTCCAAAAGCACGTGGCATCATTTGACGTCAGTTTTTTGTAATCACGGGGAATCATTGCATTGCATCCCCAATCGAACGCAACGTTTTTGGGGAAATATCTCGAGAACCAATAGGGATAACTGACGTTTTATGGGGTCTGCGATACGGGTGATGGGGTGACGCATCATTTGAGCCTAAATTTAATTTAGAACTGCGGATATGACGTCATCAAAATTTTTAATCGACGATATCTCTGCAAAGGTTGGTCGTAGCGAAATGATTCCATACACTTTTTTTATCACTTTTTCGAGCTCTACAACATAGGTACACTTTTGAGTTGCGATTCTATGATTTATTTTTTTTGTCACGGGGTACGTACACGGGAATGGTGGATTTCACACATCTTTTTCGAAGTTAAACTCGGTAAAAAGTTTTTACCCGGGTTACTAGTCTATATCCTAATACGCGCTGTGCATCCAGTTTTTAGTTTAGAGAGTGAATGTTTCGGGTCGTTTTTCACGGTCAAAATCTTCTTAATCATGGTCATATAGCGGCAGTTAGACCGCGCAAGACACATTCACGATTAGTATAAGCGGAAACCCTCACAGCGCATTTGATCGTTCAAATGTTTTGATTGTTCGCAAGATCAAGTAAATAAGTACACTCTCTTGAACTTTTTTTGGGTTTTTTTTTCTTCTTATAATATGAATAGGGTTTCTACATCATTACTTCTCCTTTAGGGAAGACCAATAAAAACAATGAATTTTGAAGAAATGAGTTTTAAATCATGACGTTCTGGATTAGTGAAGAACAATATTCTATATTGATATCCAACCTTAGCTTCGTAAAAAGAAAATCACTCGAAGGTATTAATTTGTTTTGACACGTTTACGACTTACGCGTTTGGCTTTTCAAAATAGCAAAATAGCTTCTGTTTACCTTGGATCATGGGTTCCATGTACAGCCATTTTAATCTTTCTGTTGTTTTCATGTGCGCACAATTTATTTCTAGATCGTACCGTGAAAGGATTTAATATGAGTATTTTTTATGTGTTTCAGATCTTCCGAGTAAAAAGATGTTTATGATGTGCAGTGTTGATAATGAACAGGCAAAATGCTTTAGCTGGAATACCTACAGAGTTTTTAATTAAAAGAGTGAGGAGTACTTTTTTCCATTTTGACGTTACATTTTTTAATCGCGGGGATCCATTGCATTGCATATTGAATCGTACAAGGCGCTTTTGGATAATTACATTTTTGATGGTCCACGCAGGGCTGTGATGCTTGATCGCCGACATCTCTGTAACGGTTACTGTATTTTTCAGATCAGTTGGATGTACTTTCTCAACATCGTTCCGTGATTAAAATTTTTGTAGCCATTTTCTGAGACGTCATTTTAAAAATCAAAACACGTAAAATATTTTGCACAAGATGCAATTTATTTTAGAGAGTGAAAATAGCGGATGCACAGCGCGTATATATTATTTTTGATGGGTTTCAGATCTTCCAAGTAAAACGGGTTTTTTTTTGTTCTACGCCACAGTGTTGATTGCAAACTTGGAAAAATGTTTTATCTAGGTTGTGTCTGTTTAAGTGGATCTTTAAAATCAGGGGAACCATCGCATTACCTCCTACGTTAGACTCGAAGTTATTTGGAAAACATCTTTAAAACCTCTAAGAAAATAACTGGTATTTTTATGGTCCGCATTATTGACGAAGTGGTGACTACAACACTAACGCACTTTCTGTTTGTCATTTTGTAAATTAATTTTTCGACACCATTTTCAAAAATTAAAATCCGTAAAAGTTTTTTACACGGGTTACTTTTATAAAAAAAATAGGAACTTTGAAAGATGCTTAGGTGAGAATTTATAGGAAGAAGGATGTCTTTAAATTCAATTATGAAAATTTCATGTTTATGTCTGCAAGAGGTCACGAGGAAGCTTAAAAAACGTAAAATCATTAAACTCATTTCTGATTGGTTCTTCCGAACAGGGAAGCCAGTACCTTTTTGAAAATTCTAATAGATTTCACCAAAGCTTCACCAAAGCGTTTATGATAAACGCAAATTAGATATAAAATTTATCGCCGGCACCAGAATGTTGAAAAATGTTTTGAAACGATTAAGTATAGAGAAATGAATTTCTACGAAAGAACCTCCACGAGTGAACTAACCATTATTTTACCTCGTTGGTTTTATTTATCTACATGAACAACGTCATGATGACCTCAGCATTAAGAGTCGCACTGGAACGCGCAGTTCTAAGATATCAGTTAAAAGGATTCAGAGAGGTAGCAGGTTACTACATTCGGAGAAGGTGTGTTATAAATATCAGAGAATTGAGTGAAAGTTTGGCAATCATCAAAAGCAAGTAAAACAAAGTAACACACACTTGAAATCATATATGCCCTACTGCCCAGTCGGCAAAATCGTCAAAAAGTCACTGCGACGAAGAGCATTTTTATTGAAATTGTGTGTATATTTCTATAGAAATGCACTCCTTCACAGAGATTTTTAAACAAATGCGCCGGCTGGGTAGGACTAAAAAACTTACGCAAATTTCTCCGAGGTATAGTGATTTAAAAGGGGTTATCTGATTCCTCTCCGTAAAATAAAGAAAGCCCTGGTTATTCAGGAATTTTGTTTCAGGGTAAGCTTACGGTAAAAATTACAACATAATAGAGAACAGCGCACTCGAATATTTGATGAATACCTTTCAGCGTGAGAAAGGACTGACAAAAAGGATTTTATTGTACGTTCCAATTATGTGGATTACCAGTGGGAAAAATCACTGTGGAGGAGTACATTTCCATAGAAATAAACGCACTATTTCAATAAAAATGCTCTTTATCGTAGTGACTTTTTGACGATTTTGCCGACTGGGTTGGTTTACAAAGGAGTGATTGGTGAAAAGGCCTTTGTGAAATCCATATGAAATAAAGATACTTTGAAATTTGAAGATCTGACTGTATTCAACAAATAAGAATGGCACACAATCGTACTGGACCAGTCTCTAATGTTTTGACCTCCAGTGACCAAATTCCAGGATGAACACCAGTCAACGGTATAATATCTAACTTATTTAATCGTTCTGTGGTAATGTTGTTGTTGAAATATACCCGTCCATTACTCCGCAACTGTACATTCATTTTGATCGCTTTTTGAAATCGAACACCAATGGAAATTTCAGCTTTTTGAGTATTGTTCTTCGTAATGTTGAAAGTGATAACCAATCGTTCGTTGGGATCTTTAGCTTCGTAACCGCCTATATAATCAAATCTTCTTTCTACTTCTTCCTGCCAGCCGGTTCTAATTTTTGTAAAGCCTTGCGAAATGGCACTGGTTAAAGAAAATAAGGAATGCTTTGGTTGATAGCGATTCCAATCAATGGTGACTTCGTTCCAGCAAATACTATCATAATCTCCGTTCTCAATAAATTGTGGTGGTGGTAACAAAAGAGGTAGTTGTGTCAGCTTTCGGCCGCTATACCATTCGTCTATAAGTTCTAACATAACAACACTGTAGTAGTATATAAACAAAGTGGCCATGTGCACGTGTGATAATATGGAGGGGTGTTGCTTAGTGAATGCATCTTCGAGAGTTAAGGCTTTTAGGGAATTGTTCAACAAAGGCTCAATATTTAAGCAGGTCAAGTTATAATATTGAGCTATTTCTAGAGTTACGTCTTCGCTTGTGGTATGTCGTCTCTCTAAGAGGTTACGATGATAGAACACGGCGTAGATCAAGTCTAGACTACCATAACGATGGTGAATACTCGTAGTGAATCTTTCCAAAAGCATTTTATTTTCTCCTTTATCTAGATCTACGTCATTAATATTAAATTCCCATATTGCCATATCAAATGCTTCGTTATCCATCAAATATTCTTGCCAACACCGATCAAAATATGACGTACTGACTCCACCCACAGCAATTACGCGGCGAACCATTCGACTATCAGTTATGGAGCTAAATGTATCGTTCCACCATTGTGCTACTGAAAAATGAAATATATTTTCCTTATTGTTTATCCCCAGATCAGCACCAACACTCACAGATTCACCAAATATATACAATGATACATCTTCACCATTTAATGCTTTCAAAAATGTCTTTCTTATGGCTTCCTTCGTGAAGAAACCTTTATTTAAAATACCACTATTTAATGCCTCTTTATCTAAAAAAACGTCTTTAAAAGTCTGATATTGCGTGTTGTAAGACCATACTTTCTTCGAGTTTTGTTGATCCTGTAAACGAAGTTGAATCTTCTGAATAGTGGCGAATGTTCCGCCCATCTCTTCGTTGCCAAAGACGAATTCAAAGCTAAGAAAAACAAGAATAACATGCAGTATATATAGTGGTGGTGTTAACATTATGAAAATCAATGAGCTATTTTTTTGAAATTTTTTGTTCTAGACAAATAACAGAGAATTCTCACTTTCGGCACAGTTATTCAGTATTCAGTATAATTTGATGAATAGTTTCACTCTTAGACATAATTTTATGAAAAATTTCACTTTTGCAGGCTCCCAGTAGGCAAGAGTGTTAAAAAAACACTGCAAAGGAGTGCATTTCCATAGAAATATACACACTGTTTCAATAAAAATGGTCTCATCGCAGTGACTTTTTGACAATTTTGGGTGATGTTTTGCCTACCAATTATTACAAAACGTCTTCCAAATAAACACCAAAAACGAGAGTACAAGCTTTGTTTTTTTTATAAGAATGGTGTTTTTCGTTTCATGATGAATATTCTTAACTTTTTAGTCAAAATCATCCTAACATATTCTTAAGACATTCTTAAGGCCGTACCTAACTTTGCATGCCCAGAAACAAAAGGTAAAACTCAAAAGGCAAAAAAAACCCAAAAACAAAACAGCAATGGAGAGCAACGAGAGAGAGTTTTTACATTGATATGGTTCTTTATGCTTTACAAAACGTTCTTGAATAAGGAAGTGAAAGAGATCAGGGAACTAAATAGCTAAGTCTAATACTCCGAAGTTAATAATAGTTCGAAGTGCTGACTAGCCTAGCTATTTTTAGAATTGTGAAAAGGTTATAAAAGAAAGATTGTCTTACCTGTTTGAATATATGCTGTTCTGATTGAATATTTAACTGATTTTTTAAATAACAAAACACTGTATGACTTATATGAATAATGAATTTCTATGAGCCGTCGTTTTTGAATTCTCATCAAAATACATAACTGAAAATGATTGAAGAAGGTGGAACATTTTAAGAATCACACCCGTCGTTCCATTCGAAGAACTATCTACAAATTATCTACAAACTATCGAGAAACTATCGAAGAACTATCGAAGAACTATCGAGAAACTATCGAGAAACTATCGAGAAACTATCGAGGAAACTATCTACAAACTATCGAGAAACTATCGAAGAACTATCGAAGAACAATCGAGAAACTATCGAAGAACTATCGAAGAACTATTGAGGAATGTCAACGTTATATAAACTGATTGGAAAAAGTTGTTTATGATAAATGAATGATGGTTAGCTCCTTGCTCTTCAAAGTTATTCCATTAATTGTGATGTTTGTGGTAGCCTTCTTAACTTATCCAATTTCGTATCGACTAACTGGTGGTTTTACCACCCCAATCTTTAGTAAATCAAACACCAAGCCATTCCTTTATCTTGCACAAGTTGAAGACTGTCTGCAATCGTATCATATGGGATATGACGTGTTCCAAGGTGGTGTTTCGTTTGATGTATTAGTTTTGAGTTATAGAAGATTGTGTAAGAAGAGACATCCAAATCATATAAAATACATCGTACCAACATATAAAACAACGTGGACAACAGGAAGAAATTATCTCTATAGGTACGTGAAAAATTTCAATAATTATTTAACGCCTGTTAATTAAGTATAAGGCCAGTAACCACGGCCTACTATTTTTAGTAGGCCATGCAGCAACTAAGACTTTTCTGAATAGCCCTTGCGTTAGTACGTTAAACCAAGTTGGCCAGGTTTAAACCAAGTAGGCTAGCCTAATTCCGTCCACAAACAGTTTCAATTGCAATGACTTCTTTCATTAAATGCAACTTTTAGAATATGTGATTAAGTTTTTTTCTTTCTCAGGTACATAAAACAAAATAGACAGTATCAAAACTACTTGTACTATGTTTTCATGGACCAAGATGTTCGCTTGGTAAATAACGATCTCTTTTCACGATTTGGATTCAAACTCGACAAAGAAGGAATGAACATAACAAAATCAAAAATCAGTCCATGGCGAAAGTTTGAGCAGTTTTTAGATTATTACCGACCAGCTATTGGTGATGTTGATCACAATGTTCACTATAACATTTTACTTGGAAATCTACAAAATTCAACGACTGGTTCTAAGCATGGGCATACAAAACTTGAGACATTACCTTCTTACAAAAGTAGTTTTCTATTTGATGCAATGTTCAATGCATTTCACCATGACGTTTTGGATGTATTGTTACCTTATGATGACTCCTTGGAACTGGAATCATGGTGGGCTTCACAACAATTTCTTCAATGTAAAGCCTTTTTCCGGTATCATGCACAAGTAATATTGTTTTTACCATTGCTTGCAGTAAACAAGGAACATTCAAAGTATCCACGAAAGTTATATCAACCTAGGAAAATATGTAAGAACGAATACAAGCTTGCACCAGAGAAAATTCAAAATAGTTCTTTAACGAAACTTTTAATGAGAAAACGACGCATCGAAGGTATGCCTATGTATTCATACGTAGCGCCCGCCAGGACACCAAAGCATCAGTATAAATATTTTCAAGAAAGTTTCATGGAACATTGAGAATAACTGCACCTAGCCGGCACATGTGATAAAAAAACCTCGGCGAAGGAGTGCATTTCTATAGAAACATACACACTATTTCAATAAAATTGCTCTCCGTCGCAGTGACTTTTTGGCGATTTTTCCCACTGGGTAGTGGCTATAATAGCATTCACTGATTGAATACTGAAACGTTAACGTTTCAACGCATTATATGTCATGTGTTATATGTCATGTGTTGTATGTCAATGTCTACAGAAAACAACGTAACACCAAAGAAGATTCAGACTTCAGAATGTCAACGGTTCATACCTGTAATAGCAGAATTGTCTAACTAAGTCTTTCCAGTTGGTTTGGAGTAGTTACAACATAAATAAAGAAAATACAATACAAAGAATGACATCACATGTGTTACAACGAATTGACAATCAATGAGAAATTTCAGTATCTGTGAGGTAAGTGTAAATGTTTACTTCATAGAGTTAAAATACAAACAAAACAAACAAACAAACAAAGAAACAAAACAAACAAACAAAACAAATAAAAAGAAGTTCTAGTGAAATACAACATGTCTTCAGGATGTCATCCGGACATCAATTACCAAGTAGGACCAAATAAGGAAGTCAGTGTTTGAAGATGATATGGATGACATGGAAAAGTTGTTGTTAAACATTAAACAAATATCGCTTCTTTCAATATGCACAGGACCTTCTATTTGGTAACTTGCGTCTAGGTGACATCTAAAGGCCGTTTTCCACTAGGCGAAGAATGTCTCAGCGGAAACATTTCTGCAATTTGATTGCCGATGCAATAATCTCTCAGTTCTGTGAACCAATGAAATTACAAAGAAATTTTTCGCCGCGATATTTCTGTTTCTTATTCCGTAAGGACTTCTGTTCAATTAATTCACCCGTATTTTGTTCTGGCTATGAAAACATATTGCTTGTGTCTTCTTCATTTGTTTTAATGTAATATTCAATCGTTCTACTTTTCTCATAGGAATAAGAAATTGATGACGTCATACAAAGCAATGCCAAACAAAGCAAAAATTTTGTAATTCAAATAAATCAGCGGATGTATCTTCCAATGTGGTAATTAACATCGCAACCATTTTTAAACATGCTGTACATTTTCATCTCCACTATACGAGTCAAATGGATTAAATAAACACTGGGTACTTCCCTTTATTCCATTATCTCCATAATAAAACTCACACATCTCCTTACAGCACAAATTACTCGGATTTGTAATTACATTGAAACTTCCATGAGACGGACAACTTGAATGTTGTGCAAAATCGACAAAAAATCACTGCGATAAAGAGCGTTCTTATTGAAATAGTGTGTATATTTCTATAGAAATGCACTCCTTCGCAGAGTTTTTCATCAAATTTGCCCGCTGGGTGTATCATCGAGATCATCATGTTGGGTCGATAGTACCGGGGAATAGCCAAGTGTCGTTTATAGAGAGGTGTTCGTTTTAACAGGCGTACGTCATAAGGAGGTTTACAGTTCTTTAAACACTGTTTTAAAAAGCTGCGAAAATAACAGTTTTCTTCTTGAAATTCTTTTATCAGCCCGTTAAGGTGTTTTCAATGTTTTTTTCTCTGATTACAATGCATGACAGAATTCAGGAGAAAGGTTTATAGACAGTTTTCCTTTATTCAATTATCTCAATGCAACTACACAGATACAACCTGACACAATCATTAAAATGTTTCACGGAAAAATTTAAAAGCGTTTCGCGAATAAAACTATTAGTCTCACAAATATTAAAGGAACGCTTAACCAGTACTCACAGCAAGTATGTTTTTATCGTATTAATACGGAATATAATTACCACAATGCAATGCTGTAGTTATTTGCATTGGAACAACTTTAAGGACTGGTGACAAGAGATTGTGGTAAACTGTTGTAAATGCATTATCAGAGGTAACAATATTCCACAAATTCGTTTAAATCTTTCGAATCTTTCACAGAGCGTTATTCTTTCTTTTATCCAATAGGATTGCGTTATTCTTTCTTTTATCCAATAGGATTGCATTATTCTTTCTTTTTTCCAATGGGACTATCAACCTGAAATGCCTTCCTTCTTCGATATCCGGTTTTTCGTACCAGCATTATTTTTAAACTCCTTTTAAAAGTGTTGAAGAGTAAGATCCAATCGATTCTTTGTAGGACAACTGACATGGAAGTCTCCGTGTTTTCAGATTTCATTTTATGTGTGCTCTTTACATGAATACAGAAAAAGGTAATCGTGACATTTTAGAACTAAGAATAGAAGTTTACATCATTACATCACTAGCCTCGTTCTAAGTTTAAATATTCAACATGTCTATAGTGTGTCCAGTGGCTTCTGGTTAATTGCTTTTAATGAGCCTCGTATACATGTTACTGTTAATTCTCACAACACTTAAGACAAGCAGATAATCGGTTTGTCACATTTTGTCTGAAAATAAAAACCGGGGGTCAAAACCTTTTTATTACAATGCAAAAATAGCGCAACTACTGCCTCAAATATAATTTGGTATGACCATTAAAAAAGTTCGCGAGAATATTTTTTATTACCCTTCTGTTTAACAACCGTCACGAAAATGATAAATGTTGAATATTAAAACTTAGAACGAGGCTAATGATGTAATGGTGGAAGTTTTGAAAACTTCTATTCTTAATTCTTACATAAACCATTCTCAATGGACAAATTTATAAAAACTAAATGCAAAGGAGTGCATTTCTATAGAAATATTCACACTTTTACAATTAAAATGCATTTTAATTGTAAAATTTTGCCCTCTGGGTTATATCATCGTATGGAATCTGTGAAAAACAAAACAGCATGCAGATCTAATATACTTGTTTCTAAGACCCCCGTCACTTGAGGTCGTCATGTGTGATTTGGTTAGCAGCCACATGTTATAACTATAAAGCAGTTGTGCTGTAGCACAGTGGGCAAAATCATCAAGAGTCATTGCGACGAAGTGCGTTCTTTGAAATAGTGCATGTATCTATATAGAAATATTCTCCTTCGCAGTAGTTTTTCAGCAAATTTGTCTTCGAGTATGTTCATCTGGCTAATCGTTACCGTCACATTAATACGGTGAAAACACTTATAAAAGTATTCGAACAAGCGAGGCCAACCCTGAACCATACCCTCACTAACCCAGACACATTTGACAAGGTTTCCGCCATAAAGTCTGATAGTAACGATTTGTCAGAGAAACATATTGCTATTGGCTGGCAGAAATTGGAAAAAAGTCATTGCGACGAAGAGCGTATATTTCTATAGAAATACCCTCCTTCGAAGTGGTTTTCAACAAACTCGTCTACTGGTTGGTAGAAGTTTAGAAAAAACAAGCAACGTTATCATTATCGGTTGGATCCGATAAAACCGATTTTTACAGAAAATTCAATTCAAAAACTCTACTTTACATTTCGAATTCCACAGAATGTTCCGCAGAAAATCATGTCTTTTATCAATAAGTTGACTCTCCATTAAAGTGGATTCAAGCCACAGAAACAAGAACTTTGATGAGAAATTCTGTGGAATTGCAAGTGTCTAACAAACGTCAATGCAATATATATACTTATGCTCTCGTCTGTCAAAACAAATCCCCTTATAAATCAACAGTACACTTTCCCCATCTCATAGCTGTAACCTTTAAACGGGTTGGAATCGGGAATCGGTCGGAATAACAGAATACAAACGCTATGATACATTTAGTCCAGGACATTATTCATTGCCTTCACAGTGGGCAAATTGGTTGAGCAATCACTGCGAAAGAGTGCGTTTCTATAGAAATTTTCACACTGCTCCAATAAAAATCCTCTTCATCGCAGTGACTTTTTGACGATTTTACCCACTGTCCTGGTACTCAAACACAATTTATATTTTCCTTTTCATGTTCGAAGCTTCCAGATAAAGAATGTATACTGCATAATAGAATTTTCTGCCTTAAAAATCTCACGTTTCTGATTGGTTACAAGTAAGTCACGCTTTCTATTCAAGTTGTCGTTGTCAAAAATGTTGATCTATAATCTATAGACCGAATTTCTGTTAAGCCTCGTCTTCATGCGCTTCATCGTTTTTGTTTTTTTTGTTTTGTTTTGTTGGTTTTTTTTTTGAATTTCATGTAATTTTATTATGACATCTCCCAATGGAATCAAATGAAATAAGAAATCAGAGCAGATTCTCACTGCGAAGGAGTACAGTTCTATAGAAACATACTCACTAAATCAATAATAATGCTCTTCTTCGCAGTAAGTTTGTCCACTGGGACTGTACCTACAAACCTTCTCCTTCACACGTCCAGTATGCTCATCTAACGATTTCAGATCATTGGCAAAAACCCTTATCTTAAAGTTTGAATAAATACTTACTATCCAAGACAAATTTTACAAAATGTTTGATGGCCTAAAACGTTAAATGAATTATTCAGTCGAATCCCTATAATTCGAACCTTCTCTAATTCAAACGAATCAGGGTGATATCGCCTTCTTTGTAAAAGAAACCTCCATAATTCGAACTTTCCATAAATCGAACGTTTTTTATGGCCCATTGAGTGGTTCGAGGTAAAGAAGTTTTACTGTATGCATGCGAAGCTTTGCATCGGTGCTTAACTGAAATTCGGGTCAGTAAAATTGTTCTGCCGCTGACACTGCCTCGGCTGTAGTTCGTTTTGCTGTCATTCTGATCACGTGATGGTACACTGCTGAGGATTGGTTGGAATTTTATCACGTGATCAAAACGTTCCCATTTAAAAACATCAAAGAGTGTATAATTAATTATTTCGGTAATGCAGAATTTTCTACAGTTAATCTATTCGAACTCCGAGGCTTGTCACAAAGAACCGACATAAAAAAGTGACGGCTGTTCGAATTTATAAAGAATTCATTTAGTTAAAAACAGAACTCCTGTTCAGCGGTCAGTAGCATTTCCAGAACGATTTGATTGATAAATAATAAGCGAGGCAAAAAAAAACAAAAAAAAAACATTACGTGTATAAAAAAATAAGTATATAAACAAATTCGTCTTCAAACCCATCCTTCAAGCCTATTCTTAATTCTTCGCTAGGAACCAAATTCGTTCCCATACTTCATGAAAGGATATGGAAACGAAATTTCGAAAATGACATCGTCAAAACTGAACATTGAAAAAAATGTGCACAAATTAACAAAAGTGAAAAAGGACAAAATTATTGTTTGGAACATGTTATCCAGGAACGTCCTTTCAAGCAGGAAATCCGAAAACCCCGACATTGATATCGGAATTTGTGTCGTTTCAGAAGATTCTAAGGATAAAAATGGCGTTAACATGAATTTTAAATAGGACTGAAGTTCTTTCTTCTCTTTTTTATGTCCAAGTGACAAATTTGTTGAAAAAACAATGGGGAGGAGTGCATTTCTAATGAAATATATGCAGTTATTCAATAAAAATGCTCTTCACCGCAGTGTTTACTTAAATCAATTGAAACGTCACAAACAAGAATTGCTGCATTGAAGAAAAGTGAGGACGATAGAAAGCCTGTTAGTAATCTTTTCCCCTCTCACAGAAGCCAGTAGCGGAACCAAGAAAGCACCACAACAACTGTTGTTAATTTTAGTCCGATAGCGTCACAACAGCCGGCGGAGAAAGAAGATCTTGAAATTCTAGTAGAACTTCCTTCAGGGAATGTCTGACTTGCTCAGAGTTGCACGTCACACAATCAATGATGGCTGGATACATCGACATGATGTCATTCCACATGGCCGCATCGACTAAAATATAAAAAGAAGGAATGACTGGAAGAAGATTGAGTGAGTGATTCCAACCTCCTTACACTAAAGATCGCGAAGAAGATTAACCCTTAATTGGCAGACACACAGCTCGGTAAGTGCATAGGAGTATGGTGAGACGACAAGACTGAGACTCCGACCGAAAGTACTGTCTAGTAGACAAATTTATTGGATATCTCTGTGAAGGAGTGCATTCCTAAAGAAATAGGGATACTATTTCAATAAAAATGCTCTTCAGCGCAGTGATATTTCGACGATTTTTTGCCCTCTGCATAACTACTACACGATCGCAGAACAAGGTCAGTTCTACCAAAGTAATGGAGTGTTTGTTAAAAAATCACTGCGAAGGAGTGCATCCCTAAAGTAATACACACACGATTTCAATAACAACACTCTTCATCACAATGACTGTTTTACGATACTTACTAATGTTCGGTCGGGATTCGACGGTTTTCTTTAACGATGACAACAAAGTACTGATGGCTTTAATAGCGAACGATATTTCAAACATGCGTGCTCTATAAATTACATTAACACGGTGAAAACACATATAAAAATAGTTGATCCAATGAGACTAACCCCGAGCTTTACCCTCACTGATCCAAACACATTTCACAATATTTACACCGCAAAAGTCTGATGGTAGCGAGTCGTCAGACGAACATAGTGATAGGTAAGAAACGCTTTCACTAAAGCATTGGACCTTTCTAAAGTTCTTTTCAAACATCGTGTTCTGATCAGGAAAGAAGTGAACTTCTTCACCAGCCTTCATATGACAGGTCTTCAAACATACAAGGCATAGGAAAGGAAAAGTGAAGGACCATATACCTGGGCAATGGAAAACAGCCGTTTAGTCGTTCATCCTCCGCATAAGCTTTCAAAACGTTCTTGCAACGATCTAACAATGACGTCAAGGCTAGTCTTGATAATGTGGCATCATCTAGAAAACAATGGATTCGATGTCATGCAATAAGCCAATCGGAAAACATATTCGATTAATAGGGTATTCGTATTTTGAGGACTCATTTCCATAAATATTAGTGATGGAACCAGTTCGATTAAAATAAATACACCATTTCTCTTACACAGTTATCTCCTTCATGTCAATTTTCCCTATATAGCTATCTCCATAATACACCATTTCCCTTACAGTTATCTCCTTTATACGGTAATGGTCTTACATGGTTATCTCCATCATACATCTTTTTTCGAGTCAGTTATCTCCATAATATACAATTTCTCCTAAATCAGTTATCTCTTTAATATAATGCATTGGTGTATTTACCTTCACTGTGAGTTTCTTTAAAGAACGAGAACTGCAACAACGTCTCGAAACAAACTTTGGCGAAATCTTCTTTCATAGGGAAGGCCACTGTATCACCTACAGAAGAACATTTAACGAGAAGCCAGTTTATACAGAGCTGAGTAAGTAACCGGTATTTTTAAGTCGTTGGGCTTCCATCCTAATGGTTGGCTATTCAGCCCGACGACTTGTAAATAGTAGTCGACTAACCGCTGAACGACAAAAACAGACGCAAATCTTGAACTACAGATCACGTGCAAACAAAATTCCACCAATGAGAAAGCTGATCTGGTTAAAAAAAAAATACATACTATCAAACATATTGGGCGTGGCAGAGTGAATTGAGCCTTTGTTCAACAACTTCATTAAGCCATCCACAAAATCTTTGGGTAACGAAGACGAATACGGAAGCATGTCTTGTCGAACCAACTTTAAAATCTTGATGTCGATTTCTTCATCTAGCCTATGTTGCTCTAACGTTTGCGTTTCAGGTGGCGGGCTAAAACGTTAAAACACACATTGTCAGACGACTTAGTAGTTACCAGACCTCTATCGACGTTCATTATTAGATAATCCCTGTTTAAGAAACTACTGGTGACTAGGTGGCTAACATGTGAACACTACAGTTAGTTTGCCATTTTAAGGATATAAAAGCAACCTTTTTGAGCCTCGACTTAATAGAAAGCAGAAAGCTAGCTAACCTAACCACAATGTTCAAAAAAAATTCACCAGTAAAGCAGTTACGTCATACACTAACTTCACTAAATTTTAATATAATCGAATCTTTATAATTCGATCTCTAATTCGAATGACAAGTCTTCTTCACTTGTCATTTCTTCGTAAATAAACTTATGTAATTCGAACTCTTTGCAAATCGAACATTTTTTATCAAAATGTTCGAATTGATACTTCAAGCAACTCAGAACTATAAATAGAAGTCACTATGGCAACAGCTACTAAAACAACAATAACAATAGTTAGGGAAAAATACCTGAGTGAGAATAGGAAGTCGTCCAGCGTGGCAGCAAGTGCCATCCACATCTCATGAAATTCACCATCTGCGAAAAATCAACGAAAACATCAGTCACATACTATACAGCAAAAAAGAATTATACAGACAAAATAGACGGCAGACGACACCTTTTTCATTCATGTGAACTTTTAAACCGTCGTGTAGGACACTGAGCAGCAAGTCGACAGCTAGCTTCCACGTGCTTTGTGACGGACATGCGTACTTCAACTTCAAAGGGAGGTGCACGGTCTGTTGCAATAAAATAATGCATACCAAGAAATTATTCCGATAGTGATAATATTTAAAGGATGAATGGAGGTCAATGTCAAAACATAAATGAAAATCAAACCACTGCGAAGGAGTAGATTTTTATAGAAATATGCATATTATTTCAGTAAAAATTCTCTTAATCGCAGAGAATTTTTGGCGAACAATTTGGTGTTTTTCACTGAAAGATCTCTTGAGCTTCTCCCAAATTCAATAAGAGTTGGCGATGACGTCATAAAATTAGGTTGGATAAAGTTCTGTTTACCTGAATAATTTTCTGCAGTACAGCTCCTTGAACAACCGTGTCTTTACCACAACATCCGGTGTATAGCTCTTGTATGAGTTTCATACTGTTTTCCGCAAGTGGTACGTAATTCATGACAACCCATTCACCAGCGCGTCCACGAATATGGTTCATATTGTCGGCGTCATGAGATTCGACTTTCGGCGGGCAACAAGCGTATTCGACATACGTCAACAGCATGTTAAATAACGTCGGATACATCGGTAAATGGTCGTTCAATTCAAATAAAGTCTTATTGTTCATTTGGGGTATGCCATTTAGCATTGTTCGACAAGCCGTCAAAACCGATTCCTGTAGAGGCGACAATACCGTCTCGTGATGAAAGGACGGCAATAAAAATGGCGACGTGTCGGAATGCAACGGCATAGACACAGCACGTTGCAACACACTACATAGACGTTGCAAATCACCAATGCCAAATCTGCTATGTATACGACCGAATAGCGGCGGGAAAATATTAACTAAAGCCGTTAAGTACGGCTGTGACGGATAAATCGTTTTTGTTTCGACTTTGCCGTTGTTGTCCTTGACAGTCCTTAAGAAATGTTCACTCAGCATCGATTTGGTACCGATGTTTTGCCACACGCGCCATGCGTTAGCCCACAGGTCCAATTCCGATTCGGGAACATCGGAAAAACCGAAGTCGAGATTCTTTCCCGTTTTCTCGTCGGTGACAACCTTTGAATTGTAATTTACAATCTCCTGGAAGCTTTTTAAAGAGTTCAATGCCACTTCAGCATTTTTACTTAAAGCACTTGCTTCAATCATTTCTAGTAAGAGCGCCCACGCACGCGGATAATCATCTAACTTTTGCAATAAATAAGACCGTGTACTGAAAACCCTGGACACACCAGCTAAAGTTAAAACACTAGTTTCTGCCCATTGTTTTTCAGCAGTGTCTCTTGAATGATGAATTAGAATGTTGCCAGGCAACGCTGTGTTATCAGACGGCGGCGGACAGTCAGCGGCTACTGACGACATTGCTTTCACTTTCTCAAGTAAAGGAAATAACACCTACAAAATAACAGACATGGTAAGTGCGTGAGAAAGAAACAACAATAACAAACAACCCTAGCTCATCTCCATACATAATACCCAGCGTCCAAAATTGTGCAAAAACCACCGCGATGAAGAACATTGTTATTGAAAAAGAGTGCATACTTCTATAGAAATGAACTCGTTCGCAGAGATTTTTCAAAACATTTGCACACTGGGTAGCAAAGAAAGAATTCTAAAACAGACTTCAACAACAAGCATGCTGGGTAAATTCCTACCTTCCACAGCACTGAATACCATGTTGAATTCTCCAGTAAACCTCCGTGCGCTGAGATTGTAGAAAAGAGCGTTTGTCCAGCGCTTTTACGAACAGCAGGTCTTGGGTCAACACACAAATCTCCCAGTTTCCCATATAAACACATCCACGTGGAGTCGAATGGCGGCAAAGAAGCGTCGAATGTCGGGTAAAGTTCGGAATTGAGAATCGGACTTTTGTTGCCACTCAAGTCGTCCCGTTTTATCCAATCGGGTTGGCATTGAACATATTTTTCGAGGTCGTGCTTGAGCGATGTTCGGTTTTGATACAAAAAGTCGGATAAGTTCCACTGTAATGATAGGAAAAGGAGAAGGTGTTCCATAGAGGAAATATTATACCATACCAGGTTTAATAATGGTCAGTTACAATGGTCAGGGGAAGATATGTCAAATACAGTGAATTCATGAAGGTGCACGAAGCAAAGTTTGTTTCGTTCAGAGTTGGTTACATGGGAAGGTTTCTATAAAGAGTTCTTAAGAGGGAACGACGTATCGACGTAACGACGTAACGGACGTGGAAAAGAATATGGCGTTATACACATTCGAAACAAAAATATTTCATTTCTTAAGATTCTATCAGACATTACATTAAGGGCTGATTACATGATCCCGGTTAGCCGGGATGAAATTTCATCCCGGCTTGCCGAGGTCTTGGCTTCCTGGTCAAATCTTCATAAATTTCCCATCGCGATTACACGATAAAATTTAGATCCCGCCTAACCGAGATCTCGGCTATCAAGAGCTGGGATCCCGGGATTTCCCATGTAATCGCTTCGTCCCGGTCAACCGGGACAAGTTTGAGGTTTGAGCATGCGTAGTTTGTCAAAAATTCAAAACACAAAGGGCTAGTTTTGTCCCGTTCCGCCTAAACGGCATGAAAATTTTGCATATAACACCGAGTTGAAATTCATCTCGGCAAGGCGGGATGAAATTTCAGCCCCTTAGTTGAGTACAAAAAAAACCAAAAGTGGATCCACTAACCAGGAGTCCGACTGCTGTCAAGCTGATGTTAATCTCGTGTGGTTGAAGACCGAATTTGCCAGCAACGTCCACAAGAAGTTGTAAACACCAACAAGGGATTATGGGAAGGAAATCGGTCACAACCAATTGCAAACTTTGGAAAGCCAGTCGAATGATGGCGTCACTGAAACAAAAGGAAATAATTCCAATATGGTATGCAATACATGCAAATAAGATATTTTCTTCGCTGACTTCAATGGTTTTAGTAGAACAAAGGTGTTACGCACTACAGTGATGGTATAGTGGTTTGTGCCCAGTCATCTCTATATTCCACTCAGATGCGTTTTAAAAGCAGGGTATCAGCCCATTAGGAGCCATCGACTGACTGCACACTGGCCTTCGTGCAAGTTAGAGCAATGCTATACGTAACTCTGGCGGTAAGTCAACTACCAGTTACAAGTATGCAGCATCAGAGAAGAACACTCACTTTTGTTGATTGGTGGCAGATCCGATTATTCTGAGCACAACTGGCCATGCAGTAGAAAGTTGCGGAGCGCTTTCCTGAAGTATGTTCAAGGTGCATTCAAACTGTTGCTGCCGTACGTCAGAATGAGTTATGGTCGCCATTTCTTGAAGTGGATATAATATCATCAGATGAAGAGGCTGAAAATAACTAATAGTGTCATGAAAACCAGAAAGCTGAAATAAATGGTTTAGTTACTTATTTATTTCATTTTATCATTATTATTATTTATTCAGAATAACCTCTTCAGTTCCTGAAGGTACTATTATCTTTCCTGCCTGCAAGGAAGACAATTTAAAGACCCAGGACACTATATTCATGGCAACTAGAAAACCATTAGACCTCTATCTCGTTCTCTGACCAGTGGGCAAAATTGTCAAAAAAGCACTACGACGAAGAGCATTTTCACTGAAATTGTGTGTATATTTCCATAGAAACATACTCCTTCGTAGTGATTTTTCAACAAAGTTTTCCCACCGAGAAGCTGGTTGCTAAAGTTGGGTAGATTGAGTTACAGTTAGTTACTGGCAGGGATTGAACCCACAATCTCCCAAACAGGAAAAGAACACTCTACAACATTGGCCAATAACTGTCAGACTTCAGTAAGAAAACGCATGTAAACAACATCATAAACTCTATGGGACTCTCAAACAGTTATTTCACACAGAAGCACAGTACATCTAACAACAATAAGTCATATACCAGATCTTCAGTTAGTGGTGGTTTATGATCATGGAAAATAGCTGCTTTTATTAAAGTTGTCAAAGCATCACCTCCCCATTCTCGCAAGCGAGCGTGAGAATGTTGAGCAACCTGAAATAACAAGACAAATACAACCTATTAACCCAGTAGACAAAATCTTTGAGAAATCACTGCAATGAAGAGCATTTTTATTGAAATAGTGTGTATAACTCTACAGAAATGCACTCTTTTGTAGTGATTTTTCAACAAATTTATCCACTGGGAACAGTCCAATTAAAAAATTGCTCTTGCATTATAATTTTGTATACTTGACAACAAATGTTTCCATTAAGATTGTTAGAATTAGTAAACACATCAATTCCACAAACTCTAACAACAACAGTTGAAACTTTGTATATGAATTACGAACCTCCAGCAGATGGGCAGTTAAAGGCTTCCAAAGAACTCTCAGCCGAGTTAAATTCACCAAGCCGGTTTCAAGCATCTTAGCAACAGCAAATAAACATGGCTCCTAAAAGAGATGGTTAAAGAATATGAAAGTAAAAAATACAGTTAACTGTGATTTCTCGGTGAGCAAAGTCCTCAAATAGTCACTGCAACAAAGAGCATTTTTATTGAAATAGTGTACATATTTCTACAAAAATGCACTCCTTTGCAGTGATTTTTCAACAAATTTGCCCACTGGGTTGGTACAATCATAAAGAAAGAAATATTTATTGACCTTGTTATTGCTAGCATTTTCCATGTCTTCTATTGATAAACGACACAAAGCTTCAACCAAATGATGAAGACCCACATCATCTAGATACTGAGAACTCTCGAATAACCGAGAAAGCATCGATGACAACACTGGTAGGTCAGCGGTCATCGATTGGCTAATTACCTGCAAGAAAAACGTTAAAAATAAGATGTAATATAAAACTATAATATAGTAAAGAAAGGGAAAAAGTCCATTAAATGGACCAAGATGATACGCTTCTTTTTGTTGGCTTCTCACATACCATAATTCATAATTTTACACATGAATATTTACTGAGCGTTGATTGATTAAAGACATTGACATTTAATTGGTCAATATCCAAATAAAATCTGGGAAAGTTTGTTCATATTTTCAGTTGAGAGTTAAAAGGAACTTTGGCTTTCACGGGAACCTTGTACTGAAGAAAATTTGAATTGACTACATGGAGACTTTGGTGAAAACATTCTCTGACACTGATAAGAAAAATGTAGAAGCAAATTTATAGAGTAAGAAACTAAGAAATCTTCAATTTCTTTTATGAAGGTGTTATGAAGCACTTCTCATATTGAAAGTAACACTCGGAAGAAGATTATGACACCACAACTCAATATAGTCAGAAAATTGCTCACTTACTAAGTTAGGCACTTCATTAGCTTGAATGGTTTTAAAATTAGATGATGACAGCTTCAAGCCCAGCATCTGTGTTAAATGCTGCAACGTCACGAGGGACATGTACCATGCTGTTCCAAGTATATCACCATGACAATGAGCAAGATTTAACAAAGCTCTCATACATTGAATATTCTTAACGGTCATCTAAGAGATAATATTTTGAAGTCTAGTTGAACAATCAAGAAAAGTTGAACAATCAAGAAAAGTTAGGAACCTAACACCTCCAAAAAGTAAACATCACACAAACATGATATCATATCAATATCATTGAAGATCAAAGATCAAAGACAAAACATAAGTAAAAAATGCAAAATTTTAAAGTGCTCACAACAATACTATTTTCTGACTTCAGTGACTCATGAGATATACCACGAACAAGTGTTTCTGCAGCGCCATTATGCCCACTGGGAGATTTCGCAAACAACCCATTCAGATTAGAACTGATGTAATTCGGAGGTAGCGACATTTTGCAAATACATGAGATAAATACGTCACGATTGGTGTTGAGCTGTAGTTGACCACAAACACTTGAAAAGGTTTGTAGACCTTTTAATATTTGATCAACGGCTGTTTCATCAGTGCTAGAACATTTCAAACAATAAATAAATAAGGTGATTAAAATAAAAAGAGTCATATCTTTTTATTTTAATAAACAAATAAAAACGGAAAATGTCTAGTAACATAACTCCATTAGCCCAAGTCACCCTGAAGATTGAGTAAACTTTAGATTAGTTCAACGTCCACATCATAACTAATCTCAATGGACTTCAAATCTCAGTGTGATTTGGGCTATTTTTACAAATACATAAGTAAGACTTTGGCTTCCATCACTAATGGTCTGATTTTCCGTCTTCCAAACTGAAAACTATACTGTTGGTGTATTGCATATGTACACACAGGCAACAAATGTCACTGTCAGGACCTCTAAATACACTGCTCTAAAGGTACCACAAAATAAAATCTCAGCATTCGTACCAAGCTTCAAGTAGAACAGTCAGTGTGCTTAACATGTCTTCACAGCAACATTCTATCATCTTATTCCAAATTGGAGTCATATCTACATCAAATTAAACAGTGTAAAACATCAAACTTTCAAGTAATACATTGTGCAGTTCGTAGCTCATTCAGAAAGTAATTGAAAAAGTCTAAGAACAGATGGTAAAGTCTGTTCATAAATTATATGCACTTATTTCAGCTTTTATATAAAAACCAGGCTCAAGGGAATTTATGTAATTTGCTAAATCTGGTTTCCACATGGTAACTGAAATTAGTGCACATATTTTTTGAACAGACTTTAGTACATTTTATAAGTTGGATGATATTTCCGACAAGCAGGTGGGTTTCCCACAATTCAGTACAAGAACAACTTTTCGTACTCGATAATTTGTTTTTCCTCTTTTATTTTTTTTTCATTGACATCAAAGATAGTGACTTAAGATCGGTTAAAAAAACAGAATAACATTTTTGCAGCTAAGAGTGGTTGCTAATGAAAAATTTATTTATATGTTATTGCTGAGAACAAGTTCACCTTGCTACTTTCATACTTGAATGCTTTTCAAATCACTACGTAAAATAACATTTCATGTAATTTCATTTTAATGAATGCCATTTTCAATTTATGATAAAACTCAGAGAACGTGTTTACCTTCCTCTTCTACGTCAAGTGGTTGGTTGTGTTTCCATGATTCTGAACCAAGGCCAGTCTTATCTTGGTGACTGACATCACTCACTTCGCTGTTGGTTGATGTTTTCTTCTGTTTTGATGCGCGATCAAGAATTAATACATCAATAGCTTGGCAAATTTCAATGACGCAACAGAATACGACACGCATTACGTATGATTCGGAGACATTCACACCTTCATTTTTGTACTCTAGTTGTTCCAGACTAACATAATGAAAACATAAAAATTGAATGAGATTCAACCAAACTATCTCCAACCAGCCCCAACCACCCTCAGTCATCAATGCACAATATACCAGGAAAGAAAATTCAATTTCCTAAAAAGCTAACGAACTGGAATACAGGTTTTAATAACAGAACTTAACAATTGAACAACAGACAACTTTCCAAAAAAGCCTATTCTCAACAGAATGGGAAATTGTAATCATATGTTTATGACATGAAAAAGATAATATCGAATGCTAACGGCCCTGTTCAATTCCATGAAGGCAGTATTTATTATAGTATTTTTCTTACTAGACAGACTTCATTTTTGATTGGTTCAAGTTTGGTACAGGTATCCACACACCACGATATAGAAAGCCGGGTTGATTGTGTGTTTTCTCTGTGGTGGAAAAAGTAGCAGGGGCACTGTTATTAACAGTTGTCTGCGATGTCACAGACACATTTGTTTGAGAAGCTTCACTCGTAAACATTGACTGTATAAAAGCACCAAGAGCCTCACAGATCAGTTTGAATACTTTGGTGGAGTGTTCTTGCATGTCATAATACTGACAGAAAGATCTATAAACAAAACACATATACGAATGAGTTATGATGTAACAGTGCATAGTATAAAATAAGCATAAAATGCAGTCTAAGAGCCTAAGACTAATGTCTGTAACCTTAATGGTAGAAATTTTCGCATGTACTAACTTTCACACACTCACAATTTAATATATACTGTTTTTTTTCTCACGATTTTTTCGGATGATTTTATTGATGATATACACACTTAAGGGCTCAGCGTACATTTCAAATGTGAAAATTTTCTTTTTCAAATTTTTTGACAGATGCAATCAATAGATTATTATTACACTACATTTACAGTTATAGCGAAAACTAATGGTTTTTGAGAAAGTTGTGGGCATTTTTTGATATTCAACATTTCTAAGTTATGATAACCTTTAATACAATCTGTTATATACTCGAAAGGCGATTAATTAAATTAGCAGATCACTTTGTGAATTTATTTAAGGCTGTCATAATCGTCGTTTATGTAATTTCCATTAAAACTTTACACAGCAGTAGATGAAAGCCTGTCAACGAAAAGTGTGGCAGCGATTTGAGAGAAAATTCCTGATTGGCTCAAAATCCGATATTGTTTTCAACTACGCAATAGTGCAAAAGTATGGAAGAAAGAAAAAAACTGTTTTTCTCCTGAACAAAGCCATTAATTGAGATTTGCGAGCACACTTTGTTTCCACTAATTCTGAGGAATGGCCACAAACAAAAAAACATGTAAAAAATCTTTTTCTTCAGGAGTTGGAGCTCAAAGCAGCAAACAAAAGTCCGTATTTTTGATCGTTTTCGCAGACTAATTTCTTCCTTCATATTATGTAAATATATCCTTTTATACACCTTTGGAAAGAAAATTTATTGCTCTACACGAATTCACAAAATATTTTTACTTAAAATGTAATGGTAAAAAGAAATGGAAAAAACAAACGGAAAAAGTTATACAATGCATATGTGAGTTAAAGGTATGCTGAGCCCTTAAATTTCTACCATTTAGGCATATATACACAGTTGCTCAGCACTAAAAAGCAAAATGTAATTTGTAATTTGAGAAAGGTGATTATGTCCTTTATCATATTTAACACAGATTTAACTGCAACATCAATCAATTGGGATTTTTCAACTATATAGTTTATAAAAAGTGTCAATTAAAGATTTTTTTGTGGCCTGAGCTGAACAAGTGTCGCTCTCAATTTTATGCAATCAGTAAATTTATATCAGTTTGTCTCCAAAAGCATACAACAATGGCAGGTGGAACACTTAAAAGCTGAATGATGCAACAAGTGTAGAAATAAAATAGCAGATATGGTGTTTAGGAAAACAAAAATTGTCACGCACCGTAAAATCTGTGGTTGACTGCATAAACTCTGCAGAACCTCTAACGCCAATGCACGTTGCCAAAATGGCTTGTCATCGTCCAGAAACTTAACAAGCAGCGACAGAAAAATCTCACATTCTGTAACCTACAAACATTGGAAGAAAATATAGATTAGTAACATCAACCTGTAATAGGTCTTTATGCAAGGTTTGCTTTCTCTTCTCTTGTGAACACATGATTTTAAAACTTACCAATAATGTATAAAACTGTTTGATTAGTACAGATACAATCCTCAACAAACGAACAGAAACCGAAAATATCGGCTTCTCAATAATGGTTGGAGTTGTGGGTCCTCCATGTTTGTATTTTATGTTTGGTGAAAACAGTTTAATGATAAGTGGGCATACACGTTCTTTTAACAGGAAACTAAATTCTGGATGCTGAAAGGAACAAAAAATAGGGACTGTTAATTCACGTTCAGAATCAGGTCTGAAAGAGTTGTTTACAGATCTTTTTACAAACAAAGGCTTCAAAACACTGATACTTCAATGATTAAGCGAAGTTTCTTCCAGCAATCTTTACATTCAGATCCTTTACATTACGGATAAACACCATGAACCAACATTGAAGATTAAAAATATCAATTTTATTTTTCAATATCAGCAGATCACCTATGCCCATATCTTACATAAGACTACGAATTAAAACTCCCTGACACTTGTGGTTAAAGTTAAGATATCAGTGGATACATTTTGCTTCAAGCAAAGATAATGGAACACATTCTATACAGTAAAATCGAATGTTCTCACATCTAAGAATGCTTCAGGATAGTGACATAAAATAGATTCAAGTAACTCCAAGCCAAATGTTCTCGTCATTGTCTTCATTCCCTGTAACCAATACGGGTTGTCTCCATTCGTAAGCTGGCACAAATCCTAAAAATACAGATCTGGTGAATAAACAAAATTAAGAACACTACAAAAATACAAAGGCATTCGCCAACAAAACGTTACCTGAAACAGCAAGTATGCATCTTGGGCATTTGGTCTTAATGTTTTTGGACATTTCACGTGAGCCGAACTTTTCTCTTTCTCATTATCTATTGAAAATGTTTTATTAAACCAAAATTGTTTTGTGGAATTTACCATGACTATAAACACCAAATTGTCTGGTTGATAAAAGCAAAATGAAACAAAAACATAACAATAAAATGTCTTCCATATCTGAGGAGCCAGTGTATATAACAAAGCTTCTTTGGAAGTGGAATGAACTTCTATACCTCGATCAGTTTTGTCTTCTTCGATCATGCGATCAACAACAACAGATATCCCTTGTCTTATTGCCGCTGATGCTGTGTTGCTGGTGGTACCATCTTGACTGAAGTAAAGTTTGAAACACAATACAATGGTCTAAATAAAACAAAAATGTTTCTTTTACTTTCTTCTACCTCTTGAAAATGTCAAAATATGGCATCAAGGCCATATGTGACGGTTTATGGGAAAAGGATAACAAGCTAAATTTCGATTCTTTTGAAATTGAAATTTAGCTGCAAAAAATCGATTTTATGAAATCTAAATTTCGATTTCGATTTCAATTTTTAGAAGCTAAATTTTGATTTTTTAGAAGCTAAATTTCGATTTTAAAAGAATCTAAATTATTCGATTTTAAAAGAATCTAAATTATTTGATTTTAAAAGAATCTAAATTATTCGATTTCATAAATCAGAAAATCGATTTCTTAACCAGAATCGATGTTAATCACAAGAATAAGTGTTACGTAAATAAGATTTTGTTGACATTGTAAATGTTTCATTATAATAATGGGAACACTTAACCGTACGTTTTGCTTTTTTTGTGTGACCGCTAATCATATAAAGTTTTATTGGTATATAGCCAATAGAAGCAATGAAAATGTATATTCACTTTACAACAAAAAATTTCAAAATTTTAAACGTCGGGCTGTTAACTTTTGGTGGATGTCGCAACATGCTGAAGTTCTACTTTCTTTCGCTTCTGTTTTGCATTAACTTTGGTGTTGATATACTTCTTGTAATCCGATTGGCTGGTAAAAGTTTCACGGCTTCTTAACCAATAAGAATCCTTCTCGGCTTAAATTATGTAAATTATTATTATTATTAACGAATATTTACAATGAGGATAAACATTTCAGTGATATATTACACTGTTATCAACATGTGTCCTTCTAGATGTTGTTGTTGTACCGAATTCAGTATAGGTAGTACGCGTTAGCGTTTAATACTGAACTAATTACCTGGTTTTCATTCAGTTAAAATAAAAGAAACGACAGTTACTGCTAAAGTTGTTAAGAATAGAAACCGTCAGCCGTAATTCTTTTTTATTCCGTTGTTCGATCGCTATTTTGGTAAACTCCTTCGGGGGAAAAAATGTTTATTATTTTAAAACCTTTTAACGCGATCTTCTGGTGACTTAAAGGCCGAACTCCACTTGTGCGATTTTTTCCTGTACATACGTACACGGCCAGTTTTGTGCATGTTCAGTGACAACTATTGCTCAACTTTGTTGTTGATTTTGTGCTATTGGAAGTTGGATTCGATTCTACTTTTTTAGGCTACCGCGCGGCCATCTGGCATGCGAGTCAATCAAATTTCAAGAAAAATGCAAACATTGCAAAAAATTGTAAACATTGCGAAAAAAAGAAACACTCGACACCTGGAGTTTCATTATTTACTGGAGATTCAAATTAGGTGGACGCGCGGCGCCGAGCGGATGTTTGTACGCGCACAAGTGGAGGTTTTTATGGTTCAAAGGAGGAGAGAGACAAATGAAAATATTTTAACAGCTTTTGTTATACTCACCTTTATTTTAATGAAAGTACATATAACCTGTTATAAACGTATTTTTTTATTGTTTTTTATCATGAGACAAAGTCCATAACGGGAGCATTAGATTCAATAAAAGATCACTGACGACAGATGACCAGATTATTAAAACAAAACGGTATAGAAGTGTAAATTTATTGGAGACTTATCAACAAAGTAAAAAATGTTTTTCGGAAACTTTTTATTTCGATTAAGCGAAGTAACAAAGTCCCCGGTCAAAAGAAATGGTGCATACCAATGTGAAAAATATAAACAAAACTTTTTAACAGCGATAACAGTACTCCAAAAACATACACTAGAATCGAAAGGTGATTCATTTAGAATCCAAAAATCGATTTTTTTAGAATCTAAATTTCGATTTCGATTTTTAGAAGCTAAATTTCGATTTCAATTTCAATTTTGAGAAGCTCAATTTCGATTTTTTAGAAGTTAAATTTCGATTTCGATTTTGATTTTTTGAAGCTAAATTTCGATTTTAAAAAATCTTAAATTTTAAAAATTTAAAATAATTGAAAATCGAAAATTTAGCTTGTTATCCTTTTCCCATAAACTGTCACATATTGTATCACGAAGATAGGTTATGTATCACGAAGATAGGTTGTAGGTCAAAAGCATCTAAGAGGGAGGGATGTTTGGCCAAAACCTCCAAACTTCTGATGATTTAGTGTTCAGTATAAGGATCTTGTTAGATGCATAATAAGCACAGAACAGGGCAGCGTGCATTTTGTACATGTGAAAGATATGATATATCTATCTTACATTAGCATTTCTATATATTAATAGCCAATTCTCCGTCTGTCTGTTTGTTTGTAAGTCACGCAAAATGGTAGATTGTGTGGTGAGCGAAATTTTTTAATGGTGTGTCATGAAACAAAATGTTTTTTGCTTTTCTTTTAATAATTTAATTTCTTTTATTTGTTAAGTGCTTCTGATCGAACGTTTCTTTTATTCAGTTTATTCATTTAGCACGTGCCTTTTTTCTCTCCTCCTGTGTGAACTTTTTAAGAAGAGAAACCATTTTCCCCCTGTTTGATAGCACCCATGTTAGAGCGCATAACTTTTTTAAAACAAAAGCTAATAAAAAGTTGAAGTTTTTTCTTCCTACGTTTTGAGTGTATTGTTGTACTGATCAACGATTGGTAACAAGTATAAGTAACACATGAGTAACACATAATGAAAAACCTGAAAAATACTTAATGTAACACTGATTGATGTAACACCAGAGGTTGTGACTTCGAATCTTTTCCAAGTTGTATGAGCCGTTTATAAGGAAATTTGACGTTTATTGATACAGTGATACAGAGCAGGTAGACATGGGCGGCGAGCGACGACGCCTTGGCGGCTAGTATCTACTTATAGTTCTATCGTTTATTTACCATAGTAAATGTTTTTATTAAGTTATTTTTCACAAAGGAAGTACATTGGCCCTGTTCTTTTTTAGTATGAGCAAAAAACACGATACAGGAAGTGTTTTTGTCACTTAACAAGTAGCTCATCGTTCATGGGTGTTGGCCAATGTTAAACCATCCTCATAAATTGTTAACATTTTACAATTTTCGCAATCATCGCTTCAAAAAAAATTTGCACCGACATTATACATTGCAATTTCGAAAAAAAACTCCAAACCATGACGATTTATACCCATGAAAGGTCTACCCTCAAACTTAAATAAACAAACAGCAACATTTCCTCTTCATTTTGAAAGAACATTTGATACCTGTGCAAGTGAGTCCTTCTGTACAACATTCGTGGTTGTCAATAATACTATAACTGTCTGGAGGACACGTAGATCTTCTATGTTTTCATCAGCTAGTAAACTCAAATGTGAAATGACTTTCCCAGCATACGCCTAAATATTTGTAATAATGCAAAGCAAAGTAGGCAAAGTACTTTTACTATTTTTCATAGATCAAGAAAGATTTGACATTCTACTTACATCACCAACTGCAGACGACGAAGCCAATTTCTGAATACAAGCCAAACACAAAGGGATAATTTTGGCAAACTTTGATTCCAGGCCAAGCAAAATTGGTGTGAAGACTTCAGAACTGAAACTAAGAGCTATAAGGAAAACAATAGGAGTATAAAACTATAGTTCAATTGCACTTGTTTGTTTGAACTATAGGTCATCTTTTAATGTCTACAACAAGACGTCCAGAATAAGCAACTGTAAAAAACAACACATGAAATCACCAAATCATAAAAACTGAATAACCATTCCAAGAGGGTAACGCTGAACACAAAATCCTCAGGAAAATGACAATGGTCAAAAGGTTTTACGTAGCCAAACATTACCTAATTTCATTAGAGTTTTAGATAAGAGTAAAGATCAGAATGATAACAATAAAGATAACATTTCACATGAAATATACCTTTGCGTGAGATTTCCCAGTGGGCAAAATGTGACATGTTCCGCGAAAAGGGACCACTTGATTTTATTTGGCGTTACAAATCCGTTACAAATTTTGTAACGCTGGCGTTACAAATCCGTTACAAATTTTGTAACGCTAGCGTTACAAATCCGTTACAAATTTTGTAACGCCGGCGTTACAAATCCGTTACAAATTTGTAACGCTGGCGTTACAAATCCGTTACAAATCCATTACAAATTTTGTAACGAAGTGTTACACGTATAAGAGTAAGATTTGAAAACGATTCTATTCTTACCTGATAAGCTTCGATATTGGACTGATAGTTTACAAAAATAATCGTAAGATCTATCAAGAGTGAAAATTAACTGGCTGGCCAAGATATGTTTTTAGGGAGTTTCTGGTTAACATTTCCTTGAAAAACTGAGAAGACTCTTTATTGTAAAACTTTTCCTTACCTAACAGAGTTCATTTAAAACTAGTTTACACAGTCAAACTTTTACCTTGTGTAATTTAAATCAACAGACCTGTCATTAGTCATCTACAATATTTAGACTAGTCTAAAATATTTACACGCTTCAATATGAAAAACTTCATAATGCACAGGTCTTTTGTTTTAATTTTTGCAAGGCGAAAGTGCGGCTGTATAAACTTGTTCTACTTGATAAACAAAAGTTTTTAAAAACACTTTTTTGGTGGCACCCGTTGAGTATTAAAAATAGAAAGGGTCACCTGGTTCACATTCACTTAAGAAACTGAATAGATGGGTTTTAGAAAAACAAACTAAAATTGTTACTGCAAATAGAAACCATCTATAATGATTCTATCTTTCAAGAGTATTCTTTTGGAACTCACTTGAGATTTAATTCAAAGCGAAGTTGCTGCATCCTACGTGTCTTAGACTTTACATGATAAATAATTAATGAGCATTATTTGTGCAATGTATTGTTAACATAACTTTATAGATACCAGGAGATACACAACCATCATCGCAAATTTGAAGCAACTTAGTGTAAACTATGATGGGAAATGGGAAGAGAGAAATAACATTTTAACGTCGGCTTGACGAGTTGCAAAAGTTTTCTTTTAAGATACTCACCTCCATAATGACTTTCACTTACCTTACTTCAAATTTAATCTTCTATGTTAATGCTTGTGTGGCAACGCACTTCGATTACAGAGTAAAGTGTTTTTTCATCTGTCCAGTTGAAACTAGGTGACGTTAGTCCGACTTTGCTGTTCGAGAGGGAGGTAGAGCAGTAAGGAAAGTCAACTGGAACTCTCTAGGACATTGCTTTCTTGGGAAAGGAGTGACTCCGCTGTTGATCCTAGTGTAAGCTTAATTGTCTGGCGCCGCGATGGATCACAGTAGTGGATATTTCCTAAGGGTGCCATTCCCATAGAAACGGCAATGTCTCAGCAAAAACTTTATCAATGAATTTCAGTCGTATTGAAACGCTTCTGATTTTTCACTGATATGATTTAAAAGAAAAACAAAAAACTAGAACAAAATGTAAACACGGTGAAAGTTTTATGAACGTGAGAAGAGAAGAAGACATTGCATTGCAGATACTCTTGATACGCGTTACAAATTTGTAACGGATTTGTAACGCCGGCGTTACAAATCCGTTACAAATTTTGTAACGCTGGCGTTACAAATCCGTTACAAATTTTGTAACGCCGGCGTTACAAATCCGTTACAAATTTTGTAACGCTGGCGTTACAAATCCGTTACAAATCCGTTACACTAGGCGTTACATCAAGTGGTCCCTTTTCGCGGAACATGTCACAAATCATCAAAAAGTCACCACAATGAAGAGCATTTTTATAGCAATAGTATGTATATTTTTATAGAAATGCACACCTTCACAGTGACTTTTTCAACAACTTTGGCCACTGCATTAACATGAAATTACAATTTTTACCTTGAATAATATCCTGGTCTGTGGAGGATGCTACCATACGTAACTTCACAATTCCAATTTCTAAAGCCTGATAACCAGAAAAATAGTATATAAACAAAACAACATTATACTTCAGTGTCATCTTACAAACTGCAGAATTCCAGAATTTATGCAATTCCAGGACTTAATATTTCTAAAGAGAATTCTTGATCTTGATGCAGTATATAATTAAAACATGCCTATCAATGTTTTTCATAAACATTTATCACAAACCTCCTTGATCATAGGAAACTTTTTCTTGCATTCTGTATGTATGGCCTTGAAGTCGACCAAAAGAGTCTCAATTAACTTGTTGCCACTGTTTTTTGAAGACATTTTATATTACCATCACCAAAATCATCTTGTTCAATTTTTGCTTTTTGTGTGTCTGAAATAAAACAAGAGCCAGATGGCGCAAAACGATAGCAGCAACTGTACTTAAAGTTATGAAAAGTTACTACAAAGTTCTTTGAGGCTTGTGTTTTTTCATATCTTACTGGTGGAAAACAGGCCATAAACGATAAATATGTTAAAATTATTAGTTCGTGTAAAAAGGGTCTAATCATAAACCACCAGAAATTAATTGATTAAAGACAAAAGAATTATACATGCGTGAGCTGTATATGATTTCTTATATGATTTTTTATAAGAAAACTTTTTGTAAGACTATGTGTAGAAAAAAACCACGTGTTTCGAAAAAATTTTTAATTATAATTCCATGAAACCAAAAATGAATTCAAACGAATAACTGCCTTTTCGAACTAGATCTTTGAAAGCCCCAATACAGAAACATAGTATATAGTTAGCTAACAAATGAGGTTTCTCTGAGTTCAGGGTTGAGTAGAGAAGTTTATGAGAAGACCACAAGGATCACTTTACCTCAAATAACATTCAGATATACATATATAATTACTTCTGAAGGGACAAATAAAAATAGTCTCTTTAACACTCATCTAGCTATCCAGTTATCTGTACAACATAAAAAACATTCAAATACTGGAGTTGACACAAAATCAACACCTTTATTAATGCTCCTGGTCATTCTGGCACAACAATGAAATTGTTACCAGACAGTGAGGCTAAAATATATCTCAGTTTGTAGTTGATTCTGAACACGCATTCCGCAAAGTAACCACTGTATATCTGCCATAATGAAAACGGCATCTTCTTGAGTAAAATGGCTGTGCTGAACTGCAGGTATTATCAGTCCTTTATTATCTACTAATTAATCGAAGCCTACATACCGTGCTATAACATAATACAAGACAACATCAATACACCAAGTGCATTTAAGCTATGACTAACAGATAGAATTGAAGTAGATTGCTTCAGCTATTATATACCGTCAATCGTCCAAACTTCGGACATAAAAAAACATATCCGCAAAAAACAAACAAAATCAGTAAAAGTCCATACTGCACTGTCAATTAAACTGTCAATTAAATTTTAAACTTGTCATAACTGAACTTAACAAATATGAAACACTTAAATTAGTTGACTGTACACTTGAGACCAACTATACGTCTTTAAGGTTCTATATAAACAACAGATCTAATAATCTAATTACTTTAAGTGATAGAATTTAAGAAGACATCAATGAAAGTCCTGGTAATGAAGTGATATTAGAAAGCTTACACAACTGTTATTCTATCACAGTGGTGTGAACCAGATAATTGGAAAATTTAAGGAGATCATGAAATAACATTGCAGATACCAATCCACCGTGTACAATTCCACGACAGAAAAGTAAATGAATTTACCATGGCTCTAAGAGTATTTTAAAATCATCGTACGCAATTGATAAATATCAAAGAAAAGAATCGAAACAAAATGTAAACAAAACATTTCGCTAATTTCAATTCACATTTCATAATGATATTCAATGTTTGCTTTGATGAATGATTACCTGGTTCTCATTCAGTTACCGATAAAAGATACAATAGTTATTTCAAAAGTTAACACAAGAAACTGTCTGCTGCAATTCTATTTTAAGTTATTCAACAGGATTGCTATTGCAATGCCTTAGGGATGACATTTATCATTATTTTCAAATCACTTATTGCGCTTCACGCTTACTTACTTACTGCGTTTCAACACATTATTTTATCAGCTTTATCTAATATTTTAGTATTTATTCTGACTTGGGTTGATTGGTTATGTACATTTCGTTTACCAGACAGCTGTTTATTTAGCGTGTCCGCAGTTTGGCAGGATGTCCAAAGTTAGGAAGATGGACAGTACTGTCCAGTATTTCATATGCTAGCCATCAGAATCACCACATAATAATTACAATAGATAATTATATGTATATAAAGCTTATGACTTAGCATAGTCTGCACTTACTGACAGACAGCTTTCCTGCTATAAACAGGGTATAGTGAACCATGCTGGTGAACATCAGATACATCAAATCAACACTCAATCCAGCAACTTTGTATTACAATTGCCACATTAATTCAATGGCTTACTTCACACAACCACTCAAACCATAATAAAAAAGACTGCATTATAACTCAATCCAAGTGAGGAGAGACAATTCAGAGGTATAAGATTCGTACATGCGTTTAAAATTTCTATGTGCACTATCTAATGTATAATTTTGTGATTGATATTTTTCCTCTCGTTTTGAACATTATAAATTTGAATCGCCTTTCATCAAAATGCACAGTACTCAGAAATGTATATGCAATATTCACACAACGTCAACGGATATGTTTTTATCCTTTTACTAGGTATATTACATTCAGCATATAAACGAATGAACTCTGTTATCAAAGTGACCGAAGAAGGATTTATATACTTCGTTGAAACTCCGATCACAGCTCAACACTACCATCTTTGTTGTGATTATTACACGCATGCTCATAGCTGTTCGATTAGGTGGCAGTTTCCGAAATTAAATCCTCTCGTATTTCCTCCTTCATTTGTCGCCACCGAGAAAAGAGATAGCGTAAAAAGAAGGATTGTGATTGATATATCAGATTTCATAATGTTTTTGTTAGCTTCAAACCAAATGCAAAAACTAAGACCAAACTCAATGTATTGGTTAAGGATGGAAGAAGGAGGTCACAAGACACATGCACTACGGGTAATAATGAGGTCTGATGTCTGCTGCGTAATGAATAGGGAAATGATGTATTTGGTTTTTATCCTGAAGCTTATGAACAACTATGCCAAAGTACTCATGGAGGCGTTAAGCACTTAACAGCGCCTTCTATCTTCCCTTTTTTGTTAATTCAATTTTATTTTAACGTCGTGGAGCAAAATGTAAGGAAGGAGAAATACTCAAAGTTTCTCTAACAACTTCTGTACCAGCAAACCTTTCGGTTAAAACTTCTGTAACAGGGATTGGAAGAACGATGCATGACAAAGTTCTCACTGGCCCTAAATAGTTTCACAGTGTTTACATCACCATAAAAGTTTGGGCTAAATAGGATACGCACTAATCTAAAATTCAACTTTCTCCGATCTCCAGGCAGATGTAATACTGTCCAGGCTGGAAAAGCAACCTCGAACCCAGGGTTTCTTGCCTTTTCGATATACAGATGACGGAACGAAAAGGCAAGAAACCCTGGGTAGGAGGTTGCTCGAAAAAGCTTTAGTGGCGCTATTAAAATGTTTTGATATCAAAACTTTCCACGAAACCATGTCGATATTTCTGTCAAATTAAAGGATAAAGTAGGGCGCAACTTGGGCACACGGTTATCTAAAGGTTAATGTTCTTTCGCAAGGCCGTGATATCAGATTACAGCTGTTATTTTTTTTAATAATCCCTTATTTCAATAGATCCTTCCCGAATTTCTGTTTAAACACTGAATTGTGGCCGAGTTATATCCAACCTCGTTTTCATTCGATTCATTGTTCCCCTAATTTCACTACTTTGTAACTTAATAATACTCTCTAGTATTCCCAATTCTCATTCCAATAATTAAAAACAGTTTGAAAGCGAGGTTAGACACGACAGCTCGGCCACAATGCATCGTTTAAACGACAATTCGATAAAGCTCTATTCCTTTAAAAAGTAATAAAAGTAAACAAGTAAATGAAGATCTCAAAAAAGAGTGCAGCTGCTACTAATGATCTATGTTACTACTTTAGAAACTAAACTAATTAGGGTTTATGTTAATTTATGTACACGAGACATATCGAAACAGGTGATCTGACAAATGTAGTAAATGCTTAATGTACTTGGAGTTGCAATGGCTTCTCAAGATGGCGGACGCTTTTTGCAACGGTAAATCTCGGAAATAAAACTTAATCCGAAATGTTAGTGAATTCAATTTACTTTTGAGGCAAGTTTAAATTGCAAGCACTCAGAAACGATTGCTTCATTTGCTAATATGGAAAATTCAAGAGAAAATTTCAACGTTGAAGAACCGCGGACAAAAACTGCATTACAACAACATACTTGCGTCAATTGTGGAAAAGTCGCTAAAAGTGCCGGTGGCTTAAAAAATCATCACCGCTCCTAGTCAGGAAACAATGGAGTTTTACCATTAACGAAGGAAACAATGCAAGAGCTTCATTTAAAACATCCAGATTCGAAACCAAAATATGAACAGTTATTACTAGAGGGACCCGAAAAGTATACGAATCCTGTAGATGATGATGCGATCAAAAAAGCAGCTCTTCAAGTAAATGGTGCTTGCGATATTTCATCTTTAGACGCCGCGGATTGGAAGAGAATCCTGGGGAGTAATTTGTATGGTATCTCTGCAATCAATCTGCGAAAATCAGTTGCTGAGCTGACAAAACAGCCTTTAATGGCATGCAGATTGATTCCTTTGGACAAAGACCCAGGAATACGACCAATCGGTATGTATCGGGGAAGTTTTACGAAGAATAATCGGCAAAGCTGTAACATCAACCTTACGAAATGATATTACAGCATCTGGTAATTTACAGTTATGCGCAGGTCACAAATCTGGGTGTATTCACTCGGCAGTCGACTTATTCAATGATCAAAATAACCATGGTCTTCTCCAAATCGATGTGGCCAATGCGTTTAACTCCATCAACAGAAACGTGTTAGTACACAATATGAAGATTTTATGTCCAGAGTTTGCGACAGATGCATGGAATTGCTACCTCAAACCTGCGAGATTATTCGTTACAGGTGGAGGGGAGATCTCTTCTGCTGAAGGTACCACTCAGGGTGATCCCATCGCCATGGCGATGCATGCACTTAGAATTCTACCACTGCTGCTTTCAGATAACGAAATGCTTTGCGAAGAGACTGCCAAACGAATTGCTTACGCAGATGATTTCACTGGAGTTGGTACAATACTACAACTACGAACTTGGTGGGACAACATATGCGAACTTGGCCCTTACATTGGTTACATTCCGAAACCTTCAAAAAGTGTCTTAATCGCAAAGGAAGGCTACATCAACGAAGCAAATATCGAGATAACAACACGAGGTAACAGACATCTTGGGGCGATAATTGGAAACGATGACTACAAAAACGAATATGTGAACTACAAAGTTACAGAATGGGTCAATGAAATCTATAACTTGACTGATATCGCTAAAACCCATCCACACGCAGCTTACTCTGCTTTTACCCATGGTGCGCAACACAAGTATACTTATGTAATGAGAACGATGCCAAACATCTCAAATAACCTCCAACCTTTAGAAGATGCTATCAGAAACAGCCTACTCCCTGTTATATTAAACGGGTACATATGTAACGATATAGAGAGAAAATTGTTTGGTGGATTAGGAATTGCCATATTCCAACTCACGAAAAATTACTGAGGCGATGGTCAACAAAGTTTGTGAACAGGGCAGCACATATGATCCAGATACTGCGCAGTGACAAAACACCATCGCAAATGAATTGAAAAGAGAGAAAGTCGAGACACAAAAGTCGCAACTCGAAGAAGTGAAGGCACAAATCACCTGTCCAATCAAACTGAAAACACTCGAAGCTACGCTAGAAAATGGAACGTCAAGCTGGTTGACCGCACTACCAATAAAAGAAAATGGCTTCTTTTTTGTCATTAATTTGCGATACGGCATTCCATTGAAGAATCTACCATCGCGTTGTGTATGTGATAAACCATTTACTATTGATTACGTACTTTCATGTCCAAAAGGCATAACAAACATTCACTGCCAAATTATTCTCCGAGTGCTACCACGGCGTACACTAAGAACCAACTTTGACACCTTTAACGGGAGAAACATTTCCTGCAAGTACAATCAAATCTCAAGAAGTTCGAAGTGTGGATGTAGCAGCAAGAGGAGTTTGGGTTAAAAGTCAGATGGTTTTCTTTGACGAAAGGGTCTTAAATCCCACTGCTACATCTTACCAGAAAACCACCCTATCTGCTGCACACAGAGCCAACGAGCAAGAAAAGAAAAGATCATACAATAAACGAATTACATCAGTCGATCAAGCCTCATTCACACCATTGGTGTTCAATTGTTTCGGAGGCATGAACAAAGAATGTGGCAGACTATTCAAACGACTTGCCGAGCAAATTGCCGAAAAACGCAATGTAAGCTATAGCGTGACTATGAATTGGCCCAGATTACGAATAAATTTCAATCTGATTCGTTCATGTGTTTTGTGCTCCAGATCACCATATTTCAAGTCAAATGATAGCAGGGAAATCGACATCGAATTATCAATCAACAAATCGAAGTCAAAGGATTTGACTCTTTAAGATGAAGCTCAATTCAAAATGTGATGCAGCAACTTGGAATTTATAATTATATATACTCCCTTTTGTAAATATTTAGCTTTGTGTATAATAAGGAAATAATTTAAAAGAAAATGTACTGAAAATACGTCAAATGTAGCAAACGCTTTGAAAGTTGAAATGAGCCATAATTAAGCAAAATATATGAAGGTCTTCACCAAGTAACTTTTCCAGTGCTATCAGGTGGCCATCTTATTATAATAATCGGCGAGCTCCTCATGTTTCGAGATGAGATGGAGATGAGATCGAAGAATACAAATACTTTTCTAAATACTTTTATCATTATTACAACCAACTGATGCAAGCCAAATTAACTTCAACCATAAAGACATGGATTTTAGGTGTTTGTATCCTTCGTCATTTTTCTGAAAAAGTCAAATCCCCCCTGATTTTTCTTGGACGTCAGTTAAGATGGCGGACGGACGCAAACCGTGTGATTGACAACTGGTTTAAACAAGAATCGAATCACTTGCAAAACTAACGTACAGACGTTAACGAAAGTTTTTTGGTTGGATCGACAAAGTTTATATCCGAAATGTGGAAATCATCACAACACGCTGTAAATCGCCCATCTGTCAACTTCTTATTGCTTGTTCGACCAAATTGATAAAGTGTAGATTATAAAGTGGGGGATTATTGTTTTATAAGAATTTTCGATATTTTTCTACACATTCTCACGCATTTGGAATAACTACGCCTTTTCTAACGCATTTACACTTAATCTCTGTAACGTTCCTGGGATTTTGGATTTTCGGGAAGCTCGGGTAACCAACCCCGAGGGACTCGCCAACTTCCTGAAGTGTTCCCGTCAAAGCTTAATCTTTTCTTTCCCCGTATTATCCTTGGCTAAGGATAGACGGGAACATGTCAGCAGCAACAGGATCAAACAAAGATGACCAAGATGATACTAAGGATGAGAACAGAATAATGGAAAAGAAGAGAAAACGTAAGGAGGTTTTCCCTGCTGTTACAACAGTTGTCCATGGAAAGTCGTTCTTTCAACTGGACCCTTTGAAAATTCGAGATGATGAAATGAATAGAATGGAGAAAATCCTACCGCCATCTCAAAGTCAACCCGAAATCTATAATTGTGGTTCGTGCGATAGATCGTTTACAACAAAGGGTGGGCGAACAAACCATATGAGGAAATGTGTTTCTAAAAGATCTGAAGTAGAAGCTATTGCATTGACATCAACCGTAGAAGCTATGACGTCGGAATACCAGGCAGAGCACCTTTCGCCGTGTTCTATTAAAAGTAGATCGTTTGCACCAGTAGAAATAGACCCGAGTTATGCTGAAAGACCTAATATTCGCCCAAAAGCTATATGGGGAAACCACTGCCAAGAAGATCTGCAGCAAATCATAAACTCTTGTTATGAGGAAATAGTCTTTTTCCGAAGGAACGTTTTTCTCCTTCCATCAGGAAGAGCCGGTAAGGATTTTGTTATAGAAATGACAAAGTTGGTGACATACTGGAACGATAAATCCGATGGACGTTCAGAAATCTCTCTTAAAATGATAATGTGCATGCCATCTCTTCTCCTTCAAAAGACGCACCATCGAGCGAAAGCAAAAGAAAATTCTGAAGCGCTAAGGCGGAGACTCTTGCTTTGGAACGAAGGGGATTTCGAAAAATTGATGAGTGAAGCACGCGAAATTCAAAAACGAATCAAAGACAACGTACCGTTAAAGAAACCAGAAGAAGTTTCTAAAGTTTTTACAAAACACATGCTAAAGGGAAATATAAAAGCAGCTTTGAGAACAATCGAAGAAGGTCTTTCAAATGGTGTGCTTAATCTTGATGACGAAGTGATAAAGAGACTGAAAGATCTGCATCCAGTTGAGCAATCAGCAGATGAACGAATTTTGTTGAAAACAAAACCCGAGGAGATTGACCCTGTTGTTTTCGAGGCCATCGATGGGCAATCAATTATGAACGCAGCTATCAAGACTAAAGGCTCTGCTGGTCCTTCAGGTCTCGACGCAGATGGATGGAGAAGGATTCTCGCATCAAAATATTATGGCACAACAAGCGGTGATCTGAGGAACGAACTTGCGAGAATGTTGAGGATAATGTGTACGGAAGAGATCAACCAAAAGAACAGAAACATGGAGGCATATCTTGCGTGTCGGCTGATTCCGCTGAACAAAAATCCGGGGGTTCGTCCAATTGGTGTTGGAGAAGTCCTTAGGAGAATCTTTGGGAAAGCTCTGATCAATAACATCAAGCAAGACATTCTGAAAAGTGCTGGATCATTGCAAGTGTGTGCAGGGCAGAAGGCAGGTTGTGAAGCTGCAGTTCATGCAATCAACTCGATCTTTAATGAAGAAAAGACAGATGCCGTCATTCTTGTTGATGCAACCAATGCATTTAACAGCATCAATCGAAAGTCTTTGATCTCAAATATAAAAGTTCTTTGTCCGGCAATGGCGAAATATGTTTATAACTGTTATAGTCAACCATCAAGACTCTTTATACTTGGTGGAAAAGAAATCTTATCTGAGGAAGGCACAACTCAAGGAGATCCGCTTGCCATGCCATCTTATGCAATAGGCCTCACTCCCCTGTTAGACGATCTAATGGAACACACCGGAACCAAGAGCGTTAAAAATGCAGCTTATGCAGATGATATAGTTGGCGGAGGGAAATTGAACGACCTCAAGATCTGGTGGGACAGAATAAATGAAATTGGACCCCTTTTAGGATATTTTCCGAAAGCTTCAAAATCGATCCTCGTCGTTAAAGAAAATTACTCAACATATGCAAAAGAAATCTTCAAAGACACGGGTATCGTCATCAAGTCGGATGGCCATAAATACCTTGGAGGCACAGTAGGAACAAAAGAATTTGAGAAAGCATATGCCGAGAAGCTAGCTACAAAATGGACCGAGGAAATAAAGATTCTTAGCTCTATCGCCAAAAGTGAACCACATGCCGTTTATTCTGCTTTCACAGGCGGATACGTAAGCAAATTTTCTTACTACCTTCGCACCATCAAAGATATTCAAGAATACCTTAAGCCCGTAGACGATGTTATTGATAATCAGTTAATTCCAGCCATTACAGAGGGTCATGTATGTAGCGAAGATGAAAGGAGACTCCTAGCTCTGCCGGTACGCCTCGGAGGTCTGGGCATACCTATTGTAAGGGAATTAGCAATTGAAGAATATGAGAACTCAAGAACGATGAGTGCCGACCTAACCGAGCACATTATCGAACAGATAAAAGAGATTCCAAGACCTAATCTTGACGCGAAATTCGAAGTCAGGAAACGACGAAATCTCGTTCGGGAAACAGCACTTGAAAATCTACGAGACAAGATGTCAGACATCGATCGAAAGGCGAATGACCTGGCACAGATGAAGGGAGCCTCAAATTGGCTAACTGCCCTCCCACTCGAAGCTGAGAATTTCAATCTCTCAAAAAGGGCATTCTTTGATGCATTAGCGATGAGATATAGATGGAGCATGAAGCATTTACCAACGACTTGCGCATGTGGTAAAACTTACTCCATTGATCACGCACTCTCGTGCCCAAAAGGAGGTTTCGTGTATCAAAGACACAATGAATTGAGGGACACATTAGCGACGGTCATTGAAGACGTAAAGAAGGACGTAGTGATCGAACCAGCACTCGAACCGCTATCTGGAGAACAGCTCCCAAGAGGCACGATTACCTCAGACGGAGCAAGAGCAGATATAAGTGCAGCAGGATTTTGGACGCGTGGCCAACGAGCATTTTTCGACATAAAGGTGTTTAACCCATACGCTCAGAGGTACCACAAAACAAGCTTGAAGAACGCTTTTGCGATGAACGAACGTGAAAAGAAACGCTGTTACAACGCCCGCATCTTACAAGTAGAACGAGGGTCGTTTACTCCACTTATATTTACAACAAACGGTGGAATGGGAACTGAAGCACAACATTTCATTCGAGCACTGGCGATGCTACTTTCCGAGAAGAAAAATGAAAGCTACAATCTAACGATAAACTGGCTTAGAACAAAGATCTCTTTTGCTTTGACAAAGTCGGCAATCACCTGTATTCGTGGTACACGAACGCCAGTGAAATCCAAAATAAGAACTGATGAAATAAACATTTTTGAAAAACTGGTCTATAATCGATAACCGAAATTTTTATACTATTGTCGAAATATTTAATAATTTTGTTTTTTATATTTAGTTAATGTATTCTGTTTGAATGAAGAAATAATTTAAAAAATTTTTCTTGGACATACTTAAATGACTGATTTTACGGTCGCCAAAAAAACTGCAGCCATTATGGTCGGCCAGAAAATAAAATCTTGACGTTAACTTTCCACGTAGGGGGGTAAATAACTGCATTCGTTGTTGGTTTTATCTGCTTTATTTTATTTTCTTACCCCCTTGAGATCTAAATGCAAGTTCATCTGAAGAGCAATACTGACATATCCAAACTAATGTTAGGGGGCTTCTTCGGCGCTAGATCGTGGTTTAATGCACCGTATCGAATTAAATATTGACTCCCGTATGAAATTAGATATTGAAGTAAGCACAAAACAAGACAGCCGAGGAGAAGAGTCAAGCTCTCTGTTTGTTTGCTTGAAAAAAACGTATTTTGATAAAAATGAAACGAAGTTTGACACAAGCTGTATCCGCCATTGATTTGTCAACAAACTTTATCATAATTCCCGCAGGACTATCAATAACACGCCTACAAATTATGTCTTTTTATTGTTAACTCAAGGCTTTTGTATTCTTTACGAGTCAATGTCAGGCTTGACTGACTTAATTAACAAAGCCTCCAACATCATCAAATGGTACAGAGATCCTGCAGACACAGCAATAACCTCTACGTCATCCATTTTGAACTCCATATCACAGTTCTTAAAGTGTCTTCTCATTGGTTCACTTTCTGCATGAAAGGAAGTCTACACAAAGTTTCACAAATTAGCATATGGGAAAATTCACTCCTGCAACACTCAGATGAACAATGCTATCGAGTATTTCTCATATTTGGATTTCTGAGAAAGCAAGAGATACATTAAGACCGACTTTGGTTCTTTTTCTTCTTTTTCAATTCGCGAGGTGCTTGAAATGCAAATGTGGTCGTGTCACCAAAAAGTACTGTGTGTCTCAGAATGTTTTATCCACAAACTTTTAATGCGTTTTTTTCAAAAATTATTTGTCAAATTAAGTCCGCGTTTTACACTTTTGCCTTTAAAGCAGTGCAATTACATGTAATCTGCACTTTAGAGAGTGCAATTAGCGATTTAATTTGCACTCTTGAATGCCGTTTAAGCCAATCAGATTCGCGCAATCTTGTAAGGTTGACCATTAAAAATTTAATTACATTTTTCCAAGACATTTTCCTTATTTTTTCAAAAAACACTTTTTCATTTTTCACAAAAATATACTAGCCGAAAGAACTTGAAAATGGCTTTTTTTGACCCCCCCCCCTCCCCCCTCTGTCAACCTGCGTCAACTTTGCGTTGCCCCCCTCCCCCTCAGTTGACGTCATCGTTTGAGAAGAGACCCGCCTACAAAAAAAACAAAAAACAGCCTTCACCCCACTGGTCCTTTTGTATCTTAGTTTCTTACGCATTTTTAATTAGACGTAAAAATAATTGCAATGATCTTCGTGTAATTCTCTGATCAATCTCCACGTGAGCGAAAAACGGTGGAACGGAACGAAGCCAACAAAAGCAATATGGAAGGACTTTCCCACGCCACGACGGACCACATCAAAGTAAACATTCATTCGCATTTTCATAAAAAACTTTTACTTAATTGGAAAAATCAAGGTTCTGAAAATTGTGAAGGTTGACGTCAACAGTAGCGTCAACTTTGGCATACCCTCCCCCCCCCCCCCCCCCCCCCCCCCCCCCCCCCCCCCCCAAAGTAAAGAAAAAGGATACAACCAAAATTAAAAGTCAATTAAATGTGTGAACAATATATATCATTGGATAGATATTTTCATGCTGAACAAAAAATATTACTACAACTTTTGCTGAAAATAAATATTTATATTTATTTAATATTTAATAAATATTTACAGGTGTTACAACGTTTTATATTACACGAATACAAAGTTGACATGATGTATCGAAATACATAAAAAGCAAACAATTATGTACTTTATACCCTCTATAATCTTAACATATACGCAAAAAAGAAGAATCTTTCATAAATGAAAATGTTAAGGGATTAGAAGGAGCAACATTTATCTGTCTGTATTGGTGTTAGTTTTCCATCTTCTTCTTCCCATCTCCATTGCAATGGATTAGGTGTTGACGATGATAACGATTCCCAAGTTATTGTTTGCTTGTGAACTCTGAGACTGTGATTGATTGCCGCACTATCTGTGGGTGGCAGACTTTCTGGTTTAACATCCCCTTTCGCTGCCACTTCCATAAACTTGCTGTACCTATAGAGTATTAGAAATCGCTCGTTGTGTAGAAATCTTTATAAGTTATAATAGATAGGGAAGAGGAGATAAAATATTTTATTCTAGAAAAGATTTCCTTTCTTTGGGGGAAGTTACACTTACTGCATCAGGTACGAAAAATAGGTTACCTTAAACTTGCTAAAGATGACTTTCCACCATACATTTGAAGATACAATTCAATTCCAGCGACACCAACTTCAAGTTGATCTGCGTTTGGATCTTTAAGTGTGTCAAACATTTGACGAATTTGCGGAGACGTCTCAATCTTTTTCAGCAACGAAGTTTTCCCCTTCATGTGAATGGCAGACGTTGTACCACAACCGGTTCATGAGTGTAATGCCAGAAAATAGGGTTTCAAGCAGTTTGGATGACTGTTAATTGATGAATTGATATCAAATGTTGATATCAAATTGGTGCAGGTAGTCCAACGAACTATAGAAGAGCTCCTTCATCCAACACGTGCTTGGGATCTTTTCGAATACCTGCTTTCTCTGTTAACAATGCTTCGCGAAGCTGGGCTTTCTTAGGTTCACGCATCAGACCATCTTTGCATAGGGACATAGGGTATGTAGTTAATTCATATGGAAATAGTTTCAACGTTTGATGCTCTTTGTGCGATGTCAATTAAACGGAGGAAAAGGGCAGTAGATTTGATATTGATGGTCTCTTGTCATCAATCTTGAATGAGTTGTACATGCTTTCAAAGTTGTTAACCTTCGCACTTCTTTTTATCTTCACTTCATGGAAACACACATGATCCAAAATTCTTTGAACATTTTTTCCGACATGCTAACATTCTAGTTCTCACTTGCGTTGTCTTCCAGGGGGTAAAAAAGGTCATTTATTTATTTAATTTCAAGACTATCGTAAAATATGAAGACGTCTAAAACTGTTTTTCTGTAAGTTATGTCAAGGGGTTTGATGTTTACAAACATTGAATCTAGACTTTCAATGCTTAATTTAAAATTTCTTAACGTTTTGAAAATTTTTACCTCCTGGTTTTGCGAAATTGAAACCCCTGTAACTCTATAAATATTAATTTTCAGCAAAAGTTGTAATACTATTTTCATGGACCTCGGACTTAGGACCTCGGTGGAATTTTAGAATGTTATTACTATGGCAAAAATAAAACTTTCCTGAAATTTCAGCTTGATACCTTTTTTTTAGATTTGGGTCCAAATCCCTCCAACTACAACACCAAAAATGTCTTCCTACTCTTCTGCACCACTTTTAATGTTTGATGTTTTTCTAACTATTACTAGGCCCACATCCTATATACTTGTATTATTCTTGGTAATGTCGTATTTATATCAAAATCAAGAAGATATTTTGCCATTTAGCCCAGTGTGTATGTATGTTTTTGTTGATTAACCTTCTGTTGGGCATCAGCTTTTAAGTTGCACTGTCAGTATATATACTTTTAAAGAGCAAAATCTTTGTTTACTTTTTGCGTTTACAATATTGGGAATTCTGTTCGTAATTAAGAAGATTGACAGTACATATCAAATGTTTAAAGGATATGATTTAAGTATATACGTAATCACTGATATCTAAAAAGATCAATATAATAAATTTTGTCTAATTTTGAATAACGAATGTTTTATGTCATTCAGATGTAATTTATTTTATTGGTAGTGCATATGTGCAGAAAAGCAGGTCTCATTTTTAATTTCAAAAGATATTTGATTTGTAAGCATGAGACTTGCTCGTTATCTTTTCGAAACAAAGAATTAATTGGTCGTTAAAACTGCTTTTAATTGATGATTAAAAAGTTAATGACCATATCGTAAAAGAAAATCTAAAATATTTCAGTGAATAGGAATTTTCATACGACAAGAATGATATTCTTGGAAAGCTGAAAAAAGCTCTATTGGGTGCATATTATCAGGCACGTATATGTTGTAGAAATCTTTCATTCTTCTTTTTTTAATTTCTTAAAGAGTTTCGTAAATTTTTATCAATTTAAATCCAGAATGTTTGTAGGTGTATGTCATATTGTTAATCGAATAAAAACAGAAATTTTTGGTTTATGTTGATTTTGGATGTTTTTTTGCGTGGCCAAAATCTATGCATTCCTTTCTGTGCTTGTGATTATCATATCAAATTATGAATGTTTAGAGTTTATGAGTTACATGCGTACCAATTATGATATCTAAAAGGATCCATGTATCTTTGATATTATTTTGTACCAACAAACATGTCATTCATATGTAATCTAGTTTATTTGCAGTTTCACATTGTAATAAGGTTCAATATATTATACAGTGTGTTTCAAAACATTGGATTCAAAAAATATCCTCGCAGTTTTGAAGAAAATATCCAATTAATTTTTATAAATTTTATATCGATGGAATCCTTATCTTTTGGTCTTTCTCGTGATGTAAGTTTTGTAGGAAATGGAACGTTAGAAGAAGAGAAAATCGAAAAAAACTCATTGATTTCTTAACGAAAGATGTTTAACAATAAGATCAATTTCCGAAAACAAAAATAGTGATGCAACAAATTTTTATCGCTTTCACTTTAACAAAGCCAATGTTACGCACGTTTGAAAAAATTTTACGTGAGCAATTATTTAAATTGAGAGTCTCAGATGTCACATAACGGCATAAAAGATTTTTCACCTTTAAACAACAAAGATAACTTTATGTCTTAATGGTACATGTACAGTGTGACAAATAATTTTTGAAAAAAACCCATTGAAAGTTTGTGGATAAAACATTCTGAGGCACACTGTATTCCGCCTTGTATTTATTGATAAGTAGGTTATGTGTAAAAGTAGAAAAATTGAACTTTATTTAGCAGAGTTTCATAAGGCTATCATCATTTACTTTGATTATACTTTTCAGTTTTGTAAATCAAAAAAGTATAAATGGATCAAACCAATTTCAGATGAATGAGTCGTCCAGATGGACGACAAAAATACGTCAAAGAAGAAGCGAGATTTTCAAGGTAAACTGCCATTTCAAACATCTTCCTTCTTCCATCTGCAGATTTTTTTACCCTTATTGCAGGGAGTATTTCTGTTATTAGCTGTAGTAGTAAGTTTAAAGAGCGATATATCCATGTAAAAATATTTATTCTAAAACATTTGTTTTCTACTAGCCAACTTGCATTCAAGTTGTTTTATCAACAGAGATACATTGGTCTAGTCTGCAGGCTGTGTTTTTGTAGTATATTTGCTGAGCGTGTTATGAAAAGCTTGATGAATAGCTCATCAAACGCAATAAACTTTTGAAAAATTTAGGAATTTTTTCATGCAAAATGATCACATTGTTATTAATAATGATATTTTTGGTTTATAGAAAAACTGTTGGCATACAATATTAACTCTAAATTATCAACAAATCATAGAAAAGCTGTAGAGGTTTTTAAATCCTTACTCAAACATGATGCACATCAGCCGTTTTTATATGAGGGTCTGACAAAACGACATTATCTTGAAATTGTGAGTTACTGGATTGTCAATTGTGAACCGGATGATGCATTTGCTGAACTAAATGAAGTGTTACGGAATTTTCAATTAGAAGAATATTGCTTGGCTGCTTACAAATTTGATCATATCACTCCTTTTTATGGTAAGATAAATAAGTGTCAGACTTTCATCTTTAACATTGTAGGCATCGACAACATGATGAAAGAATAATATCCTAACGCTTGTCTCCACCACTTGTTTTGACAGATCCTGAATATGCCTATGCAATGTCATTTAACCTGAGTCATTTAACCTAGTGGACACTTAGGAATAAAAGAAAACAACATAACATTGGTCTCCTCCATTTGTTTTGAAAAAACCATGAATATCCTCATGCTTCTTATTATCATAGTTTTTTCACCAAAATCAATCATTACATTTTTGCAGTTGAAATCTTCTTTCTGAATATAAGTATCTTTCTTTTAACATTCGTTTTAAAATTGTATTGGTAATTTGTTTAATTTTAGCTTTGAAAGATAGAGATACCTTGAGTTATAAACATCGTGATAAAATATATGATCGCATAACTCGAGAATGCACACCTCAGGCAAGATATATTGGTCTGTTTCTGCTGTCATGCAAAGACTACATTGATATCTACATGCAGAACACCAACCAAAAGGAGTTGTTATGTGAAATTATGCAGGAGGTCCGTGAAAACTATTCCCCTTCTTGGGCATGTTTGAAAGCACTGTTTACTTACATTGGAAGAGAAAAGTTTGTGGAGAAGATTGAAAGAGGTAAACATACCTTAAATGAATTCATCTTCCTTTTGCATGATTTTAAGGGCAATCAATTTTCAATTCTTTCAGTTAAATTGAGGAATTTACTTTCCAGAATGACGGCATATGGCTGGTTAAAATTTTGGCAATGATTTTCGAGATGTTTTTATAGAATTTAATTTTCTATAATTTCATGTCTTTTCCTCTACAACTGCCTATCAAATATTTCATTTCCATTATTTAGAAATACTTTCTGAAGGAGATATGGGTTCAAGGTAATGCTCATAATTTTATAAATACCTTTGATACTTTCATGCCTAGTGCTGAGAATTATTAATTTGACATGGATTGGTTTGATTTCTATGATTCTAGTAAGTGACCTTGATTTCGGAAACGATGCATCTTCATTTGTTACATTCTTTTTAGCATAGTATTTCTTGTTTATAGTGTTAATGTATCATTTGTTGTAAACAAGGAAGAATCAAGTAAGGCTTAGATTTCTTTTATAGTTTTATAATTGACAAAAAAAATGGTTTAAAAAATGGTCATAATAGTATACTTTTCTGATGTTTTGTGGAAGTATTGTTGTTTGTTACCTTTCTTAGACCTCACTGATGTTTCTTTATTTGTTGCTTTATATTGCGATGCTTTTCCACTCCAGCTGTTCAGTGAACAGTGGAACTACAGTTTCAGACTCTAAGACCTTAGTTTCTTTTTGTGACTATGAATTTTTTGATAAGTGATAAGTAATACGTCTTGTTTTGGGGTTTTTGATATTAAATTCATGTTGTCAATAACTTGTGTTGAGAATTAAATTATCCTATACAGAAAAATACCATTGCGTTATCTATGTAAACAAACTTGCCAATGATAACAAGTTTATGGTCATCAGTTTTCTGTCAGTTCAAATTCAGCATCATTATCTTATTTGTTCCATTTTACTTTATGTGTTGACTGCCTGTCATGATACCCTCTATCCTTGGCTATATCTTTTCTAATTTTCTTTTGTCTTAAATCTTTCCTCACTACTTCATTCAAAGTCCTTTAAAGTCAACCATTTTCTTAACTGACATCAATTTAAATTTCCTTGTAAGTACTAGGTTAAGTGTCACATTTGATTTTTTTTCCATATGACCAAACCATTCTAGTTTCTGAAGTTGCACATCTCTATTTCTATTTTATGAGGGTCAAGTATTCTTATATACTTAACACTTTCAATGGGAACACAGACCTCGAGGTTTATATGTGCGTGTATATGTTTACTGAGAAAAGAGTTGTACGGGACTATCCATCTGTTGTAAAGATCCATATTTCGAATTCAAACAGTTCTTCCGTAATCTGGTCGGTGATATAAAGGATAGCTATCCACATTTAAAACAGTTCCATTGTTGAACTGCTTCGGAAAATTTTTGCTGCACTTACCATCTTGCAAGAACGGTGAAGGCGTGCAAGAATTATTACACCGGCTGATCTCTTGGATAAACTACGAATATTTCTCGGAAATTGCAGCAACTTTTTCGTGAAGTGGGGCATCGCATCTCCTCCTGTCTTCACCTTCACGCATATACATACCCACTACAGAGGTTAATCTATTTTCTAAAAACGCCATTTCTTCTTTTTTTTCTTCGACCTGTGCCAAGTTACGATATGCTGCGCCACAAGGTGAAACTATTTATGACCGTTTGTATTTGCTCCATCAAGTCTCTGGTACAAACGCATGTCAAGTTAATTAGCAGCTTCGATAATATAAAGTTGGCTAAACATAGGCACTTGGTTTTCATTAGCATGCAGTGCTTCATACCTATGTAGCAGTTGTCCACATATCTTAAAACATGGAGGCCCATTTCCTGGGGGCTGAGGAAGGTTAGCTTCGTTATTATAAACGTTAATACACTAACGGAAATGTTTACCCAGAGAAGAATCATCAAGTAAAAGATTCCGAACTCAGATAATCTAATAAATTTGGAAATTGTACCTTTCCATTTGTGCAATATTTAAAATTAGTTTCACGGTTGAATTTGATTGCTCCACAATGTTCACATAAAACGTTAAATTCACTTAGAGAATGAATATCAGGCAAGTTATTGTTTTCAATATCAATCTGTGCAGCATTTAAAAACCGATCCCTGCACACTCGTCTGTTTCGGACATGTGCTTTATGATGCTGTTGAGCATCATCTGCACGTCGAGCAGCAGCTTGTTCAGGTTTCTCATTAGTCCGTCGTTCTCTTTGATTTTGTGCATCTCTCTGCCTTCTCAATTGACAATGAATTGCACTTAAATTTGCACGGTGTCTCCTTTGTCGTTCAGCATTCCTAATTCGACAACGTTGTTGTTGTTGCCCTTCATCATGTTGCCGTGCATCAACAATGTCTTTATCAAATTGTGATATAGGCAAGACAAAACTTTCAGGGACTGCATAGTCATGACCCGAATTCATAACTCTTTGAAAAAAAAAATCAAAAGAACAATACAGGACAATGAATGGTGTGTAAACACAACTTTCCTTTGTCTTAAGGCAAACAAAATTATCGTTTTTATCAACTTATCAACTTTCGTTTCGCGCGAATAAGTACCAAAATGGTTGAAAGCGAACCTGATCAGTTTCTTGGCGTTTCTTTGACAACGAACGGGGGTTACAAATTCTTAAAAGTTTATTCATTCAAGGTTATTCCAAGGTAAGCATTGTAAGAATATGAATTTAAAATTAGCTGATACTTTCATATATGTATATTTCAGTTAGAAGTATAACAATTTCTTGCAGCCATTATAATTTATTTGGTAGGTGCTTTTCATTTATACCCCCTAATTGTCTTAAGTTCTCCGCGTGATCACTCCGTTGCAGATCCCGATTCCTTTCAAAGATACCATTTTTCGTGACACATAGACAAACAAACAAACAAACAAACAGAGAATCGGGTATTAATAAATAGACTAGCCGCCAAGGCGACGTCGCTCGCCGCCCATGTTCAGCCTTCGTTGAGTATACGAAAAATAAAATTAAGGAATTGGCTACGGAAAGTGTATCCATGTTGTAGAGATTGAAAAACTGAACAAAAAAATGTATGGGGTCGTTTTGCTACGACCAACCGTTACAGAGATATCATCGATCAAATATTGTTATGACGTCACGGACCCATCTCCAAAAATAATTAGGCCCAAATGTTTCGTCACCCCATCGCCTGTATCGCGGCTCCCTAAAAACGCCAGTTATCCCTATTAGTTACCGAGAAAATTTTCCCTTAATGTATCAAAGTTCAATCTACCATTTTGCGTGACAGACAAACAAACAGACTGACAAACAGACAGACAGACAGAGAATCGGGTATTAATATATATACATATACATATCTTCTTCTGTATTTCTGTATTTTCCAACTTACTTTTCTATGTTAAAAGATATTTTTTCCATAATCTTCTGTGTTTACCGCTGAAATAAAAAGCATTTCATTATCATTATTAGCAAAGAAGTAACATCTTTTTTTTACAACACTGTTTTTACCCAAACTGGATGTAACATTTTCGTTGATAATAAAACTTTTGTTCAAAAATTGTACCTGCTCTTCTGTTTTTGCATAAATCTACCTTCCTTTGATTTATAATTATAAACACACTTTTAGAAGTACTATCTGCTCTCCAATAACATGAAAAATAGAAAATCTTACCCATACAACACTGTTGCTATCAAACCAATGAAAATGGCACAAAAACCACTCTCCGTCTCTACCTGATTCATTCCATGAAGACCGTAAAGCTTCGTTAAAATAATCACTTTTTAAAATAATAGTGTTACTTTTGCGGATCAGTATAATAATAATAACAACTTAGATTTTATAAAATCTATTTTCCAATACTTTGTTGTTTCTGTTATAGTGGATGCTGGTTATGAATCGCAACTTGTTCGAAGAGATCCTAACGTTCTCGTTTATACATGTTGTAAAGGTATATATCAGAAAGTCGCTCTGACTGGAGAACAATTGCCCAAAGAAGTTACTCTAGTTAGAAGTGGAAAGATGGTGCCATTACCTATGAATTTTGAGGAATACATGAAGAAATGCGAAATATTCCTTAACGAATATTTTAAAATTGACATGAACAACATAAATAGAATCAGCAAAAAAATTCACTTTCCTCCGTCATATATGATTAATGATAGTGTCTCGAAGTTAGCTGACCAATTCCACATTGATCATTCAGTTATAGTAACACACTATGATGTACTTGAGCACTGTAAGCTGTTTAAGTTAAATTTAGACGAGATATCGAAAAAATTTCAGATAGATCTTGGACTAGTTGGTAATGGAGACAAAGAGATCATTTTATGCAATTACGAATTGAACTATCTTTGTGTTTTACACTACAGTGAAGCACATGATGAAAGTCATGCCTTGAAAGACTTGGAAGTGGGAGAAAACTATTTTCGACTATTTTTCTATCTGCTTAGTTGCATTCTTGGGAAAGACTTTTCATATATCAGCGTTTTAGTTGTACCGAATATGACTGCTAATTGTGAAAATCCATTGATTTTAGCTGAATCAGATATAGCTGCCATATCCGAAAGACTGAAATCATTATGCTGTAACCTGAGCAATACCACATTTGTCATTGATCGAAAAGAATCACTTGAGAAGTGCTTGGTGTTTCTGAGTCTGTTATTAGCATTTGTAGCTACTACTCAAGTCTGTTTTAATGTCTTGTGTGGAAGTGTTTCTCAGAAAGTTCTTTCAGTATGGTTAACAACCGAGCAACTAGAAGTTGTTCTTTCTAATAACTTTTGGAAGATTGTTGTGGGTGGATATGGTAGTGGTAAGACGTTGATAGGACGGTATCTATTGAAGCATCTAATGAAATATTCCAACATGGAGACAGATATATATTTTGTGCTGTTTGACAATTCCAGTTTAATAATGGAAAGTATGGAAGATTATTGTAAAGATTTAAGAATGCAGTTCGGAAAAGATGGAAGTGATGTTAATTTGATATGTCACAATGCTGAAGGAATTGGCGAGTTCCTAAAAGATGAAATGGAGGAACTCTATCCTAACTCATCTGGTTCCATTGATTTTGCCATTTCAAATATGCTGTTAGCCATCAAGCAGAGATCACAGAAAGCCAGACGTCGCTTTCATTTGATCGTAGATGAAGTTGATGCAGAAGTAATTAATGAAGTTGAAGCAGTGAATTTGAAGAAAATATTTTCAGATGATAGAGATCAGTTGAAAGAATCTCATGTGTTGTTCGTTCTTCGATCTATGGAAAAGAAACGAGAATACGTATCTGAGGGAACATCTTACATACACAAATCATATCAATGTTACAGCGACTGCGGAATGAACTTGGTTGAGCTAACTTATTCAATGCGTGTCACTGTGCAGGTTTACGAAATTATCAAGCTATGCATGGGTGGCATCACCTCTCCAACAGTAATTCCACATCCAGGAAGAAATTTGAAAAGGCAATCAAAACAAAAAAATCCATCCAACATTGCTTCTTCCTCACCAAGCTATAAAGGAAAACGAAGGAAACTATCAAATACTGCTAGCCTGGAAGCGAAACTATCAATACCAGATGGTGATTCTTCCTCATTGTCTATTAAAATCAATGATAATGGGAAACACCATAACAATGATATGTCTTTTCTTCCGCTGACGGGTAGTCAAAATCATAGTGTTGCGTTAAGTCATGATGATCCTAATAGAATTGATCAGTTAGCAAAAGTGTGTGAACGGAAATACCGAGGCTCAGCTAACAAATTGGAAACTCTTTACACTTTCCAAAAATCCAATTTCTGCAAGCACCGTATATATGGTCACAAGCCAGAACTCATCTTCTTAAATTTAGATGGAGTGAATGAGTTAGAAAAGATAGAAATAATGTCATTGCTTTCTGTTGCCTTAACGAAGGTGTTTCTCTCTAAAGCTACGGTCAATGGTGGTAAAAGCTTAATTGTGTGCAGCAATAAAGAGGAAATTGATTTATGCAAATCAGTAAAGACATTTAACGAACGAACTACTTGTTTTCATCCAGCTGAAAACTCCACACACATTGACCATTTTCAAAGATTTGATACAATTATTACAACCTATAAGGGTTCCAGAGGTTTGGAGTTCCCTTTAGTTATTGTAATTATAAACCCAGATGATTATTTCAAAAGGCAGTACTTTATTGAAATGATCTCCAGATGTACTGATCACTTAGTTCTTGTTGTACCATATTGTTACAAACTTTCAGAAGTTCCTTCAAATGAAAGGGAAACTGTGAGAAATATGTTGGAAAAACTAATTCATTGTAAAAGCTCGAAGAATATTGTCAACATAACATCATATAAACTCGATGACAGCATGGATAGTGAAGCGCCACTGAGGAACTCCAGTCATAGATCATTCAAGCATTCTGCCGATGGTGTTCATGAAAATTTGATGATGACTGAGATAATGATCAACAAAAATAATGAAGAATATTATCAGTTGAAACGTTGTAAAGAATACAATTCTCCAGAAGTGGATGAATACGATGATGTTTTCTTGTCAAAGTAAGTTACCAAAGTTTATTTCAGTAATGTTTATTGTTTACAACATAGTTATTTTTTCCACATTTTTTACAGCTATGTACTTCCTATGCCAGCAACTAATGGAACAGTTAAACAAATATCACCAAAGAAAGTCAGATTCTCTTGGAATCATCCTGGAAATCATTTTCGACTTGAACTTTCAACAGAATCAGGAGCATCAAACCGTATTATAAATAAATATCAAGGACAAACATTTGTAATAACGCCTGATACTTGTTCCACCTATAATCTGACAGTTTATGCTATTTGCAAGTTTGGTGCCCTTTCATCAGATTCATTGAAGATATCTTATATACCACATGAACAGAGGTATGTTGGTATTGCTTGTTATACTGAAATTTATTATTATAGTAGTTACAATTATTGACATTAATTAGTATTGTAGAGACTAGTGTCTTACAAGTGTCTAAGCTGACTCACATCAATAGATCTGAACTAATACCGCGTTTTTTCTTCTTCAAATCTTAGAGAAGGTAATCATGGTGACCCAGAAATAAAAGACTTTGAAGGTATATATATGTATTTTAAGTTGGGATAAGTTAGAAGACTTTCACTACATAGATAGACCAAGTAATTCTAAAGTCTAATTTTGACATGTCAGGATATTGACACTCTATATTAAGGTAAATCCTCAATAAATTGAACTTGGAGATTACTTTGTTGGAGTAAATAATTCATAAAGGAATTAAGTTAATAAAATACTAAAAACAAATAGAAGAAGATATGAAATAAAATAATTGAAGAACAAACGATTGAATGCTGTTTAATAGAGAGAAAAATGTAAATACTTATAAACATAAATGAATTGAAGCAAAAGCAATTTTATTTCTTGATTCAAAGCATGTTAATATATCAAATCAATAATGCTAAATTAAACCAGCGTATGTAATTTTCAACTTATGATAAAACAAAATTCATATGACATTTGAATTTCTTTCAAAAATCACTTATTGTGTAATGATGCTCAAGTTTGGTGCACTGTTTTAAAATTTCACAAAAGTAAAACTTTTCTTAAATTTTATTTAAATCTTAAATAAACATTTTCACACATGCAAAGCAACGATTATAATCTATAGTGATCTTGTTAATAGTAAGTCTCCTATAAACATGTGAGGGGAAAATACCATTTATCTGAATGATGTATATGTGAACTTACTAACTGTCCTTCTGTTGGTGTTTTCTAACACCATTTAGTTAATATCATGTGTTTCACATTCAAATCACGTTTCTTTTTCCTAAAATGTCGGCTTGTAGTAAAATTTACTAAACTATATAAGGTTCACGCAATAGAGGTTATAATATCATTGAATTTCTTCTCCAAACTTCCAACGCTTTCTTTCATTTATTTTTTAGGTGATTACGAACAGGCAATAAATTTCTATTGGCAGGAGTTACAATCTCGAAAGTCTGCACTTGGGGGAGAACACCCAGGTACTTTTTTGGCAATGAACAATTTAGCATCAAGTTATCATGAGAAAGGTATATAATTCTTTCTGGTTTTGTTTAGTATATATATATATTTCGTCGTTTCAATTGCTGGTTTTGTCAAAATATTTGTAGCGATTCCAAATGGTTCGGATTACAATTTCCTAATCCTTTGAACAAAAATTTCTTGAGAACATGAGATAGTTTAATTCGGTGACTAAAAGTCAGTATCTTTGCTAAAGACTAAATGATTTGCATATTGTAATAGGCTCCTAAGTTTTGTTTTCTGTTCAAACATAGCAGAGCCTAGGAATTTATTGAATCGCATGTTTAAGTGAAGTGAGCTTTTTAGTGGAAGTTTTCTAATGGAACCATTTTCCTAAATGCGGAAAAAAGGTTGTAATTTTTAGTAATTTTATTAACGGTAGTTCTCCCATAGAAATGAAAGAGGAAAATATAGTTTATCTGAATGATTCGTATGTGAACTTGCTAACGGTCCATCTTTTGATCTTTTCTCAGGATGTTGAGTTAACAACATCTGTTTTAAATTCAAATGATTTATTTTTTTTTCCTGAAACGTAACAGTGGAAGCTGAATTATAGTAAAATTTGGTAAATTATATGAAGTTCATGTAATAAATGTTATAATTTAATTGAACTTTTTCTCCAAACTTCTTCAGCCGTATTTTATTTACTTTTTTAGGTGATTACGAACAGGCATTAAATTTATATAGCCAGTTGTTACAATCTCAAAAGTCTGTACTTGGAGAGGAACACCCTGATACTTTGACATCCATGAACAATTTAGGAACAAGTTATCATGGTAAAGGTACATAATTTTTTCTGGATCTATTTAGTTTACATATTTCATCATTTGACATGTTGGTGGTGTTGAGAAATTTTAAGTGATTTTCTCATGTTTATGATTAAAATTTGCTAATCCGTCGAACAAACATTTCTTGAAAACGTCAGATTTTCTTTATAGGACATAAAGTCTTTACCGGCTTAAGAACACTGATACGCTTTGAGTGCAATACACAATTTAGTACCTGCTTTTTCAGGAAAAGTACATAATGTGCTATCATTTTTTACTATAAACATTTCATCGTTTGAATTGCTGGTGATGTCAAGAAATTTTAGGAAATTGTGGACGGATCTGTTTAAAATTCGTTGAGTTCTAAAGCAAAAACTTGAAAACATCACCCGCGTGACTATGGTGTTTAAAATTATATACATAGAAGAAAGTTGAAATATGCATTTCTTTTTCTAGTACCTGCTTTTATGTTATTCATGACATTATAATAGATCCCTTTTTTATCGATCGTGTGGGTGATATTACCAAATGCATTTGCATGCAAATCAATTTGTTTGAAAGCTTACTTATTGTGTAATAATGTTGTAAATGCACTGATATTTTTAAACAGTAATAAATTAAGTGTATCGATTCTTAATTTCACTTAAGTAATCCCTTTCGACAATTGTAAATTGTTTGGTTTGTGCAAATATTGTAGGAGCAAAATGGACTAAAACTAGTTGGTATCAATATAAATATGGGCAATGAGAAAGTCTGCGCAACAAGTAGCCAAATAACAAGAATTTGATGTCATAACGAGTATTGAAATGTCGTCGTTTGTGTATTGCCAATTCTGTGTATTTTCGTTATAGGACATGGAGGGTTTCCTGTAGTGTATTCCAAATTTCGGAAGTTCTGGTTTAAAATAAACCTCATCATATTTGTTAAAAACTATAGCGATTTGCATATTGTAATAATCTCCTAAGTTTTGTTGTCCGTTCTAAACACAGCAAAACCCAGTGGAGCTATGACATAAAAGAGAGTTTATTGAATTGTATTTTTAAGCGAAATGCGCCTTTTAACGGAGGTTTTTGAATAGAACCATTTTCACACATGCGAAGAAAGGGTTATAATCTATAGCGGGTTTGTTAATGGTAGTTCTCCCATAAACGTGGAAGGGGAAAATATAGTTGATCTGAATCATACATATGTGAAGTTCGTAACAGTCCATGTCTTGGTCTTTTCTTCTCACATTATTGACTTAACAACATCTCTTTCACATTCAAATCATTTACTTGTGTAACAGCAGAAACATAACTACTGTTGAAGTGGTTGAAACTAGCTTCTTTCATGAAGATGCTATAAAAAATACAATACAAAAAACTCTTAACATACGCACATATAAATATATCTAAACATAAACGAAAAATACTTACTAAAACACTATCCAGTACACACTTCAACGTTAACATCATACGAGCACAACAACAATAAACTTTACAGATTACACCTAATGTATAACGCAAAAAATAATTAGCTAAGACAATAAGAACAAAGAAACAAAACTACTGAGCACGACGAACGAGAACAAAGAAGAGAGGACGAACGCACTACAACGGAGAACATAAAAAACGACTAATTGCTGCACACAGCAGCAACATCTGGCTCCCCTCAAGATCAACAGATCTTGATAGGATACATAACTAAAATTTATAATTGTTTTCATATATATAAACTTTTTACATAATTATTTATTTGATTGTTCAAAATGGTTCATGGCTCCTCGTCGGGGATTCGATACAACAAACGGATGATAATATCGTGCACGTTAATCGGCGTCGGGAGTACGGACTTCGTCATGAACAATTGATTCATCTTTAAATGATACACACTGTTCATCAACTGATAGAAGCAACACAATTTTGTGGATAGGACGTACTAATTCTTGATTAAAGGCGGTTCTGATTTTAACACTTCGCACTTGGCCTCCCTTATCAGGATACGTCTCGATGATTCTAGCCATTTTCCATAAATTACGTGGGGCATCATCTCTCATCAAAACTATATCATCCTTTTTGAAATTCGACTTCAGTTTCTTCCATTTTTGACGAATTTGAAGAATTTGGAGATATTCATGTCTCCAGCGAGACCAAAATTCGTTCAAAATATGTTGTACACGACGCCACCTTCTTTTAGTATATATCCCCACTCCTTCGAACGCACCAGGAGGAGGCATTGTAATCTTTGACTTCATCGTGAGAAGGTTGTTTGGAGATATAGCAACAGGAACTTCAGAATCAAGATTATCGACAGATAATGGTCTGGAATTGATTACTGCTTCTACTTCGGTCATCAACGTCCGGAATGACTCGTCATTTAAACTATGTCCATGTGTCATGAGAAGAGAGGATAAAATAGCACGTGCAGATCTGATTTGTCGTTCCCAAATACCTCCCATATGACTAGCGGTCGGCTTGTTAAACTTCCACGAAATCCAATCACCGCCTTGGTTCATGAGATATTCGGATATCCTTTGTTGATCCATTTCTCTAATCGCATTTGTCAATTCTGCGTTTGCACCGACAAAATTTGTTCCATTGTCGGATCTTAACTGACGGATTGCGCCACGTCGACTAATAAACCTCCTTAGCGCCATTATAAATGAATCAGTTTCGAGTGAATTTGTGACTTCAATGTGCACGGCACGGCTTGCCATACACGTAAAAAGTCCACCATAACGTTTTAATTCTTTACGGCCTTCTTTGATTGTGAATGGACCAAACATGTCCACAGCGGAATAGGTGAATGGAGGACTTTCTTCAAATCGATCTTTAGGTACAGGTGCCATTTGTTGCTCCCCCAATTTACCTCGAAGACGTCTACATTGAATACACTTCGTAATAACATGACGAACTCTCGAATTGGCATTTATCACGTAGAATCCATTCTGTTGTATTTCGTACAACGTCAAACCACGACCGGAATGTTGAACGTTTTCATGACAAAATTGAATAACCATTTTTGTAACCTTGTGATTCTTAGGTAGAATAATTGGATGCTTCAAGTTCTTTGGAAGGGTTGAATTAATATCTAGTCGACCATCAACTCGAATCAATCCATCTTCATCGATAAACGGTTGGAGCTTCGACAGCGGGCTGTTGTTCTTCAAACAAACTCCTCTTGGCGTTTTGGCTAAACGAATAGCAGCAATTTCTGCCTTAAATACTTCGGATTGCATCATGATAAGGATCGAAATTTCAGCTCGTTTCATCGTTGCGATGATTAAAACACCGATCAACTGATTTGTACAATCAGGTCCCTGATATAGCTGGTTGTTTAACGAAATGCCTTGTTTTTGTGAACTACAATCAAAGACAACGCGAATCGAATTGGGCTTACGGGGGTGGTAGACACCATGGTGAGGTAAATCCCATAACTTTCCTTCAACGGGCTCAGGGTCTGTAATTTCGACTTTACGCGCGTATCCCTTTTCAATGATCGATGACATGAAATCGACATATTGGTTGTACATTGTCGGGTTGCTCTGTAGCTTTCGTTTCAGATAGAGGGCTCTTCTTACGGCTACGCTACGATTGCACGGGAAATAAAGGTCAGGATTACGTAATGGTAGAGGTAATTCATAATGGCCATTTACAAACTTTGCCTTTTCGTTCATCATCTTCAAGAACTTTATATCTTCTTGTGAAGTGTACAGGTCTTCTAAATCGCCACCAAAATCTATCTTAAACATTTGCTTGATCAGTTCTGCGATCGATGTATCTTTCATCTGGCTTTGGAAATTCAAATGTACCGCTACAGACGAAATTCTATTGACATTAATGGACTTACAGCCTTTATCTTTACATTCAGCTATACTGGAGCTATACACAGGGCCTGTTACACACCAACCAAGGGCACATTTGTATGCATAAGGACCACCTTGCTGACAGGATATAGGGCTGTAACGCCTTTGGGCAGTTTTCACCAATCAACATTCCAATATCAACATTGTCATTTTGAGGTAAGAAACGTTGTATTTCATTTAAGTATGACCATCTTCTAATTTTTGCCGGCGTTGGGACCTCCTCACCATTAACAGGTAGCGATTTTCGACTGTAGGTTTTTGGTAGTTTAACTGTATCTGATTTGATCATTGATGACGTAACATGAAGATTGTTGACTGACAAACATTCTTCCGATTTCTCACCAGTCATTGTTTTGATTGTGATCTTTGCAGGTGCTGTCGGTACGTTCAACTTGTGGAGATTATCTTCACGAATGAATTGTCCTTGACTACCGTTGTCAAGCAACGCATTAACAAATACTTCCTTGGATCCTTTTGGATGACTAATTTTTACTGGAACTACTGACAAACTGGTGACTTCTACATTTAACTTCGTACAGCTACCTAGGATCTCGACATTTTCTTTCTCAACTTCAGGTTTTTCCTGCGGTGATTCCTTCGTTGGCTTTTTGAAACCATGCAAAGCTGTAGAATGTTGTTCTTTACAAATTTTGCAAACTCTTTTGTTTTTGCAAGTCTTAGCACTGTGGTCAGGTGAGGTTCTACCGTAGCAACAAAAGCAAAGTCTGTTTTTGAAAAGGAAATTCTTTCGATCTACCAACGTCAACTTCAAGTATCCTTTGCAACCATCAATATCGTGGGCTTCACTACAGAAGAAACACTTGGACTTGGAGAAAGAAGCATCGTTAGGTTTGGTGGTTGATAAGTTGGTCTTAAACTTTCTAACTGTATGCTGATTAACTAACTCGTCCTTTGACTCTATTGCATTCTTGGAAAAATTTGGATGGTTTACTATTTCGGTTTCCTCTTCCAAAAAATTGATGAACTCGTCAAATCCTGCTTCTAGTCCTGTCTTCTTACGATGATTATGATAAACGCGATTCCATTTATCTTGCAAAAAGGATGGTAATTTAAGCTGAATGGACTGCAGAAAACCAGGATCGTCAAACTGCAGTGTGTTGGGAAGTGTGATGCGTACTGACTTGATATTCAACAAGAAATTGTAAAATTGTCTGTATGCAGCGCCGTCGTGTGCTTTCAATCGTGGCCATGATTTGAGCTCTTTCTTACAAAATGATATCAAACGATACGGATCTCCATACTGCTTGTCCAATAGATTCAGAGCTTTCTCGTAGCATACATCAGACGGTAGATGGATGCAGCCTTTGACCAACTCTTTAGGCTCTCCATCAAGATATTTTAGCAGTCTGGTTAATCTGCCTCTGCCATCATCAATTTTCGACTCTACAGCTTCTTTAAAACTTGCCATAAAGTAACGATACTCTGTTATCTTGCCTTTGAATACGTCAATGTCTACTTCAGGGGCTTGCATACATCGTAAAAGACTTGCAAGGTCATTCCTATTGACTACCGAATCTTGTTTGAGCTGCCTTTGATCTTCTTTCTCTCGAAGCGATTTCTGTTGATGTTTTAATACGTATTCATCTACAAACTGCCTTTTAAACTCTCTGTCTTGGATCTTATCTTCCTCTTCTTCCTCAAAGTCTTCCAATTTTGCTTCCTTTACATCGAGATCAAATGCAGGCTGACTGGCTTCTGCAAAACTTCCTTCATATGCCTTTATTTTTGCTTCTGCTTTAGCCATTTCACAACATAAATTCAATTCCTTGCTCTTTTGTTCCAATATGCTCATCTTTTTTACAAATTCAGCCTCCACCTTTAGCTCTGCCAACCTAGCCCTTTCTGTTGCCATTTTGTCTTCTAAACTTCTTGACAACTTGTTTGAAGAAGATCTGCTGGAAGATTTTTTACTTGAGTGAGATGTATTGAGGCTACGATGACTTTCGGGTTTGATAAGAACACCTTGATGACTATTATGTGCAGTTTCGCCTTGAAGTTTCTGACTGTCTTCTTGTTGTCTATCTTCAACTGCTTTGATCATACTAGACCTTTCATTGCTATTGTTCAACAACTCATATGCTCTTTTCTTAATAGAAAATACTCTTCTGTCGAGTGAATCAGTGCTATAGTCATCTTCTTGACGTTTTTGTTTTGACTGTATCAATAACTGACATCTAGCATGACACTTCAGGAATTGTTCAAAGAGATGATTGATATTTGAGAACTCTATACCCAATTCTTCTATCTTGTCATCTTCAATCAAAAGTTCCATATTACATATTTGTGTCCTGATTTCCCTTTCTAGTTTGAGCCTATTATTTTGCTGAAGCTCAAGCTCATAAAGCTTTCCTTTCTCTGTAAGACTTCTTGAGCGTTTACTCTGTGCTCTCTCATAATACATACTAACTTTGTCTAAAGTATGTGTTAACTGTTTACTATAAGTGTTTTACTGTAACAGCAGAAACATAACTACTGTTGAAGTGGTTGAAACTAGCTTCTTTCATGAAGATGCTATAAAAAATACAATACAAAAAACTCTTAACATACGCACATATAAATATATCTAAACATAAACGAAAAATACTTACTAAAACACTATCCAGTACACACTTCAACGTTAACATCATACGAGCACAACAACAATAAACTTTACAGATTACACCTAATGTATAACGCAAAAAATAATTAGCTAAGACAATAAGAACAAAGAAACAAAACTACTGAGCACGACGAACGAGAACAAAGAAGAGAGGACGAACGCACTACAACGGAGAACATAAAAAACGACTAATTGCTGCACACAGCAGCAACAACTTGTTTTTCCTAACATGTAACAGAAGGGGTTGGCTTGTAGTAAAATTTTGTAAACTATATAATGCTCATGTAATAATAGTTATAACTGAATTGGATTTCTTCTCCAATCTTCTTGCGTCTTTCTCTGTCTTCTATTTATTTGTTTAGGTGATTATGAACGGGCAATAAATTTGCATAGCCAGGTGTTACAATCTCGAAAGTCTGTACTTGGTGAGGAACATCCTGCTACTTTATTGGCAATGAACAATTTAGCATCAAGTTATCATGAGAAAGGTATATAATTTCTTCTGGTTTTATTTAGTACACATATTTCATCGTTTTAATTGCTGGTTTTGTCAAAATATTTGTAGAGATTTCAAATGGTTCAGATAAAAATTTGCTTGAGAACATGAAATAATTTAGCTGGGTGACGATGATGTTTTAAATAATACGTAATAGAAAGCTGAAATTGTGTTCTTACTTGTTTTTGTGGTACATGCTGTTATGTTATTCATGACATTGTAATAGATTTCTTTTATTTATCGGCCATGTAGGCAAAATAACAGAGTATATTTGACTCTCGAATTTGATTAAGAGGTTACCTTGGGTGTAATAATGTTATAAATGCGCTGATATTTTCCTGCAGTGTTAACTTTACTGCATTGATTCTTAATTAAACATAATTAGAACTTCTTGTTAATTTGAAATAGTTTCTTTTTCCATTATGTTATATTAGAAAAATTGTCTAAAACTACTTCGTATCATAATAAATATGTATATATTGAATAATTATTTCAAGTCTGCACAACAAGCGGTTAAATAAAAAAAGTCTGGTGTCATAATGAGTGTTAAAATTTTATGATTAGTTACTTTATATTTTCTTTATAGGATATAGTGGGTTTCCTGTAGTGTTTTTCAAATTTCTAAAGTTCTTGTTTAAAATAAAACTCAACATATTTGGAAAAACTATAGTCAGTGGCGGATCTAGAGGTATGTCGAAATTTGTGTAGGAGAGCATTAACATAACTTGTGAATTCAATTTATATTACCAATGGGATTATTTGAACGCTTTTCTTTTATGGTTAGATTGCTAACACTCTCCTACACAAATTTCGACATACCTCTAGATCCGCCACTGATAGTGACATGCAAAATGCAATAAGCTCCTAAGTTTTGTTGTCCGTTCTAACATAGCAGAGCCTAGTGGAGCTATGACATTAAAGGGAATTTATTTAATCGTAAATTTAACCGAAATGAGCCTTTTTAAGGGAAGTTTTTGAAGGAGCCATTCTCAAAGATGGGAAGAAATGGTTATAATCTAAAGTGGTTTTGTTAATGGTAGTTCTCCCATGGACGTGAAAGGGGAAAATAAAGTTTATCTGAATGATGCATATGTGAACTTACCAACTGTTTTCTCACATTATTAAGTTAAAAACATATGTTTCATATTCAGATCATTTGTTTTTTCCCGGAAATGTAAACGAAGGAGCTGGATTGTAGTAAAATTCTGTAAACTATATACGATTCGTGTAGCAGAGGTCATAATTTAATGAAATTTCTTCTTGAAGCTTGTTACGCTGCCGTTTGTTAATTTTTTAGGTGATTATGAACAGGCAATAAATTTATATAGGCAGGAGTTACAATTTCGAAAGTCTGCACTTGGGGAAGAACACCCAGGTACTTTATTGGCAATGAACAAATTAGCATCGAGTTATCATGAGAAAGGTATCTAAATTTTTCTGGTTTTACTTAGTATACATATTTCATCGCTTCAATTGTTGGTTTTGTCAAAATATTTGTACAAATTGCAAATGGTTTGGATTAAAATTTGCTTATCCTTTGAATAAGACTTTCTTGAGAACACCAGATAGTTTAACTGGGTGACAATGGTGTTTTAGATACTACGTAATAGAAATCTGCAATTACATTTGTACAGGGTGTCTCAAAATGATTGGAACCAGAAAAAGTATCTCATTTCTTGGCAAAGTTATTTTTCGAAATATAACAAATTCGAAATATCACAAGATTTATTGATTTATCACTCCTTTGTTTCAAAGTGTTGAATTCACTGGAAAAATGATTACAACGTTATCTCTACTGTGAGAATTCTGCCCCGATGGTTGTAAAAATTATGTAAGCGTAAAGTCTTTGATACTTGACATTTTTGCAAGTTGATTTTATTATGTTATTTAATGCATTGTATTGTTAACTTAGTTAATTGCCATTTGCTCAATACTGAACCAATTTTAACAAATTTGGTATCGTTGGATAGAAATTAAAAAGCATAATATTCTACAAAAATAAAAAAACCAAAAAAGAAAAAGAAAATGAAGAAAACAGAAGATGAAAAAAACAAACTTTTTATACAAAAGTCACATATATTTGATTTTTATATCATTGGAAACCTTATTCTTTGGCAATTTCAAAAATATATATATTTAATGGAAAATTTTCATTAGTTGTTGGAATATTGCAGCAATGATGCTATTACTTGGAACATTTTAGACTTTTCAACCATTTTCAATTTTTAAAAAACCGGGGGTTTGAAAATAATGCTGAACTTATTGCAGTGTCCCAGCGAAACCAAACTTTATTGAGCCAAAATTTGATTTGATAAAATGGAATAGACAGAAAACTACTCAAACAATGTTTTCAAGCGTGAAATTATAACGCTTAAAACGTTGTAGAAGTTTAAAGCATAGTTACATTATCATAAAACCTGTTTGTTGAAACATATTTCATGTCAGTTATGGATTCTCAGAAAAGAATTTCAGGCTCAATTGTTGCTTAGGTTTTCCTTATTTTTCAGCCGATTTCAGCCTAGTGTTGCTTATAAAAGTGCTGCTTATTAAAAAAAGCGTGTATGTTTAAAATGTATGGAAACGTAATGTAATGTTGTTATAGTGTAATCTAGACTTTGATTTGATTGATGTGATTTGTTTATTACTTTCACACCATATAAAATGTGTTAATGTTCTTGCTTAAGTACAAGTATAATTACTGTGTTTTCAGATATTTCCCCCGTCTTTCAAAAATCAACAAAACTGCCAAAATTTCAATATACCCTCAAATGTATCATAATAAACAAAAACTAATGAAAATTTTCCATTAAATATATATATTTTTGAAATCGCCACAGAATAAGGTTTCCAATGATATAAAAATTAAATGCATATGACTTTTGTATATTTCATCTTCTGTTTTGTTCATTTTCTTTTTCTTCTTGAGGTTTTTTAATTTCTATAGAATATTGTGCCCTTTAATGTCTATCCAACGATACCAAATTTGTTAAAATTGGTTCAGTATTGAGCAAATGGCAAGCAAATCTTAAAAGTGTGCATATTTTTAAACAGACTTTAAAAATGAGATACTTTTTCTGGTTCCAATCATTTTGAGACGCACTGTACTTGTTTTTGTAGTACTTGCTACTATGTTATTCATGACATTATAATAGCTCCCTTTTTTATCGATTATGTGGGTAATAGATCCTATTGCATTTGACTCTTGAATTTGTTTGATAGGTTACCTATTGTGTAGTTATGTTATAAATGAACTGATACTTTAATGATTTGTATGTGAACTTGCTGACGGTCCATCTGCTGATCTTCTCTCGCGATATTGACTTAACAACAACTGTTTCACATTCAAATAGTTTATTTATTTTCCTGAAATGTAACAGGTGAAGTTGGATTGTAGTTAAGTTTAAATTATGTAAGGTTCATGTAATAGAGGTTTTAATTGAATTGAATTTTTCTCCAAACTTCCTACGCTGTCTTTTATTTATGTTTTAGGTGATTACGGAAGGGCAATAAATTTGCGTAGGAAGGTGTTACAATCTCAAATGTCTGTACTTGGAGAGGAAGATCCTGATACTTTGAGATCAATGAGCAACTTAGCAACGAGTTATTATTGGATAGGTTTATAATTTTACATATTTCATCATTTGAATTGTTGGCTATGTTCTGTAATTATAAGAGATTGTTAATGTTAATAATTGAAATTTGTTAATCTTTGTTAATCCTTTGTAGGAAATAGTGCGTTTCCTGTAGTGCTTTTCAATTTTCAGGAGTTCTTAATTAAAATAAAACTCAGCATCTTTGCTAAAGACTAAAGTGGTTTGCATATTGTAATAAGCCCCTAAGCTTTGTTAGCAGTTTTAACACAGCAGAGCCTAGTAGAACTATACCATTAAAGGGAGTTTATTAAATCGTATTTTTAAGTGGAGTGAGCCTTTTGAACGGAAGTTTTCGAATGGAACCATTTTCACACATGCGAAGAAACGTTTATAATCTATAGTGGTTCTGTTAATGTTAATACTCCCATAAACATGAAAGGGAAAAATTTAGTTTATCTGAATGATACATATGTGAAGTTGCTAGCGGTCCATCTCTTGGTCTTTTCTCACATTATTGACTTAACAACATCTGTTTCACATTCAAATCATTTACTTGTTTTTTCTGAAATGTAACAGAGCAAGATGACATGTAGTAAAATTTGGTAAACTATAAAAGTTTCATGTAATAGTGGTTATAACTGAATTGAATTCTTTTCCCAATCTTCTTACGCTATCTTTTATTTATTTTTAGGTGATTACGAACGGGCAATAAATTTGCATAATCAGGTGTTTCAATCTCGAAAGTCTGTACTTGGGGAAGAACACCCTGATACTTTGAGATCGATGAACAACTTATCAACAAGTCATCATGGGAAAAGTATATAATTTCTTCTGGTTTTATTTAGTTTACATATTTCATCATTTGAATTGTTGGCGATGTTGCGAGATTTTGAGAGATTGTTAATATTTATAATTGAAGATTGTTAATCCCTCGAACAAACATTTCCTGAAAACGTCAGATTTCCTTTACAGGACATTTTCTGTAGTCTTCACTGGGTTAAGAGCACTCATTACGCTTTGAAGACAATACAGAATTAAGCATCCGCTTTTCTCTGGAATAGTACGTAATATGCGATCGTGTTTTACTATAATCATTTCATCGCTTGAATTGCTGGTAATGTCAAAAAATTTTAGGAAATTGTTGAAGTTTCTTTTTAAATTAAAATCCGTTAAGTTCTAAAGCAAAACTTTCTTGAAAACATCAGATAGTTCAAATGGTGTTATAAATAATACATAGTAGAAAGTTAAAATTACATTTGCACTTCTTTTTTGTAGTACTGCTACTGACAACATTATAATAGATCCCTTTTTTATCGATCGTGCTGGTGATTTAGCCTTATACAATTGAGACTTGAATTTGTTTGATAGGTTACTTATTGTGTAATAATGTTATAAATGCATTGATATTTTTATGAAGTAATAAATTAAGTGCATCGCTTCTTTATTTCTCTTAAGTAATCCCCTTTCACGATTGTAAATTGTTTATTTTGTGCAAATATTATAGGATCAAAATAGACTAAAACTAGCTAGTATCAATATAAATATGGGCAATGAAAAGTTTTTTCAAGTCTCGCAACAAGTAGCCAAATAATAATGGGTATTGATATTTCATGATTTGTGTATTGCTCTGTTTGTGTCTTTCCTTTATATGACATAGTGGGTTACCTTTAGTGCTCTTCAATTTTCTGAAGTTCTTGTTTAAAATAAAACTCAGCATCTTTGCTAAAGACTAAAGTGGTTTGCATATTGTAATAAGCTCCTAAGCTTTGTTGGCAGTTTTAACATAGCCGAGCCTAGTGGCATTATGACATTAATGGGAGTTTATTAAATCGTATTTTTAAACGAAGTGAGACATTTTAATAGAAGTTTCTGAAGGAACAATTTTACAGATGCGAAGAAACGGTTATTATAGTGGTTTTGTTAATGGTAATTCTCCCATAAACGTAACCAGGAGAAATATCGTCTATCTCAATTATTCGTATGTGGACTTGCTAATGGTCCACCTGTTGATCTTTTCTCACGATGTTGAGTTAACAACATCTGTTTCAAATGCAAATGATTTATTTGTTTTCCTGAAATGTAACAGTGGAAGCTGAATTATAGTAAAATTTGGTAAATTATATGAAGTTCATGTAATAAATGTTATAATTTAATTGACCTTTTTCTTCAAGGTTCATCAGCTGTATTTTATTTACTTTTTTAGGTGATTACGAACAGGCATTAAATTTATATAGCCAGTTGTTACAATCTCAAAAGTCTGTACTTGGAGAGGAACACGCCAACACTTTGACGTCATCGATCAACTTAGCAACGAGTTATCATGGAAAAGGTATATAATTTCTTCTGGTTTGGCGCTCGTGAAAGTCAGACGTAGAGTATGCATGAGAAGGTAGTGATTGAATTTTCATTTTTTTAAAAAAGATACATCTTGAGAAAGCTGAATAAAGGTGGCGCTATATTGATATAAATTCTTTTGGCAGCTGCCAAAAATCAATTGATGTAAACCCAGTTATGATTCTTGTTTCCATATTTTTGAAAGGCCCTGCACTATCACGTACAATTTGTTTGTTTGTTTGTTTGTATGAATATTTGTACTGGATAGACTTCTCAGAAAATATGTATTTAAAAATATAAAAAATATATACATAATTTCTGTTTTTCAGAGTGCCCTGTGTACCCACATTTTGTTAATTGGTGAAAATAAATGTATACATATAGTATAAACAGTTAAGAATCTGGACCGTCGAAAGTAAGGGAAAAAAAGTACGAGTAATACGAAAAAAACTCTGGAGATGTCCTGTTTTCTTCATCCAAATTGAAAAATTTGGCCTCCTTAGACACATAATCTCTGCTACCTCATCTTTAAAGCATCCGGCTGCCCTGAAAATTAATTTTAGTTGTTAAAGAATTCACCCAGTAAAGTCAAAAACATTTTCTTTGTTCCTGCTTCCCGTATTCGTAGAGGCAAGCTGTTATAAGATTTCGCCCTGTTGAAAAAGAAATTTTTTCCCATATTTTACTATAAATAGCTCACTTTGGTTGCTTATAAGTCGTTAAGCAGAACAGTTGTGCTCTTGCACTTAGTAAAGTTCTTTTGAAGACATTTTCCATATTTTTTCATTTGCCCATGGACACCTGATCTACCCAAAAATTTGAAAGTAGCCCATTCCGTAAATGGACATAAATTGCAGGAATCAAAGTACTTATCAAATGATTTTGAAAAATTTATCGATAAAACCGGAGGTAAGGCTGGATCAGTTCCCAAGTAAAGACGCGGAATTGCGCAGCAGCTGAACCCATCTAATTAGTGCCTAAAATTTTGCTTAGAGGAAGCTATGTAGTAATTGGTCAAAAAGGTTACCGAAAAATCCGGGGGCAACAGCTGATCGGCTGCCTTTGATTATTTTGCCATTTAAATTCATATAACCAGAGGAAGCCAAATAAAGATCGGATTTAAAAAGGTTAATCAGACTACGCATGTTTGTTAGTAACCGACAGTAGTTACTGGTGATATTGCAAAACTAAAAACTAGCATGATTAGTGAGGGCTAAATATACAGCGCAAAAATATTCGTATACAGGCCCTTACAAAGTCTGTAAATATCCATTTACTTACTGTATGACAGTTTTCTCGCTGTGATGGTGTAAAGGGTCATAAATAAAAGAAAAAATAATTTTGAAAATGTTTGCTTCTTTAAAATCAAGTCCTTTCCTTGGTGATATCGATTCTTAGTTACGATTATCTGCGAATCCCTATGAGACAGGTTTTTCTATAATATGTATTAAAGTTTCTCAAAATTGTATTACTTGCATTGCTGTTTCTTCTATTGTCAATCCAATAAGATAACCCATTCATAGGAAGTTGGAAGCAAAATCTCCTAGAATCTTATTAACTTTGATGTTGTCCGATGAAGGAAAGCTGAGAAATTAGTTAGTTGATATCGAACTTTTAGACGGATATCATGACGATTTTTCATTTAATTTGCTACACCTTATATTATAAAGGAACTTTCTGTTTTCTGCTAGATTCAAAAAAAGATTATAGCAGTGACAGCAACAGTAGTAATGATTCCGAAAGTGATGAAGAAACTGACGAAATGTCGATGCTTAGCAAGATGACAACAGGTATAAAGTTGTTATTTTCCCTTCATACCATTTAACTTTGTAACTGTAAAACAGCTAATTCTACCAGCCAAAACACTAAAGCTTTGCTTTTGACTAAACTTTCTCTGGAACACCAGTAAAAGTAACGAGTTCAGCCTCTTATGTTGTGGGTTTAAGTCTGGTTTTGTCTAGATGGTTTAACAGTTACTTCTCATCTTCGTCGTGTGTATTATCATATACATCCTCGTAGGTCCTTATAGTGTGCAGATACTCTGCAGTGGTTGTCTGAGACATGGTCATAAACATGTCTCTCCCTAATTTAATGATTCAATAATCCAAACTTCTTATATCGAAAAGACTTTTCTTCCTTTACAAGATTTCTTTACCAACTGGTATGGTTCCTGTACTACTTTCATAAACTTTTATAAATTTCCTTCATTTCAGAACAAGATGAAAATCCTGGCCCAAGTACGAGATAGGAAGACGCTGTCATAAACTATTCCGATGAATTCAATCATGGTTCTAGGGAAAAAGATCGAACGCTTTCATACAAAGTTCTTTTGTGGGTTTAGAGATGGATTTTGTGGCAAGTTTTGAGAAACTGTTTAATATGTTGAAATGGGTTTTTTTTATATATAAATAAATTTTTTGATAGATCGTTCTCATAGATTAATAGAAGTTTGTATTTTTTGTATTTTTTTCAGTGCCATGACAAAGATCTTTCATTTCCCCGTGTCTGAATCTGAAATGTTGCAGCTCTTTGCGCACATTCATTAACACCATCTTCCTGTTCACTTCCGTTTCTTAACGCCTTATCCTTGACTGGTTTGCAGGAAAATGGGTTTAGTACGGTTTCCTGGAAAAATTCATAAAAATCTGCTACTTTTATTGAAACTCAAATGCAAAGTACAGTATTGATTATTGTAATGTTTTATATGGATTCGATAAGTGCTCTAGACTGCTTCTTTTAACCAGAGTATTTCATATTTTACCCTAGATCACCATCAATATTTTAGTGCAAGATCACCGCGCCACAGCTGTTAATATAGTTAGAAATGTTTTATTTTTTGAAAAGTGCTCTAGACTTGACACTGCTTTTCTTTGAGTATTTCGTATTGTAAATCAAAGATGATTAATTTTTAATTCGCTATATATCTTTTCCGTAACGTTCTTTTGCAATTAAATTTGTAAATTTTTTCATTAAAGTCAAATTCAAATCTTATCGGACTTTTGTTGTTAATTTCTGTTTGTATTTCTAGCTTCTTGAGTTATACACAGCCATTAATGGAATTTCATTTCATGCGTTAAGTTTTCGACGAAGTATGAAAAAATAGACAACTGTTTCATCTTTGGCTGGATCAAAAGTTATTTTATCGTTAATAAACGAAAGTTAGTAAATGAAGATTTTTTGTCCAATTATACAGAGCCGTAACAACGATTTTCAGTGTTGTATTTATAGACCTGCGATTAGTCATTGACAATAATTTAGTCCTGGTTTGATCAGGAATTCAAGAATACATTTCTGTAGATGGAATTGGACACGACAAATGATTCATCGGTTTTAAAGGGGATTTTCCATTCAACAATTTTGTGCGGTCAATCACTTTTTTGTGTAATGAATGACGAAATGAATCAGTGAAAAAATAATTTGATTGGGTAAGAAACTAGCGAGCAGTCAAACAGACTGAAGTGAAGTAAACCACATTTCACAAGCGCCAGTTTGTCTGGAAATGAGTCTGCGCATGCTCAAGTCATAAACGCGATTTTTTTAATTTGATCTGATCTTAATTTGCACAAATAAGCTGCGTTTCCATCAATTCACACTTTGGTCATATGTCAAGTTCCAATCAATAGTGTCACTTACTAAAACTAATGAAAGAGAAAAGATTAGTTACCTTGGTATTCAGATATAATGCATAAAATGCACCATTTTCTGTTCTGAGAAATGCAGAAACACCAAGAATAAAACAGGCTTCACAATGTGTGTAGAAATACACATAACTAAAGGCTATGTCAAACGATTTGACAGTTCGAACATTTTTTATGATTACTAAGTCAAAATAAATGATTTTAAAAGAATTTTTTAAAAAATGCACAATATTATAAAGGACATTTTGGGAAAAAATACTAAAATTTTAGCGTAAAAATTTGCGTTAGAAAAAAAGCAACTTTTTTTCTAGTAAACCAAAAAAGCTGAAAATTACACAGGAGCGAGATCAACCTTTCACAAAGAAGTGTACAAGATTTGACAACGAAATCGTTATTCTATTGGAAATTCTCAGCCCAAGTATGGGACGCAGTAGAGCCCTAAAAATATCTGATATTTTGCCATAAACCGGGGGTTACGTTATTTGTCCGTTTAAAGATTACTTGGTCGATTAAAGGCAACTAAATATTTTATACAGTACCAGTCTCAAAAACTGTTACGCAAAATTTAAATAATAATTAAAACTGAAATAACTGGATAATTATAATTTTACAACATTGGGTAGGAAATTTAGTCAGCTTTCCAATGATATAAAAATTGCAAATTGAAAACATGTTTGCGGGTTGGAAAAAGCAAATTTCTTCAGTTCAACAGAGCGTTAAGCTTTAATGGTCAATTAAGGTGTTAAGACAAATGCACGCTTCTATTATTTAACAGCCAGAAAATTTTTAAAACTCAGTAAAAAATAGAAATAACAGCTCTCAAGTTATTTTTTAAATTAGAAAGCATTTTTGTATTCACGTTTTAATATGTTGTTTTGTTAAATTGTGTTAACCATTACCATTAATTGTTAAATTCACAAAAAGATTTACTAAAACCTCAAAATTTGATGTAAACAGACACTCTAACCCCCGGTTTATGGCAAAATATCAGACATTTTTAGGGTTCTACCGCGTCCCATACTTGGGCTGAGAACTTCCGTTAGAATAAAGATATTGTTATCAAATTTTGTACACTTCTTTGTGAACGGTTGATCTCGCTCCTGTATAAGTTTCAGCTTTTTTGGTTCACTAGAAAAAAAGTTGCTTTTTTTCTTACGCAAACTTTAACGCTAAAATTTTAATATTTTTTCTCTAAAGGTCGTTTACAATATTGTGCTTTTTATGCTCTTGGCGATACAAAAAAAAATTCTTTTCAAATCATTTATTTTGACTTAGAAATCATAAAAAATGTTCGAACTGCCAAATCGGTTGACATAGACTTTACATGCTGATGGCTGTTGCAATCTAAGTCTTTTTTCTGCTTTCCACTTAAAACTGCCTCACTAAATTCATATCTGGAAGAGCTCCATACACTTTTACTTAACCTTAAGCATCATTTTGGTATTATTGCTATAACTGAAACTAGGTTTAAGTCTGCTTTTCCTCCTATCAATTTCTCACTTCCTAACCAGTTTCATATACACACTCCAACAGATTCTTCAGCTGGAGGTGCTTTACTATACATCTCAAGTAATCTCTCGTATAAACCTCGCAATGATCTATCAAAGATATTATATAAATCTAAACACCTTGAATCTGTATTCGTTGAAATAACCCAAGGGAAAAAAGACAATATACTGGTTGCCTCAATCTACAAACATCCTCTGATGCCTATTCAGGAATTTAATTCTGAATATTTATCTCCTCTCCTTGAGAAAGCGTGCAAGGAAAATAAAACCTTAATTTTGTTGGGTGACTTTAATATTGATTTATTGAATTCTGACAACTCTCAGTGCTCCGTTTTTTTAGACATTCTTGGTTCTTACTCTCTTTCCCCCACTATTCTTTTTCCAACCAGGATAACAAATTCATCAAAATCTCTCATTGACAACAATTTTGTCTCTTCATCTAAATTCAAACTTACAGGTACATGATTTAATTTGTAGTATCTCTGACCATCTTCCGCAATTTATATTTCTTCTTAACTCTGATAATTCAAACCCCACAAACAACCATATCTTCAAACGTGATTGGTCAAAATTTGATCAAGAAAATTTTATGTTAGACTATTTTGATATTGATTGGGATTGTAAACTTGATCTATCTGCTGGTAACGTCAATACTTCTTTTGAAACATTTTACACCACTATTATGAATTCAGTTAGTAAACATGTGCCTCTCATCAAACTGACCAAGAAAGAAAAAAATTTTTTATCAAAACCCTGGATAACTCCAGTCTATGTCAACCAGAAATAGGCTTCTCAAACAATCTAGAAAACTAAAGATCCATCTTTAAAATCTTCTCTTCACTTGCAATATAAACGTTACAGAAACCAAATTGTGTCACTGTGTAGAATAAGTAAGAAAAGTTATTTTTCTGAGTACTTTAATTCCAACATCAATAACATGAAAAATATCTGGAAAGGGGTAAAAGAAATAACATCTGTTAGATCCTCCTCTAATCTTACTACTTATTCGATATTTGTTAATGGTGACATTACCTCTGACCCTTCCACTGTAGCCAATGCATTCAATGTTTATATATTTCTCCTCTGTTGCTGATACTATAAGGGCTTCTATACCCTGAACCTCAAAACATTTTTCTCAATACTTAAAACAACCTAACCCTTTCATGGATTCGCTTCATATATCTCCAGTAACCCCTGACGATGTTGAAAAGCTTATTTCTTCCTTATCTGATAATAAAGTAAACGGTCCTTAAAGCATTGAAAACAACATTCTTGAACTTCTCAAATTTCAAATCTCGTATCCACTGCATAAAATCTTTAATCTTTCCTTCACTACTGATACTTTTCCTACTCTTTTAAAATCCTCTGCTGTTACTCCTGTTTTCAAAAAGGGATCTCCCTTGGAAGTGTCCAACTACCGACTCTCGAAAAATTAATGTACTCACGTCTCATCACGTTGCATGAGAGACAATGTGGTTTCCGCAAAACCTATTCTACTTCACATGCTTTAATAAGCATCACTGAACGTATCCGCTCAGCTCTAGAACAGGGTCAGTTTGCTGTTGGGGTATTTGTTGGTCAGCGCAGGAGCAGCTGATCTTTCATTAGCATTCGTGTTCGTCCGTCTATCCACAAATTTTTGTCCCCAGTTGTAGGCTGATACCACTAAACACACAAGCCTTAGTTTAGGGCTGAAATAGAGGCTATTTGTTGATCGTGGCTTATTTAAGAAGTGTTTATTAATTGTTAACTGCAACTATTTTATTAAGGTGAGTGTGGTCTCCAGAAAATTCACGTGAAATTGCTTAGTTAGAGTTAGTGTTTTCAAATATCTGAAGCAAACGAATTCTTTATTATGAATGATCTTAATATTATAAATGATCCTGTGATTATATACTTCTGATTTTTTCTGAGTAGCTATTGCTAATTTGGTGTTTTGTGTTATTATACTGGTCACAGACCTTTATCGAGATATGGGGTTTCACAAGGTTCCGTCTGGGACTACTTTTGTTTCTTCTCTACATCAATAATTTCCATCAAGCCCTTGCATTCTCAGAAGTTTATCATTTTGCTGACGATACTAATCTTCTTCATTTTAGTCACTCGCTTAAATCTATCAACAATAAAGTCAACATAGATCTAAAGCTACTCCTTCATTGGCTCAATGCCAATAGAATATCTTTAAACACAAGCAAAACTAAGTTTGTTCTTTTCAAATCTAACTGTAAACCATCTTACTTTAACCTAAGACTTCAGATTAATGGGAAAAAACTTCAACCAAGTGAACATATTAAATATACCATGGAGTATACTTGGATCAAAACTTAAACTGGAGAAAGCATACTGATGCTCTTTCCATGAAACTTCGTCGAGCTAATGGTGCCTTCTGTAAAATCTGCCACTTTGTTCCTCAGGCTATTCTTCTTTCTATTTATCGTGCTATTTTCTCATCTCAGTATGGTTGCCAGGTTTGGGCTCAACAAGAATCTTCTATCACTAAACGTATCCTCCTACTTCAAAAATCTGCTGCTCGTATTATCACATTCTCTCCTCTTGTCACCCCTTCCAAACCTCTCTTTGCTAAACTTGGTTTTCTGACTATCTTTGATCTTGTTAAAACCTGCAATGTATTATTTGTATATTATTATTATTATTATTTAAGATTACAAATTCACAGGCCATAGGCCTCTACGAATCGCTCTTTTCTTTAAACGATGAATCAAATCGTAGTGCATGATTCACCCAGTGTTCGTCCAATCTGTTCTTAAAGGTGTTTATATCATCAGCATCAACTAACTGCTTTGGTAAGTTATTCCATGCATTAACTGTCCGGTAGTAGAACGAGTTGTATTGCACACCTCTGACACCATCTGTCGGAAATGCATGTTCTAACTGGAACTTGTGATGTTTAACCAAGCTAGATTTAGGTTTGAACGCTGAGCTTAGGCTTGATCGATCGTACACTTTGAAGTGTTTAAATAGCTCTATCATGTCACCTCTTGCTCTGCAAAATGCGAGTGTAGGTAGCGACAGTTGTACCAGTCGGTCTTCGTATGGCAAGTTTTTGATTCCATCGACGAGTTTTGTTGCCCTTCTTTGTACACCCTCAAGTTTATCGATATGCTTGCGTAGATGTGGTGACCAGGCTGACTGGCAATACTCGAGGTGTGGTCTTACAAACGTTACATACAACTGCCGAAACAGGGACTCCTCTAGGTAGGCGAAGCTGCGGCGTATCAAACCCATTATTGAATTAGCTTTTTGGACTTTGGTGTTAATGTGCTCGTCAAATTTCAAATCAGTATCCACAATAACCCCAAGATCTTTTTCCTCGAACACGTGTTCTAATTCAAAATTATTCAAAGTATACCTTTCCGTGTGTTGGATGTTTTCGATCTTGCCCAATGTCAATACGTGGCACTTATCGGGATGAAAGCGGAATAACCACTTCCTGGACCATTCTTCCAGAGCATTGATATCTAATTGGAGTTGGATAGCATCGTCTTTGGAATTGATTCGCCGCAAAAGCTTTGTGTCATCTGCAAAGAGATACGATTCGGAAGACACATAATCAGGAAGATCGTTTATGTATATGACGAAGAGGATAGGTCCTAGAACACTTCCTTGTGGTACACCACTCGAAACATTTACACAAGCAGATTCTGTACCATTTATCTTCACAACTTGAGAACGATCTTTCAGAAAACTTTCAATCCATTTTAACAGATGACCAGATATATCGTATGATGACATTTTTCTAATCAAACGCTTGTGAGGAACCGTATCAAATGATTTGGCGAAGTCGAAATAGATAGCATCAGCAACAGCTCTAGTGACCATAATGTCAATGCATTTATTTAAATACGACAGTAATTGTGTTACAGTAGATCGTCCAAGGACAAACTCAAATTGTTTCTTCGACAACAAGTTGTTATCGATCATGTATTTTGTAATTACTTCTTTAATCAGTGATTCCATTAGCTTACATACTATGCTGGTGAGGCTGATAGGTCGATAGTTTTCAGCCTTGTGACGACTACCTTTCTTAAAAATCGGCGAAATGTAAGCCGTTTTCCAATCATTTGGTACACATCCAGTTTCGAAAGACCTTTGAAATATAGCAGTGACGGGTTCTGTAACTTGATCGATGAGTTCCTTGAGAGTTCTAGCATGGATTCCATCTGGCCCACACGATTTGTTTTCATTGAGATTTTCAATTTCTTTTTGACAAGATCAGGAGTTATAGATATGTTCGAAATCGATGCTTTGGTGCGTTTCTCGAGCATAGGGACCTCAGCTGCGGGCTCCTTTGTAAATACACTAGAAAACTGATTTTGTAGGATGTTGGCTTTACCTTGTCTTCGAATTTCAGCTCAGATTTGACATTACTTACAAATAACGGTGCAAATCCTGATTTAGTCTTTAATTTGCTTCTAACGTGTGCCCAGAATGCTTTGGGGTTTGTTCTTCGCAATATTTCTTTCTTGCTGTCTTTTTAACCCGCGCATTAACATTTTTACTTTGTTTCTTGCCTTGGTAAACTCCTTCCTTGCCTGGTCGCTGCTCTTACCTTTCTTTTTCATTGCTATCCACCTTCGATGCGTTGTTTTCTTCTTGCGTAGTGCGGTTAGAATAAGTTTAGTGACAGGTACGGTGCCTTTATTTGTCCCACTGTTGGTAACTTTCGGTATGAATCTTGTTTGCAATTGGAGAATAGTTGACTTAAATGAATTCCACAATTCTTCAGCTGACCCCTCTTTACGTATGAACGTTTCTTTCCAGTTTGTTGATAAAAGCATGTTCTTCATTGCTTTGAAGTCACCTTTGTGATATACGTATCTTTCTTGAGGTTTAGAGAAGTCCGTATAGCAAGTGTATTTGAATGTTATAACGCAGTGGTCACTTTTACCAAGAGGAGCATGATATTCTAAGTCAGATACCTGCATAACTTCATTAGTGAGAACAAGGTCGATAGAGGAAGGATCGTCGTTACCACGGGCTCTTGTTGATTCCAGGACATGCTGGTGTAGAAAGCAATCAAAAATGGTGTTAAGGAATTTAGACTCTTTACTTTCTGCACCTTTTCTTGTTGCGTAGGAGGACCAATTAATATCTTTAAAATTGAAGTCGCTAACGAGACACATATGGGAATAAGAACGTCCTGCTAGATCTTTGAGTAACTTGTTCAGATTTTCGTTATTTTCATGCGATGTATCAGTAGGCGTAGGACTTCTATATATGCATCCAAATAGTAACTTGTCGTTATTTTTCAACTTCATCTCCAGAAGGCATGCCTCATCATACTGTATGTCTGTTGAAATAACTGAGGCTGAGTTGTTGATGGATGTGTGCACATATATTGCTACACCTCTTCCCGTTTTTTTTATCCAGATTGACTGAGTAGAAGTCGTAATTAGGGATTATATAGTCCAATTGCGTTCTTTCACTTCCATTTTTTGGTTTGAGCTCACATATGGCAATAATCCTTGGTTTTGTTCTGTCGATTAGTTCCAGAAGTTCAAATTTCTTTGAAGGAGTAAGCTGGTCAGCATTTGTATAGAGTACAGTGATAGGTTGTGTGTTGCGTGTATCGTTATTATTGGGTTTGTATTCTTTATCCTTTTTACAATTTTTAGGTAAATGTTTTTCTTTGGTTTCTTTTTTTGTTTTTTTTTTTTTGCTTTTTCTTTCGTAGTTGTATTCTTTTTAAACTCGTGCGTAATTTGGTTTTTCTTTAACGTTGAGGAAGATGAGGAATGTTTCTCTTTCTGAACTTCTTCACCTGGAGCCCGTTTTTTGTAGTACCCCGAACCTTCCATTCAAAACGGGAGTCACTTGGTTCTTTTTGGTTAAGCTCCTTGGCTTTAATTACGAAGCTCTTTATCTGTTCGCGTTCGGAAATGGTGTAATCTTCTGTCACGCTTATTCCCTTGTAGGTTTCTTGGCCTTTCAGACTTGACAAACTGCCCAGGATTTCTTTCTTCGCCATTTCGGTGTTGAGAACAACCTTTAATGGTCTTGTTTTACCTCCCTCCTTCTTTCCGAGCCGTGAGATAGACTTAAAATTTGCTGATGAGCCGATAGCGTTAATAAAATCAACAACGTAATCTGGGTCGTAGGCTTTCAAGGGTTTCCTTTCTGTTTCCTGCTCGACGACGCCATGTATGATAAGGTTGCAGACCCTAGATTTTCGCTCATTTTCCTCTCATAACTCCTCGTTACGAGCTTCCAAGATTATTTTCCTCAGATCACTTACTTGCCTAGAGCTAGAGGCGTCACTCGATTCCGTCTTTTCATAGGGATTATTTACTGTAGTTTCTTTACCAGTGGGACCACTAACAGCTTCGGCGAAATACGGCTTCGTTCCAGCTGCTAGATTAAGCTTTCGTTCTATGGTAAGATTATTTTCTTTAACAGAATGTAGTATAGTCAGCCCTCAATCATCAGCTGCCTCGTTACATTCAGAGCACTGTCAAGTTATCACATGAATTTAATACTACAGGAAAGTCAATGGGCACTCTATCTAAACCCTTAGTCAATACTAAATCCTTCGGTATAACTATCAATCCATAACTTGGTGGGACTTCTTTCAATATACTTTAGTCACCTGGAACTAACCTCCAGAGCTAAGAAAGCGTTCGCATTCCGGCAGAACCCAAAGGGCGACCCAAGTGAAAGAAGCAAAAGCTTTTCGGACCTTACGGAGCAAATTTCCAATAATGGCAGCAAGGAAGCGTGCGTAAATAATTGATCTTTATATGTCGTGAGTAGCAGTTGAGGAATGGATTCTTTTCCTTATTGATTGATGCTTTGTAAAAAAGTTCTAGTATTAGTGGATGTGATTTTTACGTTTTGTTTTGCTTTTAATGTCTTAGACAACATCATAAGGAGTCTATTGGGAAGTTCTTGTTTTAGAGAGTGTTGATGTTAGTGAAAGACTGCTCTCTTGGTTTTGCATACATAGTTTACAACACCCTATATCTAATTGGCTAAGACAGTTCCTCAGATTATAAATAAAGCACATCCCATTTCACTTGTTCGTAAGCAATTAATAATGTATATAGTAGTGATAAATCTAGGTTTAAAAAGGAAGGGCTTTGATACAAACTTAACTACCGTCTATGTGCGTAATTACGGACAGCCTTCGAAATTACGGACACAAAATGTAAACAAACATTCTTGTCACGAAAATAGACATGCATTCTTGCCAAGTTCACCACGTATAACTGAATAAAAACTTTATTTATTTGACTTATTTTATGATAATTAACTTTCTAAAAGCATGATCTAAAAACATTTTCATTCCTCAATTCATTTTTAAACATAAACTTTCGACCTGTCGATATTTCATGACGGAGGTGGCCATTTGTTAGTGTATATCTAACTTTATTCCTTTTGTTTATTTTCTTTAGAGATTTTCGGTTAATTAACTTTCGTTTACGCTTGGCGCACCTCTATTAGTTTTAATTGCCTTTCGCACATCTATTTATTCGCTAGCGTTCTTTTCGCATTCTCTTACTCATGAAACACTGTTGAGTGTAAAACACTGTTGAGTGTAAAAATACAGTTTATAGAGTATGTTTATCTGCCAATTTGAGACTATCAAACTTATTGGTGAAAATTCTTATAAAAGTGTTTGAAAGAACGAGTCATCACGTGACTAAATGCTCACTATCCCAAACAAATTTAACAAGGTTTACACTGTCAAGTTTTGATGGTCTCAAATTGGCAGTTAAACTGTATGTATACTTTGTCTATGTGCTACCATCCTTGGTGGATTTAATTTGTATTTCAGTAAGTTATTATTTATTTCCTTTTTTCTTTAATTTATTAATACACGTTTATACGCTTTTCGTTTGGTTTATTTTGTAGCCTCAGTTGTGAGCGTTGAATACATCGAATTTGTAATTTGGCAGTAACATAAAGTGAAATACAAAGTGAACCGTCAAAAGATGGAATTTGTTTCTGCATCCATCCGTAAGCCGTGTCGTGGAGATGTCCATTGCCAACGGTAATGAAAATCCTTTAAATGGAGATGAAATTTCAGACGAAAAACGAGTTATCCATTCCACCAAAAAATGGATAGACTACCAACGTGAATTGCATGGATCCAATCGTCAAACATCACAATATCGTTTGAATCGAAGAGGCAAAGAAGTAGAACAAATGATCACTACGAATAGTGCCAAAGGAATTGAAGAGGCGTTGGCCCGCTACAATGATGCACACGAAAAATGCTTGTCTGACCACAATCGATACCGTGAAGTTATCAACCCTGAAATTCTCCAAAGCGACGAAAAGTTTTTCGACGAAATCGACCAAGATGTTTTCCACATACGTCACAAGGCCGTCAGTATTTATTTATTTATTTATTTACGAATGTTTACCCAGGATAGCCTCTTCAGTTCCTTAGGTACTGTTATCAATGAGGGTCCTGCGAAGGAGGTCCTAGAGCATTTAAAGCCCCCATTTGGGCTACGGAGGCTCTAATGACAGGAACCGCTCTACTAGACAACCACCTTAGACATCATTCCTACTCTCTTGCTGAGTACTAAGCAGAGAGGAATGATTCACACTGTTATAGTCGCTGGCATGACTCGGTCGGGGATTGAACCCGCGACCTCCCGAAAAGGAAGCGAGCACTCTACCACAAGGCTACCAGTCGGTCGGCACTCTACGAGCGTTAAGAGAAAACCAAGATACCAAAAGTCGTAAATCCGATCGATCGTTTAAATCCAAGAAATCTTCGCACTCGTCGGCGTCGTCAAGATCGAATTTGAGATCATCTGGAGAATCAATAAAAGATAGAATAATCGAAGAGCGCCTTAAACTCGCAGAGCTTGAAGCAGAGTCAAACCTACTTGACCAAAAACACAGACTTGAGATGATCCAACAGGAAATGGATATTGTAAAGACAAAAGCTCGGCTTGCCGCACTCCAGAACTGTGAAGACGAAGAAAGAAATCATCCTGAGCAACCGAACAAACATGGTGCACCCAAACCAGAACTTCAAGAAAGTGCTGTTGTACCTGTTGACAAATCGAATCAACGTAAAGAGACGTCATTCCTTCAACTACGAATCAAGTCTGGCCAAATAACAAGCTATTGATGCAATTGGTAAAACACCAAACTGCTCCTGCAATCGACATTGAAGTATTTGACGGAGATCCTTTGAAGGTCAATTATTTCCTATCTACGTTTAAGGAAGTAGTTGAAAGAAACATCGAAGATCTAAAGGGGAGACTACTACGACTATTGAAGTATACAAGTGGAGAAGCAAAGGAAGCAATTCGACATTGCATTCAGTTACCGACAAGATGTTGTTACGTCACAGCAATAAACATTCTTCAAAAACGTTTTGGTGACCGACATTTGATATTAGCAACGTACAGAAATGAATTACGTAGCTGGCCACCAGTTAAGTTCAACGATGTAAAGGGTTTTCGTAAATTACTGAATTTCGTTATCAAGTGCCAAACTTTTGTTTGTGACGAATCTAACATTCTCGATTCACCTGACACTATATGTTTGCTCATATCGAAACTTCCTTCGCCACTGGTCGATCGTTGGAACAGACAGGTGATGCAATATCGCCGAAAGAAGTCCAAGGAGCCTAATCTGAAGGAATTTGTTGCCTTCGTGAAAGAAGAGACTATTCTCATGAATGACCCACTTTATTCCAGAGAAGCTGTCAAACAGATGAATGGCAATCGAGATAAACCGCCAGAACGGGTAAACAGGGACAGCATGAAAACGATGTTCACCAGTAACTGTCAACGTAAAGAGTCCTGTCCTGTCTGTCACGGAGGTCATGACTTAAACGATTGTTCAACTAACACAACCCGTACAAGAACGAAGCGCAACCAGTGTGATAAGTATGTGCGTGGTACCCGTTATTGTGTCGCATAGTGATTCGGAAGTTCTAACCCTTGCGATGCTCGACAGTTGTAGTCAGGCGACATTTGTAGCTGACAGTTTGGTGAAAAAGCTTGGGGCTGATGGAACAAAAACGTCAATATTGATAAAAACCATCAATGGTTCAGAGAAAATACCTTCGAAAATTATCTCAGGGCTAAACGTAAGAAGCGCATCTAATGATTTACCGACATCCAAAGTTAGCTTAGGTAAAGTCTACACGAAGAACGAATTACCGGTAGAACCAGACGAGGTTGCTACCAAATCAAAGTTAAAGCAATGGCCGTATCTCGAAACTATTATGTGTCACATTGGTGATCGAGACAATTTGCTTGTTGAGATGTTGATTGGAGCAGATTGTCTAAAAGAAACATCAGAACCGTTAGAAGTCATACCAAGTCAAGGAGATGGTCCTTATGCGTACAGAACTGTGCTTGGTTGGTGTATCGTTGGACCGGTTGTTGCAAGAGGTTCAACAAGCATTACATGTAATCGAGTTTCAGTCAGCAGTACAAATCTACAACATTTTGAAGTTGTCAGTCAAGTAAAAGAGAACGAAATCGAGGGAATGATGAGACGAATGTACGATTGGGATTTCATAGAAAATTTCCAGGGCAACTACATGGGAGTCGATGAGTCAACGTTATCAGTAGAAGAAAAACGATTTATTGAAATCATGGATCGACAATGCCAGATAAAAACGGGCATTACGTACTGCCATTACCGTTCAAGCAAGATGTCAAAATGCCGAATAACCGATTTGTAGCTGAAAAACGGTTCCAATACCTCAAGCGAAAACTGCAAAGAGACGAAAAGTTCTTCAACGATTATAAAGCATTCATGGACAAGCTGATCGCCAAAGGATATGCCGTCAAGTCGACATCACCTCCACCTGCTGGTCGTACATGGTACCTGCCACACCATGGAGTGTATCACCCTCGTAAGCCGGATAAAATACGAGTAGTTTTGGACTGTGGAGCAGAATTCGAAGGACATTCGTTGAACAAGAACTTGCTGAGAAGACCGGATCTTACGAGTCAAATTGTTGGCGTTTTGACGAGGTTTAGAATGGGTGATATTGGTATCATGGCTGACGTAGAAGCAATGTTTTACCAAGTCTTACTTCCAGAAAACCAGACGTCGTTCACTCGTTTTCTGTGGTGGGAGGATAAAGATATGACGAAACCACCAGTTGACTTTGAAATGAAGGTTCATATTTTTGGAGCTACGTCATCTTCAAGTTGTTCTAACTACGCTCTTCGGCGAACAGCAACCGATAATGAAGATTTTGAGGAAGACGTACGACGTTCCCTATGGAGAGACTTTTACGTTGACGACATGTTGAAGGCTAAGCACAATGCATCGATAGCAATTAAGTTTTGTAATCAAGTTCGAGAATTCTCGAAAAGAGGAGGATTCAATCTGACGCAGTTTGTTAGTAATGCACCACAGGTCATGGAATCAATTCCAAATGAATTCAAGGGAAAATCGGTTAAAGCAGCCACACTGTTAGATGGAAAGTTAGATGCTACAGACAGAGCACTTGGTGTCCTGTGGAACCTGCAAAATGATGAGTTTTCATTCAGTTTCGAACTCAAGGAAAAAACATCAACGATGCAAACAGCTTGTCAGCTTTGCCTCCTATCAACTTACTTACCATGAAGAGTAAGGTCGTGCTTCCACCACCTGGCAACTTTGCACCTGCTGGTATCTACACGAGAAGACGTTGGCGTCGTGTGCAGCATATTGCAAATGAATTCTGGTCTCGCTGGCGCAAAGAATATCTTCACCAACTTCAAAGTCGAAACAAATGGAAATCTAAGCGTCGCAATTTTATTGCTGGTGATATTTATCTGTTAAAGGATAGTACTCTGTTCGAGATTAGAAATCAATGGCCGATGGCAAGAATCGTTCGGACATTTGCTGGTGATGATAATTGTGTGCGATGTGCAGACTTGTATGTTGGACGTTCGAAATCAATAATTCGAAGACCAATTTCTAAAATGGTTTTGTTGGTTGAAAACGAGTCGATTCCCGCCAAAGGGAGCCTTTGAACGTTTGATTCATGAATTCTTCATGAATGGGGAGCCATTATGTTAGTGTATATCTAACTTTATTTCTTTTGTTTATTTTCTTTAGAGATTTTCTGTTAATTAACTTTCGTTTACGCTTGGCGCACATCTATTAGTTTTAATTGCCTTTCGCACATCTATTTATTCGCTAGCGTTCTTTTCGCATTCTCTTACTCATGAAACACTGTTGAGTGTAAAACACTGTTGAGTGTAAAAATACAGTTTATATTTTGTCTTTGTGCGGCCATCCTTGGTGGATTTAATTTGTATTTCAGTAAGTTATTATTTACTTCCTTTTTTCTTTAATTTATTAATACACGTTTATACGCTTTTCGTTTGGTTTATTTTGTAGCCTCAGTTGTGAGCGTTGAATACATCGAATTTGTAATTTGGCAGTAACACCATTATTATTTTTTATCCGTAAATATGGCTACCATTGTACACACGGAGCTCATAAAAATACGCATGATTCTCAAGAGAGCGCAGTCTATTTTAAATCTTTAAAGTTTAGAAAAATAAATTCTAAATGGCGTATTGGTAATTTTCTAGCGTTCAAATAAATTTAATTATCTCTGAAGTTTGTTTTACCAGTATTACAGTTTGGTTGACAGTACGGGATGTGCCGTATTTTTAATTTACAGACGGTTGGAATTATGTTTTGTCGATGTCCGTAATTACGAAGGCTGTCCGTAATTAGACACGAGGACGGTACTCGATTCCAAAAATCTTCGTACTTCCAACCTGGTCCATTACAGGATTGAGTTAATGACAATTCTCTTCATGTTTTTGTTGAAAAAAGTGACTAAAAACAACTATGTTTCATTAAATATATATAAAGTTAAAAACAAAAAAAAGTTTGGATTAAATGTATAAACTTGGGTGGTTTAAAGTGAAATGTTTATTTTTATTTTGTTTCCGAGAAATGTAATTTCTGAGATAATGTATTGGCAAGTGTTCTTTATGATATTTCATGTAGTACATAATATAATCTTTTTCATATATCAGGGGCGGACGCAGCATTATTTTATAGATACGGCTAAATCTTGTGGATTCCAATAAGAATTCCGATTCCCCGATTTTTCTCGGAATAACCCGATTTACGGACAAATGCATCCCGAAAACGGGGGGTGGTTAGGAGATCAACGTTCATTTCCAGTTAGCTACTTTGGACCCCCAACACCAAAAATAATTCGACACCGCGATTATGCAGCTGTGTGAAGCTGTCCTTTACTGTCATACAAAAAAGGATGCAATGTACTAAGAAATAGAAGTATTTACAAACTGTTTTTTAATAGATAAATTTTATTTACATTACAATCTTTTTGAAAATAAAATCTTTGAAAATGCAATAAAATAGTTCTGCATGTTACTCAAAAAAACGGCTCCTAACATGCTATCTTGTACTGTGGGATGGGGTAGGCTGTCCTTAAGTTGGTGTGTTTTGGAAAGCATAAATAAAGCAATATTTTTGAAAATGACCATGTGAACAAAAGTTTTATCATCGCCCTCTTATGCATTTTGGTATAGCGCAAGATACTCTTAATAATGACACTTAAACTTCGAGTAGCTACAGTGTTTACGGTGAGACACATTATGTGACACTGTATTTGCTAAAACAAAATTAACCTTGATTAGTGGTTAAGGTTAACCTCACATGTACGTTTCTGTGTCGGAATGAAGTGAGTGCGTTCTCCTAAATATCTTCCTATCACTGTGTAAAGGCACATCAGAGCCGCTCGCCTATAATGCCAGGACGAAAAAAAATCTCCTTTCTGTTTATTCTGCGAGCTGTTGGAAAGGTTGCTGTTATTCATTTTGTAACCACCCTTTCATTTGTTAACCGAAATAACAAATAACAATTAAACAGACTGTTAACCGTGGGTAGACTTGAAAAAGCTTTAATACGTGAGTTCTTTTTTATTTCTGCTTTATCGTTCTCTTTGTACATCTTGACAATTTTCTTGGCAACATAACGAGAAAGAAAAGTACGGAGCATGTTATGTTTGTTTGAACAAAATTGTGAAATGGTGAAATTAAAATTTGAAATCGTGTGCGAAAAATAATGGAAAAGCTACTAAGCATATATGTGCATGTTAAATATTTAATTCATTTTGACATAGAAAACCCTTTGGGTCTATTGGGTCGCATTCCGACATATTTGACCCAAAGTAGAAAAGTGTATGATTTTCAATCAATAATGTTCAATAATGGATTTCTGTCAGTTCACTTTGCTGCATTTTGACATTTTTGACTGAAGTTTAAATAAAACAAGCAAACGAACAAAAGTCGACACAAGATAAGACACCATCATTCACAACGATATTAGATTTTAGGTAACAACAGCGATATTAAATAACGAAATCGCAATTGTCTTTCTTCAGTTATGTTCAACTTCTGATCTACTTTGACCTCTGACACTATTTTAATTTAATTATGATAAGCTTTCTGGGGCATAGTGCACCCTATCATCATGTTAACAACTTGAAAGTCTGGAAGTAGCAACAATATGTCCAAGGTAGCCCAAATGTTTCAGCGTGCTGATATTTTTTGCAATCTTTCTTCTTTCAGTGTGTTACATTTTCGTCCCGTAGATAGCACTTCAAATTAGGAAACAAAAAGTGTTTTAGTTGGGTCCATTCTGTCGGATTCTGACAGTTTTGACCCAAAGGATGTATACAGTCAATAAGAGGCATCTCACTCAGTGGGGAAATGATCCAATCTTATATATATCAGGTTATATAAACAATCATTGATTATTTTTGCCTCATACCAAATGGAAATATCTAAGCTGGACTGTGTATTCGTTTAATATTCATTTATTAATTTTTCACTGTCGATTTGCCTATTTCTTACTAATTTTATTCGTTTGGGTTTAAGTTCTGCTTACATTCTGAATTTTGCCCCAACAGGAGAATTTTATCCTGTTACAATAATCTAGTATAGACTTCTCTAAGATAACAAGAATAATATATAATGAAAAAAAATAGAAAACAGCAACTAAAAACAAAACAAAACAACAAACAAACAAACAAAATTAACCACCAAAACAATTGACGCCAATTCAATGTAATTAACATGACAATGAATTTCGAAGGACTGATTGATCAGTGCCAACTCATGTAAAATATTTCCACAGTGACTGTTTATGAAAGTTTGCCGCTTGTAATCTACATTTTGTTTATTTAGATAGAACAAAAAATTGGATGCTAACTATCTTCAAGTATCAATACTCTCTAGACAGCAACAATAGTATCAGAAACACAAAAATGAGGAATAAGGGCGAGAAAGAGTCATAGGCTTAAGAAGACTTTTGTTAACCGACTTAACACCTCGGTTAACCATTGTTAACCATGGATCGAGACCGGAATGCTAGTTTAAAAGTGTACTCTAGAAATGATACCACTTTGTATTGAAACAACCGAACCGAATACTTTTACAATGTTGTTCGCATTTATCCCTCAGCAGTCCCATTTTTTGAAGTTTTTTCTTTCATGTTATGTTACCCTTTATTGCAACATGGAGGATGATTTGAGTCGTAGAGTAAAAACTACGAAAATTATGCTTAACGAAAACATTATTGTTGTGAAAAAGAAGGAATACCAGGCAAAATGTTTTCTTTATAACTGTCAAATGTAAGGGGGTTCACATGGATAAAATCTGTCTGGCAAAGTTGCTTCGACTTGCCGAGTTCTTACTTTTCTTATCAAAGCCAAAAAAATTAACTTCTGTTCTCATGAGAAATATATAGGTCGCTGTAGTCGCGCGAATGAGCGAACTGATTTTGGATTGGCTGACACAATCCCATTCGCCTGGTACTTCAAATCATTTAAACTACTGAGCGAATGAAAAAGCTGTTGTTCATTATCGAAATTCTGGGAACATGATGTGAGTACTCCTAACCGGTCTGATTTTCCACACAATGCGTATGTTTCCCTTTTAGTGCATAAACAATGATAATTTCATGGCATTTTTTAGGCCAGTTTGTGATGTGAACATATGAACATTTTCATGTGAATCAGCCCTGTGAACCAAACCAGCCCACTTCGCCTGGTTGAAATCCTCTAAGACTAATTTTTACAAACTTTAAGGATGGAATTTATGTGATTCATGTGAACTTATGTGTTTTTTTTGTTCAAGAAGATTTAACAACTTGTACTTCGTTTAATATCATATCGTCTTACATCGTTCCCTGGGCGTAGCACACCGTTTCGTTTTCACATTATCACTCTAAGACAACCAAAACGACGACATCATAGCGTGGCAACAACTTAATGTTGCACGATGTTCTTTAACATAAATAAGAAACGACAATATTGTAACGTACTGCAAAGTTGTCAAACTACGCCACTTCAATACAATCTGATCTAGATCCAATTGGCTAATGCATTGTTTTTCTTTTGGAAGCATGTCGAGGGGCTTCCTCTTTAATGTCTGGACTTAAAAAAAGATGTTTTATTTGATAAAGGATCCAGACAATGACTATCATGTCATATTCTTTTTATGTTCAAATTTCCAAATCTGTAAGGTGCTTTTGGCTCGGTCATTACCTCGTAAATAACAATAATTAACTATAAAAAATAGTTATAATATTCAGTCACGCCTTGCCAAAAACAGGTATGCGAAAGTTCTTTTAGCGACATTTTTATGTGAACGTGAATTAAGATAGAATGACGTGTTTATGGATCGTTTCACATTTATTTTTATTTTTAAGTTATATTTCGGCCTTCTTAGCGGAGGCCATCATCAGACTAAAAACTGTTACAAATTTGTTTACAAAAATTGACGTCAATGTCAATACAATGACTTCTCCCGCAGGTATGAAAACATCGGCTTCCAGAAATTTGTTGTGACGTATTGGCCATCGTCTTGGTTAAGGCCTTGCTCATTACGCGGGGAAGTTTCGTGGAATTGGATTTCCAATGCTTCTCGCACTTTTCGGTCGAATCTTTTATCTTCTAACTTTAGAACATTTACTGAATCCCATTCGTATCCTTGGCTGCATGTTTTTGCGTGGTAGGAAACGCCAGAAGAGTCCCACTTTTTATCCTCGATCGACTTTACGTGTTGTTTTAATCGTGTGGCGGTTTTTAGTTTTGTTTCGCCAACGTATTTTTTTCCGCATTTACAATCTATCTTATAGACTCCCGGGTGGCTATAGTTTGGTAGTTTGCTTTTGTTTTTGCACGTTAACATCGTTTTCAAATTGATGTTGCTCTTGAAAACTGCTTTGTATCCATGTTTCCCAAACGTTTTTCTCAATTTTGGGCTCAATCCAGGTATCCATGGTAGTGTTACGACGTTGGTTAATTGGTCTTGTTGGTCTTGATGTTGGTTCTTTGTGTTGGTTTGGTTTTCTCGTTTTTTAAGGAAGTCATTTTTAATCTTTATTAGTTCCTTTTCTTCATAACCATTTTCAACGAAACATGTTTTTAGAAAATTGATTTCTTCTTGAAGGTGTTGATTTTCACAAATTGTGTACTTTAAACGTACAAACTTTCGCGGACAGAAACTTTCGCGGATGAAGCCATCCGCGAATTTTTTTTATTTAGCGGACATAAACTTTCGCGGATGAGCAGTTCAAGTTTTTTTCGCGTGCATAAACTTTCGCGGAGAGCAAATTTTGAAATATTTCGCGTGTATAAACTTTCGCGGATCGGGTCACTATTAACTATTCCTCAAAGAGGAAAACAATATTTTTTGATTTTCGTGATAACAAATGAAAGAAATTAAAAAATACAACAAAACACTTGTAAAGCAGTACAATATAATATAATTTCGATCTTTTTTTTTTCTTTTTTTTTCCATTGCCAAATTTTGAGGATATGCCCTGTTTTTGGAATTTTTCGTCGACATTTACTTTCGCGGATGGCCTACTTTGAAACATTTCGCGGACATAAACTTTCGCGGATCGAGCAATTCAGAATTTTTCGCGGGACAAACTTTCGCGGATTGGACTAAAATCCGCGAAATCCGCGAAAGTTTCTGTCCGCGAAAGTTTGTACGTTTAAAGTAAGCTCGGTGTAAGAAACCGGTGAATATTCCCTTTAGAACTTTAGGGTCGTGTCCAGAGTGTGGTTTTACTTGCACATTTGTGATTGCATTTTTTCGATGGATCTTGTATTCGTATTTGCCGTTGTTGTTTGTGATGTTGAGGTCCAGGAACTGTAAGGATTTATTTTCGTCCTCTACGTCCATGGTGTATTGTATATGAGGGTCTTGCTGGTTTAGGATGTTTTGGAACGCAATGGATTCTTGGTGGTCTTTGAATCTGGCATGACTATCGTCAACATACCTTAAATATGATTTCGGTGCAACAGGTGGGTCTTGTTCCAGTGCAGTTTTTATTGCGTAATTGGAACACAATTGGAACACCGAGCTACAAAACATCTGAATACCTCGTAAAGATTATTCAACCAACCCTCAACAAAAATAACATAAGATTAAAAAACGCTCAAACATTCGTAAACACAGCAAAAACATGGTCAATTGAAAAAGACGAGATTCAAGTGTCATACGACGTAGTGAATTTATACCCGTCTGTACCAGTGAAGGAAGCAATCGATATTATAATTCAGATCCTATCAAAAGATAATGAACTGAAAAAACGAACCAAACTAACTCTTTCAGATATAAAAACTCTGATAGAACTTTGCTTATCAAAATGTTACTTCCTTTGGGAAGAGAAATTCTACCTACTTGAAAATTCAGCACCGATCGGTCTAGCACTAATGGCTGTCATGGCAGAGGCGTTCTTACAATACCATGAAACGAACGCAATAAAAACTGCACTGGAACAAGACCCACCTGTTGCACCGAAATCATATTTAAGGTATGTTGATGATAGTCATGCCAGATTCAAAGACCACCAAGAATCCATTGCGTTCCAAAACATCCTAAACCAGCAAGACCCTCATATACAATACACCATGGACGTAGAGGACGAAAATAAATCCTTACAGTTCCTGGACCTCAACATCACAAACAACAACGGCAAATACGAATACAAGATCCATCGAAAAAATGCAATCACAAATGTGCAAGTAAAACCACACTCTGGACACGACCCTAAAGTTCTAAAGGAAATATTCACCGGTTTCTTACACCGAGCTTACACAATTTGTGAAAATCAACACCTTCAAGAAGAAATCAATTTTCTAAAAACATGTTTCGTTGAAAATGGTTACGAAGAAAAGGAACTAATAAAGATTAAAAATGACTTCCTTAAAAAACGAGAAAACCAAACCAACACAAAGAACCAACATCAAGACCAACAAGACCAATTAACCAACGTCGTAACACTACCATGGATACCTGGATTGAGCCCAAAATTGAGAAAAACGTTTCGGAAACATGGATACAAAGCAGTTTTCAAGAGCAACATCAATTTGAAAACGATGTTAACGTCCAAAAACAAAAGCAAACTACCAAACTATAGCCACCCGGGAGTCTATAAGATAGATTGTAAATGCGGAAAAAAATACGTTGGCGAAACAAAACTAAAAACCGCCACACGATTAAAACAACACGTAAAGTCGATCGAGGATAAAAAGTGGGACTCTTCTGGCGTTTCCTACCACGCAAAAACATGCAGCCAAGGATACGAATGGGATTCAGTAAATGTTCTAAAGTTAGAAGATAAAAGATTCGACCGAAAAGTGCGAGAAGCATTGGAAATCCAATTCCACGAAACTTCCCCGCGTAATGAGCAAGGCCTTAACCAAGACGATGGCCAATACGTCACAACAAATTTCTGGAAGCCGATGTTTTCATACCTGCGGGAGAAGTCATTGTATTGACATTGACGTCAATTTTTGTAAACAAATTTGTAACGGTTTTTAGTCTGATGATGGCCTCCGCTAAGAAGGCCGAAATATAACTTAAAAATAAAAATAAAGGTATGCGAAAGATCGTCTAAGAGGCGATTCTACTGCTACTAGAAAGACCGATTTCATAAGTTGCTCGTTCAATCATCAGCTCCGTTGGGGAGAAACTCGTATCATTGTTCATAATCATAAGCTTCGCGATCTATAAAAGTAAGCAAAGTTAAGATGAATACGTTACTGTATATAAAACATAAAAGTAATTTAGAAAGAAATCGTACTTCTGGATAGAGCAATGAACGGTAAACATCATTGACGTGTTCCACATTGTATTTCCGCATAATAATGGAAGAGATTTCGTGATCACTAGAAACGTCTTTCACGAAAGATACAAATGTATTTCTCTTAACATAAACGTCAATGAAATCAATCTGCAGAAAACTTTGCGGATATTAGACTAGTAAAAGAATCAATATCACGATCATTGCACAAATTCTCCTAATTCATTAGCAATTACCGATAATTCTGGTGTGTATTCTTCGTAGAATCTGTTGATTTTTATTAGTTGCTGGTTTTGATCATTGGATAATTTCTTTGCAAAAGCCTCAATTCTTGGTGACAAGCTCCGAGATGTCAGGATGTTCACTATTCAGATCTGAATTTTATTAGGAAAACAACAATATGTATGGAAACCAAAGCAAAGTTATTTCTAAATAAGTATATAAAATTATTATATGTAGCTACAAATTAGGCCTTACTTCCTTAAAGAAGTTTAGTCGTCGTTTAACTTTTTCCTCGTTGTAGAGCCAATATAATCTATAAAATATCATAATTTTATAACAAGGACAAATTTACGATATGACTTTTCTCTATTCATTTCTCTTTTTCTATTTTCTCTTAACTTAACGTTACATGCTAAGTAAAACTTTTCTATGAAGTTAATTCGGCGCCAAAATCTCGTTTGTCAAGTCGTCGAATCGTTTTAGAAGTTAACTCGGTTCACAATAAGTCGACATTCAAGTCGTCGAGTCGTTTTAAATGAACACTCGCTTTTCAAATGAAGGCGTTTTAGAAGTTTGTTCGTTTCAGATGATGACGCGTTGTTCAAAATTTTCCGGTCTTTCATATCAAGAACTATTAAAATTTCATGATCTATTTATTCCAACTGACACTATTCGTGAGCCCCTTACTTGAAATCAGGCGATATAGGGTGTTCCACACTAACTGAACATGAACATATTAATGTGAGGCATATATTTCATTATATAAAGATAAAGAGAAGGGATCTTTCAGAATTCTAACAAACAATCAAATGTATCTGAAAGAAAAGGGAATCCTTCACAGTTTGGTCATTTTCTCATTCTTAATCATGCAATGGCCCATGCTTCATGCAACTACTAGAAAACATGACGGCCAACATCATAACTTATGTAAATATGACACAAAAATCTGCTTTTGTGTGAAAGCCAACTGACTTAGAGAAACTGGTAATCAGGTTGCACCGCCTCATTTTCTGAACTGACTGAACATCTAAAACGGCTATTCTTCCGAAGCGCCTCAGCATCTAGCGACCCTAACTTCTAAAACGCCTCAAATTGAAAAACGAGTGTTAAACGACTCGACGACTTGTATGTCGACTTATTGTGAACCACGTTAACTTCTAAAACGATTAATGACGTCACGAGTCAACATCTAAAACGATTCGACGACTTGATAAACGAGATTTTAGCGTCGATCTAACTTCATACTTTTCACGTTGGTTTTTCCCTCTCACAACAACTATCACAAACACAAAGTTTTACTCAAACCACAGCCCCCTTCATTTCTCTATTAGTGAACATTTCTCTATTAGTGAATAAAGTCAAATATGTTTGAGAAATACGGAACTTAGAAATGTAGAAAGTTTCAATTTTCATAAAAAACACTAGCATTCTAAGATGCTTCGAAAATTAACTTCTTTATTTTGAATGTTTTATATATATTCAGATGATCAATTTTGGGTTGTAATTTACTTACAATTTCTTCTAATTCATCAAAATGTTCCACAATTCCAATTACAGCAAGAACCTTTAAAAATCTCCAATCAATGCAAGAAAAAGTGAACGCTGATGAAAGAGGTCCTAGAAATCGGTGTTCTGTCTAGATCGGCAAAGGTTCTCGAGATTTTAGGGTTCTCGAGATTTTAGGGTTAATGGCACATGCTTTCTTAAGCTAAAGCAAGGATAATAATGAATGCCAATTTGAAGCTACCAGAGCTGTAAGGAAAAGCAAGAATTAATTATAAGGTATTGAAAAAAATTATTAGTTACTGGCGGAAATAACTGTGGCTTTTAATGAAAGTTACGGCCAGTTTCAGTGTTTCTTTAATATCTGCAGCGGTTTCTTTTAATTCACTGAGATCACCAGAAAGTTTTAAGTTCTGAAGCATTTCATCTGATTGTGCATTTACATATTCCTGAAAAGTAGATCTTAAAAATCTTCATCTGTAACCAATAATCATGCAAACTGCGTGTGATGGTAGAAAAAGGAGACTAAACATACCAATTCCATTAACCCTTGATAATCCATGAAGTGTTTTAAAACCAAATCAAGTTCATTCACATTTGGGCGATTGGATTTATTGTTGGGAGACCGAAACAAAATACAGTAGACTCTCTCTATCTCGAACACTCTTTATCTCGAACACTCTTTATCTCGAACACTCTTTATCTCGAACATCTCTCTATCTCGAACCAAATTCTCGGTCCCTTGGACATTTGTGAACGTTCTAGGCTAAAATGCTCTCTCTATCTCGAACCTCTCTATGTCGAACTTCTCTCTATCTCGAACCAAAATCTTGGACCCTTGAATTATTTCTCTCTCTATCTGGAACTTTTTTCACACATGAAGACCTTTTTACACTGAAAATCGAATAAAAATGTTCTACTTTCGAACGAATTTTTTCGAAGATCGAATTCGAGTTCAAGCAAAAGATTGTTTCTCGTGTTTCTCGTTGTTTACAAAATCCTTTTTATGCAGTCTTGAGGTGAACGAGAAAAAAATCTTTGGCCAACTTTTCTCTATGTCGAACTTTCTCTATGTCGAACTTTTTCTCTGGTCTCTTGCGAGTTCGAGATAGAGAGAGTCTACTGTATTCTCAGGCCACCATGCTGGCTTATTGTCAATGCTCCAACTCACTTTTCCATTATCTATATTGAGAACAAACATTATGATAGTAATCAGGGCAATAGAGTTGATTAAAATTGTTTAATTTAGAAATAATATATAATACAATACAAATAAAATAAAATACAAAATTGTTGACTCACTATGCCATTTTACAATTTTTATAACGTAGTCTTTTTTTGAAAAGGACATTCATGGACAACCAATCTTTTCGTATCTCAATACTGTCCTCTTCACTTTGTAAGTTTTGTTCTAAACCCAGTCATTCAAGAAATTGGAATCACTGATCATCAACTAAATATATTCACCAATATATTATACAACACCTTCAAATGCTAGATGATAGCCAATACAAACCTTGTGTACTAACTTGCTCTTGTGACAAATATTCTTTAAAAATATCCTGTACATGCTGGTCTTGAATAAATTGATTTATAGCTGGATTGGAAGCTAGCAAAAAGATTGATGTGAATACGTATTAGAAAAATTTGGAGTTTATCAATGGAAAAATACAAGATTTGTTTTGGATTGGTTTCACAGTTTGAAAAACAAAGACAAATACTCCTTTACAAATGTTCAATATTGAAAGCTTCTACCCACCTACCCATCAGAAAAACTTTTCAACGAGGCTTTGAATTTTGCTAAATCCTCTTACAACTTATCAAAAGATGAAGTCTAAATTATGTCATACATAAATTCCAAGCATAAGAATATTAGTTTTACTGTTGAAGAGGAATCTAACAACGTTCTTTCTTTTTTGGATGTCAATATAACTCGAGATAACGGTCATTTTGTCACTAGTATTTATCGCAAACCCACGTTTAGTGGTGTGTTCTCCAATTTCCATAGTTTTATACCAGAACATTTTAAACACGGTCTTGTTTACTCACTCTTGTTTCGTAGCTTTCGCATTTGCTCCAGTTGGAGTCTTTTTCATATAGAGGTTGAAAAACTTAAGTCCATTTTTAGTAAAAATAGCTACCCTAGAAATGTTATCGATTTATGTATTAGAGTTTTTTTGAATAAACGTTTTCGGCATAACGAACCTGTACGTACCGTTCCAAAAAAGGACGTGTTTATTTCTTTACCATATTTAGGTAAATTATCTTTAGAACTTCGCAGTCGCTTATCTAAAATTTTCAAGGAAAACTTATGTCATTGTAATTTACGCATAGTTTTTAAGTCGTCTAACCGCATTAATACTTTTTTTCAATTTAAGGATAAAATTCCCAAGTTTTTGAGATCAGGTCTCGTTTATTGTTATAAGTGTTCTGGCTGCAATGCCAGATATTACGGCAAGACCAAACGCCACTTCAAAGTTAGAGCCTGTGAACACCTAGGAATTTCTCATCTCACCGGTAAGAGCATCAAGGCTAGCTTGTACAATACAACAGCCATTAAGGACCACTTCTAAGTCTATATTATATGCAAGCAAGTAAAACTTTACTATTTCACAAAGAGCACATCAGGGTCAAAAAAGAAAGAAATGAAGACTTTGATGTGCCAATGGGCTGTTATGAGGGCGCTGGAGTTTGTGAACTTGTTGACACATCTTTATGAAGTTATATGGGTGTCAAAATCAACGAGTTGAACTCGCGACCCGACGGCTCGATGTTTCAATCAACAAGGCAACCAACAAGTCGATCTCGCAACCAACGACTCAACGTTTCAATCGACAAAGCAATCAACGAGTCGATCTTTTTACCGACATCTTCACTTTTCTATCGACCAGGCAATGAAAGAGTCGATTTGATAGTCAACAAAGTGAACTCAAATGGTAAAACGATGAAGCGGATTCTCTAAATTTTCATGTTGATCATCGGTTTGATCATCGACTCTGAGGTTGCAACCTCAAGTTGAAAGTTGGATCGTTGATCGTGTTTCAGAGTTCACACTCACTTGTTGTTTAATTAATTATTATTCTCAATAGTTTTATAAGGCACGTGTGTAAAGTATGGTTTCCATTATAAATGTTTTTTTCTTTGAAAAGTTTCTTAGAATATACTTTCTAAATCTAAACTAGCCCTTATGTATTCCATTCAAAGAACATGATGTTAAAATAAAAATGGCGGACATCAACCTCGAACCCAGGGTCTCTTGCCTTTTCGATATACGGATGGCGGCAAAGAAGACCCTGGCGAACGCTGGTCACGTGAGATGACAATTACACAAAATCTGTGTAATTTTTATAAGAGGTGGCCCGAAGAAATTTTGTCTCGTGCAGTCAGTTTTTTACATAGTCACATTACAGCCAATATAGAGACCAAATATAATTCGTCGAGTTCACTCGAGCTCATTTCTGCAAAACTTTAAAGTTGTTTACATATTTCCAAGACTTCAACAGCATTCTGGAAAGCGGTGTTTCTGATTTGATAAAGATTTTATTCCTTATATCAAGGTTATTACATTCGAAAACCTTGAATGATAAAAGGGAGATTGCAAAATTCGTGTGGTGTTGTGTGGATTTTATCTTTGTAGCGAGCTGTGGTGTTTATTTTAGAGACACACAGAAACCATGTATAGAGTGGACAAAAGTAAAAAAAATGAACAGAAAATTTAAACTTGAGTGTATTGAGGTTCAATGTTCCACAAAAGAAAATATAAAGTAAAAACAAACTATAAAGATAATACATAAGCAACAACAGTGCAGTGGTGAGAGAAGATTCTCATTAAAGCTAATGTTTGGGATGAAGAACTTATTCAAATATTGTTATTATTCAACATTGTTATTGATATCAAAATTTGCTAAGTTCACTGGTCAGTAGATGTATGTCTATTTCGAAAAAGCTCTATAACTTCTTCTTGTAAGTGTCCCTGTATATTTGTTGATAACTAAATCTCTTCCTGGTCTAACATACCAAGATAAAATACAAAAACGGACTAGCCATCGGGTAATATAAACGGGACACATATACACGTCCCTTCCTACTTCCTACTTTTTTTTTTTTTTTTTTTTTTTTTTTTTAATAAAATCCTAAGTTTCTAAGTTAAAATAAAATCCTTGTATTTCGACGGTAATTTTCTCTCACGAGTTGAACGTCTGGGTAGCTGAGCAGGTAAGGGAGTTGGTTCAGTCAGTTGTTGTTCATTGTTGTCGTCAGTGTTTGTGTTCATTTCGTCTTGTTGTGCGTGCGGCTGATTTTCGATTTGTTCTAAGTTCTCGTTCTCTGTTACATTGAACTTTCTCATTTCCAGTACTAAGTCTGGAACTGTCGGTGTATCATTCTTAGCACATTCGTGTGGAATTTTGCGGATGAAACGACGATTTCGAAGGGTAACTCTTCGACTTCCATCGATTCTAACCCTATACTGTCTGTGGGGTAGAGTCTCTATAATGGAACCAGTCTTGTCCCATCTGGTTGGGTGATTGCCGTGTTGATTCTGAATGGCAACAGAGTCGCCGACTTGTAGTGGTTGGAGAGTTTGTCTGTTCTCCTTTACCGACAGCTCGAATCTGCGAGCGTGTGTCTTTTCGCGGGTGTCGGCCAGTTCGGACCATTCCCTTCGAAATGACATTGGATGTGGCAGGTGGTCTGGGATGTTTCGTCCAAATAGTAACTCGGCTGGAGATACACCCATATCTGGTGCGGGCGTGTTTCTATGGAGTAGGAGGGCCTTAGCGACAGCTGCGGTGTCCAGGGACCCAGTTGGACTGACATTTGTTGTGAGGATGCGTTTCATGGTTTTAACGGCGATTTCGGCCCTTCCGTTGCTCTCTGGCATGTATGCTGATGAAAGTCTATGGTGTATTCCCCAGTTCTTGAGGAACATATTGAACTCGTTCGATTCATATGGTGGGCCTCCGTCGGATGAAATTTCTTCTGGGATGCCGAATGTGCTGAAGTATCGGCGAAGGATTTTCTTTAGAGTCGATGCATTCGAGGAGGTCCGCAAACAGGCGACTTCGGTCCAGCCAGAGAAACGGTCTGCGTAGATTAAGTACCTCTGGCCAACCATGTGGAAGATGTCAGTAACAGCTAACTGAAATGGGTATGACGGTTGAGGTGTCTTCTCAGGAGGCTCTTTCGGTTGTGATGGAGCGATCTCATTACATCTCTGACAGTTGAAACGTTTGTTTTGAATGTCAGAGTTCATACCTGGCCAGAAAAATCGTTGTCTTGCACTGCTTTTCATGGACGAAACTCCTTGGTGACCGATATGGAGTTCATCTAGCAGGCGCCGTCGAAGGGATTTAGGGATGAGGGGTACTCCATTGGTGAAGATTAGGTCGTTGCTGGTGTACAAGCGTTCACGTAGAGACCAGAATTCGAGCAGGTTTGGTGGGATGGATTCCTTGTTCGTAGGGAATCCCTTTTCGATAAGCTGACATAAGTGACGGTAGTTCTGGTCAATTTGTGAGTGCTTGCGGATGGTATCGAGGCGGATTGTATCACCCGATGGCTCTAGGGCAATATCTTCTTCGATGTAGGCAACGCAATTGTCGACGTCAATTGCTGCGATGGGTTTCATCCGCGATGTTGCATCGGATGCTGGATTCTTTTCTCCGGGAATAGGGATAACTTTGAATTTGTATGCGAGGGTTTTTTCGCGGAATTTAAAGACCCTTGGGTTTTCTATCTTTTCCAAAGCACGGCTGTTGAAGATGGGAGCGAGCGGCTTATGGTCAACGGTAACAATTAAGGAAGGACAGCCAAGGACAAACATTCTACAGCTATGGAGTCCGAAGAGAAGGGCTAACGCTTCGCCTTCAATTGGTGCATACCGGCTCTCCGAGTCTTTCGTGAATCGAGATCCAGCATATATTGTCTTCCAATGGTCAGGACCGCAGAAAACATCCTCTTTGTTTGGGCATTGGCAGTGTTTTTGAAATAGTGTAAATCCTATACCGGTCTTTGCCCAGTCAGTCGACAACCACGTTGGTCGGTTTAGCTGAAACGATTTGACCCCGTCTTTGATAGCGTTAACAATTTCTACTTTTGATTGTTTAAACACGGTTTCTAGGGTGTCATCCCAGTAAAATTTCTTTCCCTTCTCTAACAGTTCTCGAAAGGGCGCCATGACGGGCGCTTGTGCGAAGGCGTATGTTGTCTGATTGATCAAGCCGAACCAGGATCGTACGTTCTTAATGCATGTAGGTGTGGGAAAGTCTTGGATGGCTTGTAATATACGAGCAGGTGGGCGGTATCCATCGTCAGTTATATCAAAGCCTGCAAACTCCACAGTATCCATGGCGAAGTGAAACTTGTCCGGGTTAAAGATGATACCGTTTGTTGCACAAAGATGAATGTATTTAACACAATGCCAAAACGACTTAGTAATGTCCTTGTCCCAAAGGATAGAATCATCAATGCATCGAGCCACTCTAGGGAAGTCACTTGTAATGTCATCAAAACGCTTGGTGTATCCGTCACCGGACGCGTGGAAACCCTGAGGAGCGCGGAGGTATCTGTAGCGTCCCCATTCGGTGATGAAGGTTGTCGCATCACGGGCTTCCTCTGATAAGGCGACACTGTGGTACCCATTCCACGCGTCCAGGACGGTTTTCTTCATTTTGGGGGGGATCGCGCTAACGATGTTGAATGGGGTCTGTGTGTGGTGAGTTTCCCGGCGAGTGGCCCTATTCAGTTCTTGAAGGTCAACGGTTCGCCTGGGTGTGCCGTCCTTCTTTGGAACAACGACCATACGGGAACACCACGTGGTTGGATGTCCTGGGGGAACTGGTTCGATGATACCAAGCGCTACGTCAGCGTCAAGTTGAGACTTGACGGTGTATTTCCAATGATGTGGGATTGGAATTGGGGTGTGTACCGCTTTAGGTGGATGATCTGGTAAGAATGAAATTTGAAGCGGTTCGCCGGTCATCACCTGAAGTTTCTGGTGCTTGCATACATTGAAGGCGCTACTGGCATAATAGTTTTTTATCCATTTTTCAATGTCTAATAGGTGGTCACTAGTTGGTGGAAAGGGTAGCTTATCAGGTAACGGTGGACATGGTGATCGTACTTTACAACCACACGGCGCGAGGGAGGTATCTTGTGTGTCTGTTGCGGTGGTGGCGTTGACGGATAGGTCTTCGGGGAATGAGTTGCTTAAAATGTCCAAGCGTTTAAGTGCTGTTTGTGAGAGGTATGTGTTGGTTACCCCTTCACATATGTACAACAGTTCAGTTGTTCGTCCGTTGGGAGTTGAGATATCGACGAGGAGGGTTCCGATAATAGAAAGTTTATTGTTACCCACCCCTCTGAGACGGTTCTTAGTAGGTAAAAGCCATCTCTTAGCCTCATCAATGTTTTTAAGGATATGTGGTCCTGCGGTACATATTTGCGCACCTGTATCGGCTACGGCTTTCTCTTGAATGCTTCGTGGGATTTCAGGCCAATGTTTGTTGGGCCGAAGATTCATATACGCTTGTTTATTGATCTTTATTTCAATATCTAACATTGGAGGGGTTTCTGGCTTGGCTGGAACGAAAAGATTGTCGACTAGATCACCATGTGGTAGTCCTTCTAGTCATAATGGGGATGCAACGTCCACTGCTGACAATAAAAGATCGACGGGCTCATCGGCCGATAGTTCAACTGTTGCTGTCTTAGGGCTACGGCAGACACTGGCAAAGTGGTTCATTTTGTTACAGTTTCTACAAGTCTTTCCGTAGGCAGGGCATGTCAAGCGACCCTTTGGGTGGAAGGGCTTTCCACAACCGGCACAAGTTTTGTTGTTGCTCTTGGGAGGTCGTGGCGATGGTTTCGATTTCAATGCAGATATGTCAGATATCGTCTGGTGTGGCGATTGAAACTCGGAGGAGGCGCGTTCGGTTGATTCCAAAGTCAAAAGTCGAGTTGTGAGCAGGTTCAATGTATTTAGGATTTCCATTTCCGAAAGTACCTTTGACTGGTGAGACGAATTACGGAGTCCGGCAATTAGTTGAGACCGAATCATTTCGTCGGCGTATGATGGGGAGCATCTGTGGTCTCCACAGGTTCCGGAGCAATTGAACCTACAGAGCATGGCCTGGGCTTTTAATCGAGAGATGAACGATGTGACTGTTTCACCGTCACTTTGTTTTAGGTTGAAGAAATGTTGCCGGTATACCTCGGGGTGAACTGTTTTTACGGCCACCGACTTGATGAATCCGAGCAGATCGTCCTCCGGGGCCGTTTGTAAAGCGTCCGGGCCAACAAAATTAAAGAGCATTTCATTTACTTTTTGTGAGCATGCAGCTCTAAGTTCATTTCTAATTTCCTGCAAGTTCGATAAACCGGCCATCTCCTTGTAGCGTTGCCACTCGTCTTTAAAGATAATCCAACGGTTATCTGTGGAATCTGCGTCGATGACGGGTCTTGCAAGTTTTGCGCGCGATTGACTCCCGCTCGATGAGCGGGCGGCAGGTAACAGTGCTGGGAGTTGAGCGAAAAGGTTGTTCATTTGTTTTTGCATTTCAAGTTGCTGCCGTTGCATCTGGAGCATTAGCTCGGCGGGCGATGGAGAGGCGTCAGGTGATGATGAGCGGGGCGGTAAACTGTCGTCATGAGACATGGTCAAATCAAGATGGCGGTGCGACCACGGATGGAGAGGCTTCGAACTTGTTTAAGTTAAATCTCTTGGCAGAACGACGAGCCGAGAGAGAACGAAATATGCTGACGTGAGTATGTGTGGTTCACGAAGCTTCTGCAGTGTTATTGTGTCACACTGGTTGTAACAATGTTCAAAGTGTCTTTAAGATTGAGAAATAGCTTCGTTGAGAAGAGAAATAACGTTCAATGTTTGTGAAGAGAGGGTAATATGAAATAAGCGTTGAATGTCTGTTTTCTGAATTCACGATTCTACTTACGGTGATTCTTGTGGAAGAGTCGTTAAGAGAATGCTTGTTTGCGGGCAATCTCACCAGTTTATGATTCAAAATATTCAGGATACGAAGGCTCACTTCCGACACCATGTATATTTGTTGATAACTAAATCTCTTCCTGGTCTAACATACCAAGATAAAATACAAAAACGGACTAGCCATCGGGTAATATAAACGGGACACATATACAGTCCCAAGTATTATTGAGTATATACGTCTGTCACAAATGAAGACAGAAAAACACAACTTATAAAATGTTCACTCTTCTTTAACCTATGAAGTCTTTCTCAAGTGTTAATATATACTTATTAGTATGCTTAAAAATTATGTTTGTTGTATTATGTTCACTACCTTTATTATACTGAAAAAGAATTATTTTTATTATGATTTCATGTAGGATCTTGTGTAGGATCCTGTCAGGATTTTAACCAGATTTTAACATATGTTGAGTGAAATTTGTTGTGTTAGTTTCAAGGTTACTATATGAGCGAAAACAAGATGTTATTCTCTATGAACACCGATATTTCAAATTTCAGGGAAATTGCTTTTTAGATTATCTTCCCTTAAATCGTCTCGGTCATTCTTGTCAGCCCATTCTTCTCTCTCTGAAGGTACTTAATACATGACAATTTGCAGGATTTTTATAACCAAGCTATGTGACGTATATAGTTTTAAGTCATGACATGGGATCTTGAATCCATAGTGGCAGATGGTTTAGTTTTGAGTAAACGCTGTATTGTTGTTAAGTGTAAAGTTTACCTTTATCCTGTTATGTATTTTGCTAAACGATATACAGCTTAAGATATAGAATTCTTAAGTCAATGTATAGCTACCTTGTTATGAAAATACTACAAATTGTCATACCGTAAAGTAAAAATTAGATTACATTTTCATTCTATGTATGTACACATGCTTGTTTTAGTTTTTGATTCCATTTCTGGATTGCAACGCTTTGTTTAGACCCACAAATTTGCTTCAGAAACGTTGTGATTTATATTCTGAGTGAGTGGAAATTAGTTACATAAATTTCATGATTCTATGATATTTAAATATGGAAATATAGGTCAATCTGTGATCAACAGATAATGTTTCAGCTATGTATTTACGTGTATTTGTGATTTCTGTAGTTTTATTGTTGATAATATTCAAAAATTGTGTCAAAAAAAATTTTTTTTCCACCCAGAAATGATTGAGGATGCTCATCCTCATATCTCTGAATATGCTCTTAAATTTTAGCACATGTGTGTGAGCCTACAATTAAAATTCTTAGAAACTATATTTTTCTAAAAAAGACTGCCATAATTCATCACTATTCTGTTGTTTTATCAGTCAAAAGAGCATGAAAATTGATCTTGTTCACTTTTTGATTATTTTAAGAACTTTTTGTTGTTAGCCTTTCTCATTGCAAATACATAATGCTACCATATCAGTGCTTTGTGAAATGAAATGATAGCTAAAATAATGTTATTTTGAATAATTGAATTTTCTTATCTTCCTCAGCAGTAACTCGGATGATTTCTTCTTTTTGCTCGAAAATCCTGCGGTCGTTGTAATATTTTCAGCCAATAGAATTCGTTAATTCAGTAGCGTTCGCCAGGGTCTTCTTTGCCGCCATCCGTATATCGAAAAGGCAAGAGACCCTGGGTTCGAGGTTGTGGCGGACATCATAATAGGAACTAGCAGGTAAATCCTGACATGGCTCCAACCAAATTTAACATATATTATTAACCATCTTAGTACCCATGTGAAGGATTCTGAAATAGCCATTGATGGATATTCAATCATCCGAAAAGATAGATCTGGAAAAAAGGATAGATGGGGAGGTACCTTGATTTACTTTAAAGACCATCTTAAAATGTACGAACTACCTACAGATCAGCATATAAAAGCAATAGAATCAATATGGGCCGAACTTACCCTAAAATCCCAAAAAATCCTGATAGCCTGTATCTACCGTCCACCTAAACAAAAGAACTTTCTGCAGCATTTTACACCAACAATAGAAAAGTTCTCGAGACGATCAAACATTATCATTCTTGGTGATCTAGATATAGACTTGTCTAATGCTGAATCAAAGTTGGCTGCGACTCTCCACAGGATACTTGCAAGGCTAGATTTAAAAAATGTCATTAAAGACTTTACCAGAATAACCGAAAAGTCAAAAACGCTTATCGATCTTGCAATAACTTCTTCTTCTGCCAAGATAATAAACTGTGGAAGCTATGATAGTGCTATTTCTGATCACAATCTCATTTACGTTACCATGAATTTTTTCATTAATAGACCACCTCCAATGTTGAAAACTGTCAAAGACTATAAAAACATAGACACTAGTAAGCTTAACCTTGACCTTGAAGCAACTCCATGGCAAATAATCTCATTATTTGACGATGCTGACGACTGTGTTTGGGCGTGGGAAAAACTCTTTACTGACACTGTCAGCGAGCACATCAAATCAAGGAAGGTGAAGATTCGCAACCGAAGCGCACCTTGGATGTCAGGAGAGATAAGGAAAGCACTTAACGCCAGATTCAAACTGCTTCAAAGAGCTAAAGGAACTGAAAAAGGCTCAGAAGAATGGAAGCTATACAAAAAGTCAAGAAACCGTTGCTCAAACATGATCAGAGCTGCTAAAGCCAGGTTCTGGAAAAAAGAATTCCACACTGCATCAAATACAAGGAACTTTTGGAAAACTGTTAAGAAATTTGGAGGTGAATCCAAGAACTCCAAAATAGGTCCCTTATTAGACAACAACATTATCATTACTGATGACAAACAAAAAGCTGACCTAAATAACTACCATTCATCTGTTGGCCAGAAACTCGCCACTGCCCTGAAGACTCCAGGTGAGGATTGTAGCGATTATGCCAACACACACATCTACAGGGTTGTTCCCACCATTTCGAATATAAAAATTGACTACGAACTATTCAAGAAATCATTTAAATCAACCGTAAAACCTGGCAAAGCCTGTGGACATGATAGGATATCCTCGCGAGATCTGAAACTGAACGAGTCAGCATCCATAGATGGCCTCTATCAAGTGCTACTAAAAAGTATCTCGACTGGAAAGTTCCCAACCACATGGAAATCAGCAGCAGTATCTTGTATCTTCAAAAAAGGATCAAAGAGAGATTGCTCCAACTATCGACCTATTTCCTTATTAAGTATTCCAAGTAAGGTAGTTGAAAGGTTTATATGTTCACAAATAAATGAGCACCTGACAATACACAACCTAAGAAATGAACACCAGTGGGGTTTTCGCGAAGCTCGCTCCACTGAAGACCTGCTTTTGTATTTAACAGAAAAATGGCATGCAGCCCTGGACAACAAGAAGGTCGTCGGTGTGCTATTAGTCGACTTTAAAAAAGCATTTGACAGCGTTTCTCATCAAGTACTACTGAAAAAGCTGGCAGCTTGTGGAATATCCGGTGACTTCCTAAACTACCTGGCCGACTACCTGACTGGAAGAACTCAAGTTACGAAAGTAAATGAAATCACCTCAGACAGTGCAGCAGTTGAGTACGGGGTACCACAACGGTCACTCCTTGGTCCAACGTGCTTCGCTGTTAACGTTAACGACATGCCTGATGTAGGAATTTGTGAAACCGACCTTTTTGCGGATGATTCTACCTCGTTCACCATTGGAGACACTGTTGATATAGTACTATCGGTCATTCAAAAACAGATTGTCAGTATCGAAAACTATGCCAAACGAAACTCGTTATCAATCCACCCAGACAAAACAGAGATACTTATTCTCGCGAAAGATAAATTCAACGGCCCACTACCGGACATAAAGATAAACAACCACTCCATCAAAATCGTCGAAAAATCAAAAATTCTTGGAGTTGAAGTGGACAAAAAGTTGACATGGGAAGCTCATACAAAAAGTGTCTGTAAATCATTCAGTGTTAAGCTAAAGAAACTTTACAAGATGAACCAAATGGACAAAGCCACTCTAAGAACAATCTACAATAGTGGTATATTGCCATCCGTGCTGTATGGCATTATCATTTGGGGTAACTGTGCCAGCCACCTACTCGAAGACGTGGAGAAAATCCACAACAAAGCTGCAAGATTCATCGAGCGCATAAACAGCCGTACCCCAGACTCAGAAGTTATCACTGTGGCAAACTGGAAACCAATCCACTACTACTACAAACGTCATCTCACCTGCAAGACCTACAAAATTTATAACAATTTATCTTCACCATTGCTCCAACAGCTCATTACCAAAGCAGACCAAGTCAGAGCTACTAGAAACAAAAATAAGTTAAATCTACCATCCTTCCATCATACCAACTACAAGAGATCCTACTCCCATAGAGCAGCTATTGTTTGGAATAACTTGCCAACACGATTACGAGAAGAAAACACAATTGATCTCTTCAAATCATCCTTGTCAAAATCTAACGTTTTAGAGCAGATAAATTTCGGCTATAACGCTACAAGAAAGGCAAGTGACCCAGAGACATACATATATTACTAGTTTACACTATTTAATTTAGTACCTTACTCAAATTATTAAATAGCGATTAGTCTTGCATCGAGTGCCTCACTTTTGTTACTTGGGTATCCTTATTCCCAGTCTACAGCTATCGCTTAATAGGCTAACTACTCCACCCCTTTCACGTCTAGTCAGCAGAGTGGGCTCACACGACCTAATCTTAATCATTTTGTCATCGTTTTATATACATTTTAAATATTAGATTTTATACTTCTGAATATATGAATAATTTATATTGTATTTACAACTTTATAATTTATATGTTATTTAATGATATTTTATATTTTCATTTACTAATCTGAATAGCTTTTACTTTTTAGTTAGTTTATTTTAAAGTAGGTCCACGTCAGTGCTATTTCACTGCCTATTGTATATATACGACCTTCCATACCAAATAAACAAATAATAATAATAATAATAATGATTATGTCATATATATTAGCCTAACAACCACATCGTACATTCGGATGTTCACAGACTACATCATAGACATGACAAGTATGTCCACCTCGTACCCAGGGATTCCTCTGGCGGTGCGGCCAGCGCTTTACAGCGTATAATTATCGTTGGGAGAATATGATAATAACGCGCTCGCTCGATAAGTGGAAGTTCCACTGGAACTGGAAGGCAGTTTGTTTTTTTCTACATAAGCTCTTATAAAAAAAACAACATACGTTATAAACAGCTCACACATGTATAATTCTTTTGTCTTCTAATAAATTAAGTTGCTTGTGTGTTATGATTAGACCTTACTTACACGAGTTAATAACCAGTTAATTTTAAATATTATTATCGTTTATGCCTGTTTCCCACCAGTAAGATTATCATTTGCAACATTTATAACTGTGATTCTTATATCCAAAGTATTTATCTGCATAGAAGCATTGCTCTCATACTCTTATAGTACTAAACAGAATTTACCTGCATTCACGATCGAGTCAAACACCCAGTAAATTTGTTACCGTTTCTCATATACATATTTCGCACGTGTTGAATAATTAACTACGTAGGCTAATTATGCAGAAAGATTATATAATTTATGTCGGAGCCATGTCAGGATTTACCGGCTAGTTAATAGGATGCTATGAAGTATCTGAAAGAGGCCTCAGCAGTAATTGTTTGGCTATAATCTTTTGACGTCAAGCTATGAATCCTTTTTTCCCTTTTTTCCCAACAAATTTTTCAGGCCTGTTGGAAAAATTCTCCCTGCAAAATCATTAAGGAAAACATTTTTTATTATGTTCTGCTTTAAAGTGAATTAATTTGTCCGCATCATTGAAAGCCAACCAGCCTTTGTTTCTGAAAAGTATATTTTTCTTGTGTCTATTAAATTCATACCATGGAAAGGGTGGCTAAGACATGATCTCTCGACTTTATGTACTTTATAAACGTTGACCATTGTATAATTGAAGTTTACTGATGTTGCAATATACATACAACTACATTTTATTTTCTTACCATATTGTAACCCTCTTTCCTTTTCCTGTAGTATAAACACAGTCCCAAATGTGCATTTATTTGTTTTTTTAATTTTCCCCATATCTAATCATGATAAACCTAATTATTCGCGCGATACTCTTTGGCACGTGTGTGGTGTGTCCCGTTTGTATTGTTTGAGATATGGGGGGAAAAGAAGAAATTGAAAAGTAAAGTTACTTTTTATGATAATTATCCCAGAATCATAATATTATAAGAAATCCTGTTACTACGTGCGGTTGTTTCTCCACAGAAAGAGATCTAAAATTTCTTGATATTTCAAGAAAAACACTGAATTCCCTTGTCAATTTTGGTCAAATCATAAGAGGAAACGTTTCTTGGTAAATGAAGTTTCGTTTAAAAAAAGTGCAGTTTCTTATAAAAATAACCGAAGTTTGTTTTTAAAAAAATATGTATATGAATTACTGCATCGGTAAGAGTAGGGAACAGAACGTTGGCATAGTGCGTTTTCGGTTATACATGACAGTTTTTCGAGAGGTAAATGTTCGAACCCGTAAATGTTCGAAGTCAATTTTGTTTTTACCAGAGAATTAGGACGGCGACCACAAAAGATTCATAGACAAGGATAGTTATTTTAGTTATGATTTTGTTATTTAGCTTATGTCAATGTATATACTTGTTTTATATATTTTGGTGACCACCCCCTCTGGTTAGATTAGTCGATGGGGATGGTCTCCAGTCAAATTTTCTTTTTAATATAACATCTTTGTAATTCCTTTTGTTGACAAATAAATATCATTCATAACATAACCTGTATTGTCAAACAATACTTACTACTTTAGAGGTAGTAATTTAATAGATGACTGGCATTTTGTTGCTTTTGGACAGAACAGTCGTTTGAAGTTAGGAACAAAGATGATTGATATGTACTGAAATTTCTGCAGATTTGTTTATATATGATTGGTGACCTTTATCATTAGTGTTTGAATTCAAGCATGTTTTAATAATATTTCCTGCTATTTAGATGCCCTTTCACAGTTATATATTATTATTGTTAGTTTGTATGATTATCATAAAAGTTTGTTTGTAATTTTTTTGAAAGTGTATTCCTTTTCTTTAGTGAAAAGGTAGAGGGAAAAACTAAGTTGTGATTTTCCATGATTGAAAAGGCAAGTTTACCCAAATTGTGTTTCGATCTACAGAAAAATTCATAGTTTTACCCAATTATTATTAATTTTTTTTATGTTATTTTTTTGAATAACTTCCATTATTACAGTATTAAGTACCATGTAAGAGAAAGTTACTAATTAGAGCATTTTCTGTATAAAATTTTAAGAAAACATATTATAGAGGTATGAGAATACAGATATATACAGCATTAGCATTGTTAGAAAGTATTTATATAAATTAAAAATCCATTTTATATAATCAAATTTACGAAAGCTATTTATGTGCTACTCAGTCTACCAAGATTTTCAAGGTGTTCAATACACTCACATCAACACAATGATTTTGCTTTATATATTGTTTACCTGAAGATTTGATGCAATTTTTGGATTTGAACTCTATGATGACGAATATTAGCCTGCTTGAAATTGTACTAGTTTGGAAGAAAGTCTAGTGTTTATTTCTCTCTTTGGTTAATGTTACTGATCTTTCATTTCCCCTCACTGGTCAGTCTTTCTGTGTGTAATTAGTTCGCAGTTATGTGTGCCCTCTTTAACGCCCTTTTTTGTTATCTGTAACTTTTACTGTTTAAAATCAGAAACTTTGATTCCTAGCATTAAGTCTTGAAGGATAAGCCTTTATAATATAATAATCTAAGGAAATTTAATTCCTTAGTTTTCTTTTGTGCTGACCTTGTTTATTTTCTATGATGAAGGACAAAAATGTATGAACGGTATATTGTCACTCACACAAACACTTATATATAGTATTTTTTAATATTGTCACTTATTTTTAGTCATTCTTTTGCAAAATTCATCTTTTTAATGTGTGTGTGAGGTTTGCTTTTGGACTCTATATGAAATATGAAACTTTTTTCAAGAGTCATTAAGTTCTTTTGATTTTTATGCAAACTTGCATTTATTCACATTGATAAGTTTTTGATTGAATGCTTTGTATCTTTGATTCCGAGAAAAACATTTTATTGAATAGACCTTTCCCGAATTTCTGTTTAAACACCGTGTTATGGCCTAGCTTCTAAGTTTCGCCTCTTTTTCAAACTCTTAATTACTTCTAATTATTCCACTGGGGAACTGAAAAAACGAGTAACTATTACTTACTGAGAACATTATGCAATTAGAAAAACAATAAAGAACATAGAAACGAGGCCAAACTTAGAAGCTAGGCCATAACACGGTTTTCAAACAGAAATTCGGGAAAGGTGTATTAAGGTTTGTTAGAATAATACTGATATACGCCCACAGTATTTAGAGGGCACCTGTCTGCTTATTGTTATTGCATTTCTTATTCCCATAATCACTGTTACGTCAGTTGTCACTCATGAATTCTTATTTTGACCTTCCTGGAGCAAATATGTCATTTGATTTTGCTTCACAGTCCAAAATTTTCAACTTTGTTGAAACCACTGACCTTTAGGGCTCATGGCCATTTGTTTGATTTTGAACTGTAAAGTTAGAAACATACTATCATAGCAATATGAGATTTTGATCAGATGATATAAACCACTCACGACATCTAGATTTGATATTGTTTTTATAGTTGCTCATTTGTAGCAAAATTCAAGATGGATATTTACATTCACGCTTATATTCACATTCAAGAAACTTTTATTTGCATTCATGTTAACAGATATGATAGCTTCGCTAGCTAAAGACTTTGTCTTGGTAAAATGTCAGTAAATTATAGAATCACTTTCTTTCTCTCAACAATCCATTTTCTACAACTATGTTACAACTTTCTTCTCATGATTCATAATTCCCACTGACGAGTTGAAAAACTTCTCGCCAGTGCTTCTAAATAAATAGAAAACTATTCCCTAAGGCCATTCGAAAGATAATTGCTTAACAACTTAAACGATATATAGTGTGTTTCGTAATGTTGGAAATGGAAATTTTAAAGCTGTTTTTTCAAATGAATATATCGAATTTCAAAATAATTTTTACATCAATGGAAAGCCATTTTCAAGCTCTTTCGGCTAGTATATTTTTGTGAAAAATGAAAAAGTGGGTTTTGAAAAAATAAGGAAAATGTCATCGAAAAATGTAATTAAATTTTTAATGGTCGATTAACACGTAGTTTAAATACATCGTGCTTATTGGATATCCGTGTAACGATATAGCCGAAATCTCGTCGAAACATCGAATTCTGTAATGAAATCAATATCTAAAATTATCTCACTTGAGAGATTTGGATGAAAGATGAATTACTAAAATATTGCATAATATCACTCATTTTTCCCTCTTTTATCTCGTTTTCCAAGAAGCTGTCGCATCACTTATTTGCTTCTGTTAGTGATCGATAATTTACTGACCAGATCTGAGTTGCCGAAAATCCTTGAATAATTATTTTACCTTGCATATAAAATTTTTTTCTTGAATATGAATAAAAAAGTTCTTGAACGTAAATAACAGTTACTTGGATGTGAATAATAATTTCGTTGAATGTAAATATAATAAAACAGCCATAAATGGCCGTAACTCAGCCGTCTTAACGAAAAATTGTGGGAATTAACTCACATTCGAAGTCTAACTACACAGACTCGCCTTTGCGTTTGTCTACATTTCGTATATAAGAAGAAAGGTAGCGGAAATCGGGAAGGTAGCGGAAATCGGGATTTTAGAAAAAAAAAGTCGTTGTCAATTTCATCTGATTTTTCTTTCCGAAAAAAATCAACTAATAAGAAGCTACAAAGGTTATAACGTAAAAAAATGACAATCGAAAATCTAAAGAGTTTAATAAAACCAAAGGTGTAAAGATAGTAAAATATCTAACTGACAAAAAATACACAAGTGTTTTTCAAAAAACTAGGTTCATGGAATCATCATATTTTTTATGATTCATAAATTTAGACAGCCAATAAATGAATGCGAAATGTACTTCGTCTAAAACACATCAGTAATATAATAACTTAAATCAAAAAGGCGTCTAAGTGAAAAGGTTGAAGAAAAGCTATTTTACGCAACAGAAGACAAGTTCATGTGTGCGTCCGACTCAGTTAAACATTTATAGCAATAATCGCACCTCTGTTATCCAAATTCAGTTCGGTTGTATCGTCTTCTAGAAATACCTCCATAATTTCATCTATTGTGGTAGGTACAGTCAATTTTTTGGCTGCAAAATATTTGACAATATGCGTGTGATAAACATTCACAGTAGCTGAATCGAAAATCATTTTCATGCTGAACTGGTTTTCTAGGTTATTGCGTAAGCACACAATTCCACATCTAGTGCACTTAAACAATCGACTTTTATCTCCAGACGAAACATTTTGACTACAACGTGGACATACAACCCTTTGTTGCTCATTGAAAATCGAAGATGGCAGAAAATAAATTGATTTTATTCTCAATTCGAAAAGCGTGCTTTTAGCCTTGTTAATGTCAGTAGAGGAAGGTGTAAAGATTGTGTTGTGGTTTGTATTAAGCGAAACAGTTCCAAAGTAGTCGTTCACTACTGCACTTGTAATCAAATACACTCCATCGTTCTGAACTGACTTTATCCCATCACCCCACAATGTAACCTTTATTACACCCGTCTCATCATTAGTGGATAAATCTAACTTGTTTACAACTGCACCAGTTTTCCTTAACTTCGCAGGAATACTTGGACGACCTTCAACTGTGAGGTATGCTTCAAGTGATACTACATCTCAGTGAATTTTACTTTCTAATATTGACTTAATTGTCAGTAACTCCGACTTTGCATATTCAAATGATGGATTAACCACCTTCTCAATCTTTGAGTTATGTCCAATTTGAATATCTTCTGCTGTTGAATCGAAAAAGTTCATTTTTCTTTTCACCCCAGATAATTTGATAGGACTTCTCGTCTTGCAGCGTTTTCCAATTCGTCATGGTAGCTTTCATTAAAACAAACACCACGGAACGTTTTTGTAGGCGATTGTAGCTGCAAGTTAAAATATTTCAAATTTTGATTTTTCTTGGTATGCTTCACTGATGTCACATTATGTACATAAGCAACGAGATCTGCAAAATAACAATAAGTAAAATTGACATAGAAACATTATATTCAAATGTCATTACAGTCAGACTGTTTATTTTTGAGACCAAAATATTGCAAAAAGACTTATGCATGCACATTGCCTACCAGCTGTATTCATTCCCAAACATTTCTACGTTGCCTTGATTAAAGCTACCCAAAACTGATTTGATAATATTGTAAGTAGGCATAGTTTCTTCACGAGACGTTACGATCACCCAAAAACCAGTGTTGCAGTAGTAGTTCGAGTGCAAACACTTTATGCAGTATAAATAAAAACACACACTGGAAACCTGCCCCCCCGAATATATCAAACATACTGGTAACTGTACGTTGCGGAAGGCACCAACTGGAAATGGACAGATGTTTATAGTTTAAGTGTACTGGAAACTGTACACTTCAGGAGGTATACTTAATAAATAATAATAAACACACTGGAAAATGTGTGCCACAGTATATTTCATAATATTACCAACGTACTGGAAATTGTACGTTGTAGGTGGTTTCAAGTGCACTGGAAACTGTACACTTCAAAAATATGGTAAGCAACAAACTCACTGGAAAAGTAGTGCCTAAAGTTGATGTTGTGTGTATCATATAAAGTCAACAAAAACTAGTAGAAAGAAATTTTTAAAAATAACAAACACACTGGAAACAAGTATGGCTACAGTAAAAAAAAATAACTAAAAGTAAATTTGGGGAAACAAATAAGCAAAAACCAACCTCTTTCTCTTTCGTAACTGCTTCGTAAGGAACTCCACGCTTTAACTTGGGGAGAGCACAAGATTTACGACTTACACCATTTTGAAGAACCGTGCGCTGCGCATGATGGAGGTGAAAGCGTGCAGCCTGGATACCGCGTGGGAAGGTTAGGCTCCGAAAAAAGTTCGACGACACGACAAAAAGAGGATTTTAATACTCAGCTGCCGTAAACGGCCGGCTGAGTAAATATCTATCTTGAATTTTGCTACAAAATGAGCAACCATAATCAAACGATTTTGTTTGAAGTCTAGAAAAACATTAAAAGAATAAAAGAAAACAATATGGAAGTAAATGGTGTTTCAAATTTGGTGAATTTTATTTTTCATTTTTTTGCGGTTGTTCTCGTGTTGTGGGTTGTAGCTTCTTGTTTTCGCGGCAATAGAAGAAATCTTCCTGTCCCAGCAATTGGTCATACGGTTGTTATGCAATCCCGTCCGAAACGTCGCTGAAGCTCAAAATTATTTGGAGGAGAGTTTAATCATTTAAAGTAGTAACGAGAGATAGTTAATTGCCGATTGCAGGACACACGGTCAAACTCTCATAGTCCCAGAAAAAAATCGGAAAAATGACAAAGTGCCCACCCCTTCTGCGCATGCGTCGAAAAATGTTGACGTCAGCACTATCGTCGAAAAAGTGCCCACCCCTTCTGCGCATGCGTCGAAAAATGTTGACGTCAGCACTATCGTCGAAAACCGTCGAAAAGTGTTGACGTCAGCACTATCGTCGAAAACCGTCGAAAAGTGTTGACGTCAGCACATCATCGAAGTCATCAATCAAAACCACCCCAAAATGAATGCTGACGTCAGCAGTTTCATCGGTCACGGTCGAATTCCCCTCCTCGAAAGTAGGAAATCCCTTAACTCAGTTCTGGCCACTTATAAAAAATTCATCAAATGAGTCAGGGAAATCCCCTGACTCAGTTCTGTCCACTCGTAAAAAATTTCCAAGTTGAAAAAGTTTATATAATAAAGGATGTTGAGTTATTTCAGAAAGGTTGTTACTTCTTTATATAACAAGACTAAGGAGAGACTAGGATATGGACAGTCATATAATTATACCAAGCTGTTTAAGGAATATGGTGCGACAGATTTTGATGAGGCAATGCTAGCAGCAGCTAACGAAGGTGACATCGAGGAGGTCAAGCTGTTAAAGCAATATGGTGCGACGGCGTTTGATGAGGCAATGGCTGCAGCAGCTGTTGAAGGTCACATCGAGATCGTTAAACTCTGCAAGGAGTGGGGCGCGACGGATTTTAACGAGGCAATGGTAAATGCAGCTTTGTTTGGTCACATCGAGATCGTTCGACTATGTAAGGAGTGGGGCGCTACAAACTTTAGCAGAACAATGTGGCGAGCAGCTGTCGAGGGTCACATCGAAATTGTTAAACTCTGTAAGGAGTGGGGCGCGACGGATTTTGATGAGATAATGGAAGTAGCAGCTTTCTTTGCTCACATCGAGATCATTAAACTCTGTAAGGAGTGGGGTGCGACAGATTTTAACCGGGCAATGCTAGCAGCAGCTTTCAATAGTCACTTTATGATTGTAGCACTCTGTCGACGTTGGTTAGGTTATGATGATATTCATGAGGAGCTCTTTCGCTATCATCACAAGCGTCGATTCGGAAATTATGACGCTATTCACGAGGAGCTTTTTCGCTATCATCACAAGCGTCGATTTGGAAAAGATCTCTATTACGAGTTGGTGGAAGTTACCATGCATCCGGATAGGGTGTGGGATTGGTACTATGATGAGGAAGATAAGAAATTTCTAACTGGCTATTTTCAATAAGTTTGTATACTTATTGAAGAACAACCTTGTAACTCCTTGGAAACCTACATCGTATGTAAAGATATGCGTGTTCTGAAGCATCCAATTCTTGCAAGATGTCACTCCAGTCGTTTTTGATGACATTGGTTTCATCATCGATAAGCTTAACATCACTCTTCTCTTTAGGATACCAAACGAATAGCATCTTTGCTTGCCGTCTGATAGTTTTTGGAAGAGCTGTGTAGACTTGGGTGAGAAGCCATAGACTATGTTTTTGATGACGTCCTGTGGTACTTAGATTGAGAAGTGGAGTCCTCTTCTTATCGAGTTTCTCATCAGCTATGGAATCATCGATGATGAATAAGGTTTGCCAATTGCTTGGTGAATATCTCAATCCAATATAGTAAGTCCTGTTGTGGTGTAGGTTCGATCAGAAAAACATCATCATCTTCCCAGAGAATCGTACAGTCTTTATAGGTTGTATTCCATCGGAGGGAAGGACAGAGAATGACGATGTAGTCAAAGTGGTGCTTGAAGTGGTTCTGTAGTAAGCGTAGAGCCAGTTCCGTCTTGCCACAGCCTGTCGGTCCTGAAAAAATGGTGGTACAAGGATCTTTAATAAGGTTCATTTATTTTAGTAGCCTACACTGTGGAAGCGCTCATTCATGAAGTTAACCTGTCCATCTTGTAGCACAAAGAGGTAACATTGGATGGCTCCCGCACCATCAGCTTTTTTGGTGATCTGCAGTGTGACACCATCTGAAGTGTTTTTGAGGCGCCTCCCCGCACCATGTAGAGTATTGTCAGCAACACTTCGAAAGTCGATAAAAAGACAGTAATTAGAATCAAAGAATTTAGAAGGACTAATGGCCGGCAGCAGTTCATTGGAAGTGAAATACTTCCGTGCCGGGGCATACATTTCTTCTGGAAGTAAGCCCTGTGTATAGAGTTGATTAGGCTCTCCTTCGATGGTAATGTCTACCTTGCTGATTTTCGGGTTGTAGTAATGGGTGTTATCCATAGCGTATGCTTTTCGTTTGTCTGGATCAAGAAAGAATAGAACAAGAGCCTTTAAACTCTCGCTGGGCACGTTTACCTGTATATTCCAGGCGGTATCTTTCTTGTCCAAAGGGATTATTCTATGCCGTAAAACACGGGTGTAGGGTAGTCGCCTATTGGCAAGTTCATTGTAGACTTTTAGTTTGAAGTCAGAGTCTTCTACCTTGTCGAATTCTAGAGCAATGTTGGAGATAGTGTAGGTGCCGTCAGGATCTTTCTTCGAAGCACCTGATCCTGATCCTGCATCTCTGATGACCTTTCCATACTCTGCGAATTTAATTTTGAAGCTTAAGCGATCGCGAAGCTGTACATAGGGGAGATGCTTGACGAGTTCAAAAAATTCCCATAGAGGAATGGAAAAACGGTTACCATGGACAGCTGCCAGGGAGGACTTACTCGTTGAAGTACTCGTTGCACCCGGTGTGACTCTGAGCTTGTTCACATCACCCTCCGGATCTATTCCCTGTTGGATACGTTCCACTTGCATTTCCTCAGGTAGCCATCTGTCCTTGTAAATTTCCATCACATCCGCATTTTGAATGTCTTGGATGATGTTTCCTTCGTAACTGATAGTCAACTGTTCGATCAAAGCCTTTCCCAAGTTGTTGACGATGTAGCGTCCTGTATCGGTGGAGTTGAGTTTGATATCAAACGTGAGCTTGAGCGATTCTGGTAGAATGACATCATTAGCACCAAGATTCGGCAGCCTCACATCTAGAAATAGAGCCTGGTCAATGGTACTTGGTGTATTCGAGATCTTGACATGCTGACGCGGTGCGTTGAAGGCAAAGCGAGTCATATATTCCTTATGAGGGTTTGCAATACCATACATGTTTATTATAAGAGAAATGGATAATATCGAAATGGATTATTTGGGAGATGAAGATGCTGTTGACGAGCAGCCACCACCAATAAGTGAGACCCCATTCAGTCCAACTGGTCTAAGTAACTGAGCAGCTCAAGACACAAGTGCTCCAGGATCAAGTGAAAGGTCTATATGAAAAACTGTCTGAACGGACAGGTCAAAAACCTGTGAATTTACATACGGATCTCTTTATAGTGAAAGACCGCGATTTATACTTTAAAGGAAAGCCTGAAGCATTAACAACTCGGGATGGGCGACTCAGATCAGAAGGTGAAATAGCGCGTATTTTAGGGAAGGTAGGTCTTCGTGATATAGGTTTTGAGGTACCTGAGGATGGTAATAGCTCAGCAACTCAGTGGATGAATAGTTTAAAGAATCTAGAAAACACCGTACCGACGGATCGTGAAATGAATAGCTTGGATAACAGTCAAGTCATCGACAAAATCTCAGATGTGGTGGAGGTGTTGGGTGAAATGGTCAATCAAGGCACCAAAAAAAGTTTAGAGGTGGAGGAGGTGGAGGAGGTGGAGGAGATCTTACGCGCGCAAGGGATTGAATTTAAGTTCCGTGAACTTAGAGGCTTAGACGCTGCACTAAAACGAATACGTGGGGAGCTGGAGAACAACTTAGCAAAATTAGGCGAACTCGATAGTCAAATAGCAAAAGAAGAACGTAAACTAGGTGAAACAAGTGATCGTGAAATACAAGAAGAGATTAAGCGACGACTCTCCAATTTGAAAGCGGAGCGTACATCTCGACTGGAGGTGCTCAGTGGTAACCGCAAGGAGTTGTCTAGCCAGTGGTCGCGCATCAAAGAGACGGTATTCAAAGTCCTCGACAAGGATAGAACACTAGGGGAGAAACTTCGCATCCTCTTTCGAGAGCAAGGCATCACAATCGTTTCAATCTTAACAGCGTTTTCGCTGGTAATATCAACGATAGCAACCTCTCTCACAGGTGGTGGTGGTGCTCCTCCAGGAAGTCCTCCTGCTGCTTCTGGAAGAGCTGGTGTGCAGCAATGGGTGAAGAAGCAGCTCGAAGCACTTGGACGCCTTCTCGGAAAACTTGCAAGCAAACTTGGAGCTGCATTGCCGGGGATCATTGGAAGTGTTGTAAGCTGGCTCTTAAACCTTCTGAAGAAAGGTTTCATAGCTCTAGCAAGCAACGCATGGCTAGTCGTAGTTTTGGGGGTTGGTTTGATAGGTAACTGGCTATGGTTTGAAATACAAAAGAACCGCAATTAAACCGACACCTACCCACATGAGAGCTTGCTTTTCTTCTTCATGCTGCTTAGCAGCGGAAGACGTTTGAGCTCGCTTAACGGAAGATGTTGGAGGATCGGAGGAAGCCATTCTGCGACCCTGAAATCCTCCCAAAGAGTGTTGTTTAGGTGGTGGTGGTAGTTTACCGATGTGAGTCGCAACGGTAAGCTTTGTCGAAAAATCAGAGATGTTGTCGAGATTCCCAAGCTTTAAATCGCTGGGTATTAGGTATGTACCGAGGGCAACGCCAAAATCAGGTTCCGATCTAGCGTAACTTAAGGCTTTCTGGAACTTACCAATCTCTTCCGCTAAAGAGGTGTCTTTCCGGATCGCTTGCTCTACTGCGGTCATGAAGATCTTTTGAGCATCCAAGGCACGTCCAGTGTCACCCGCTATAACGGAACGTGCACTCGCCTGACTTTCTAAAAGCATTCGTGCGTACATCCGCGTACTCTGCGACAAGCGTTGTATACCAGCTCTACTTAACCCAGCATCAACATCATTTTGAACGTAGAATTCCCAACTCTTGCCAATTCTCCGCATGCGAGCAGGGTATCGCCAGAAGAACTTGTCAGCTGGTATGTCAAACTCTGCAGAGAGCGTCTTGAACGCACTTGAATTGTATTTGTTATCTCGCGGGTTGAAGCTTAGTTCACTTGGTAGAGGAATTTCAAGTTGCTTCAAGATCAGACGTATCTGAAAATAGACGTGAAAGCGGTAGATGCTCGCAATCATAGGGTTCTTATGGTGTAGATGTTGCGTTGATATGCCGCAACCAGTCGTAGCTAACCAGGTAGCAAAAGATAACTGTCCTGGGTACATGTCGATATCGAGCCATCTATCATTTTCCATGGGTACAAACGGAAATGAGAAAATATCGCGAAACTTAGCGATGAAAAAGCTCCCTTGTTGATCCACAACGATCCTTTGCTCCCACAGTTCCTTAGCAGCTAAGAGTGTACTGGGTTGCCCGAATTTTGGTATATACCGCACCTTGTCGTAGTTCATTTCTCTTATAATAAATGTATGTAAATGTCACCCATCTTGGAGAAACCAAGTTACCAACAGAGTTAAAAGAAGGCACGGAGATTGCGATAAAAGAAGCAGTGTTATACGTGGGGTGGCTCAACCTAGTTCAACACGCTAGATTTACCATTGATCAAGTATCAAAAAAAGACCCCGTCGATTCAAGGTTCCCCCTGCATATAGACTTTCCACCTGGATTATATACGTCAAAGAGTATTCGTTCAAGAATAAATGCAAGATCACTTGGATGCGCAAATCTCGATCCAAGAGAGGATGGTAAGCTTCACTTATCAGTACAAAAAGGGTATTACGTCTCAATAAGTGAAAACTTAGGGGAACTTTTAGGATTAGATAAGAAGTATACTCAAGGTGAATATAGATCGGTGCCAAACTTCTGTACGTTCAAGTCTATACGGCTGTACTGTGAGGAATTCGAAAACAGCTATATTCTGTTAAACGGTGCAATTACGAAAATCGTACACATTTTTAGACTTCAGAAGCCAGAATACGAGTATGGCGACATCATGTCGTATCACTATGAACGTCCTATGTTCACCAACAAATTGAGGTCCTCAACGCGAACGTTGAATTTTTACGTCACCGACGATCAAGGCAGGAAAGTTGATTTACAAGCTATCAATATGCTCGTCGTCTTCAAATAAACAGATGGCAATGTACGACGTGACTACGGAGAAGCTATATCCTGTTTTACCAGACCCAGAGAATGGATACGCAAAAAACTATAGAATTCAAGCGGTGAAGGAGACGGAAGCATACCTATCTCGGGAATTAGAAAGTCGAACATCTTTAGAGCGCAAATTTTCACACTACTCAGCAGTTGCGAAATATGCATGTTACTTTCTGATCGCGGTGAATGTTGTACTCTCTGGTGGTGAGATTGCATGCTTGGTATCAGAAATGGATACTTCGATGAGCATCGGGCTGTGTGTGACAGCTCTCGTGGTGGGTCTAATAATGAGCGGTATTCAAAAATGTGCCTCTATTTTCGATGTAAAAAGACAGAAAAACCATGATATCGCATTCGCTGCGCAGACCGTTCTAGACAGTCTGCGTGTGCTAATATCAAAAGTCTACGAAGACGGTACCATCGATCATCCTGAGTTTACTCGAATTATGGAGGAGAAACAGCTTTACGAACATCAGAAGCAAGAGCTGCGAAAACGATCAAGGAAGGTGATCAAACAGCTTTACGAACATCAGAAGCAAGAGCTTTTGGAACGTGGAAGGAAAGAAGGTCGCGAAGAAATCGCAAAAAAGCTCGTGAGCAGTTCAGATACCCCGAGTGCACCTGCTATGTGATGTATGAGGCACCCCCTCCTTATGTTTTATAGCTTGGTAAAGCTACAAAACGACATTTGTATTATCCATCCCTCCACTTGCTATGGCAGTTGTTACACTCATTGAACACTGACGTTCCCTCGTCACATGACCTGACTTGTTTTGGTATTGAAAGAATGTTCCTGCTCCCACAGCGATGGCAAGTATACAATGTTTGTTCTGGAGCAGTCGCTCTAGGCTTTGACATTTCGTTGAATATTTTAAGGAGTCTATCCTTGGCAGAGTCAAATATTGGATTTGAAAAGTCTTCCATTTATTTACTCGACCTCCCAAGGGGGTCCAACCGTTGGACACCCTTTTCAAGTTCTGCTCTAGTGAGTTGTTCACACTTCATAGTAGCTACAAAACGTTACATGTCGATATCGAACATACCCTCGAACAATTCCCGCGTATCAACATCGGGCAGAGTAAAGTGGTTTTGGTGCCATGCATTTGAAAAGAGATAAAATGAATATTATAGATCCGCTCAAGCAAGTTCTCGCTATAGATTTTACTAAGAAGAGAAATGATTCAGTTACATCCAGATTTAACAGGCTGCTGGGTTCAAAGATAATCATGTTGACAACTCTCATAACGGCATGGTGTTGGTACAAAGATGGCATGAATTGCAATATGTTAGGTTGGGATGTAGGGAACAAATTCATACAAAATGCTTGCTGGATGAAGGGTCTATATATATATGAGGAGCTCACAAAATATGAACTATCTCACGAGTACGGAATTCCTGATACTCTCGATATGACTGGAATTCTCCAGCAGCGAGATGGCAGTCATGTGCTATGTAAGTCGCGAGGATCATGTGTGCCCATGAAAAAGACTATTATCACATCTTACCAATGGATTCCATTCTTCATTCTAGCATGTTCAATGGCATTACAGTTGCCATATATGCTGTTCAAGTGGAACTTTGAGCGATTGGAAAAATTTAAGAGCTGTGTAGAATCTTCCTCTGCAGCAGCGATTTATAATGTGTACTTTTGTGATACTGTGACTTGTACGAAGAATGTGTACATTTTTTGCCAATTTATAGTGGAAATTTTGTACATCATCATGAACCTGTCGATTCTCCAGGCATGCAGACAACTCATAGGAGTGCCAGATATAACGAAGAAAGGTAATAATGTACTCTTTCCTACTATGGGTATGTGCACGATTGAGGCAAATAAGGGTAGTCTCACGGTTATATACACCAATACACTAACTTTATCATGTGAGATATCTTCACATGTCATATATGGCTACTGCTTCATTATAGTGTGGTTGGTTGCAGTGTTAGGAACTATAGTTTCTTGCATTGGTGTACTAATAACACTAGGGCGAATGTACCAAAACTACCATCGTTCCAATAGGAAAGGCTTCACTATGTATCAATTGGAACTTTATGAGGCTGTTCGAGAAAAAGATATCCAAAAATTTTATGAAATCAACCAGATGATGACAAAGGTATACACCCTGATGAACAACTTCCAACTTGCACACGTATGGACGTCAAGTGGGAGACATTTACTTGAAGTAATGCCTGGTACAGTCAACCTCATAGCCTACGATCTCTCCGGTTTCAACATCAGTCTCCTCACCTGCTGGCGATGTATAAATTTGTCTTTTGACAAACGCTTTTTTCGAGAGATTACAAAAAAGTCTATTCAGTGCACATTCGTGACACTCGGGGAACTCTGTCTGCACTCCTATAGAGCACTGGTTCCGCTTGTACCTTATTTCACCACTCAAGACCCTCGTAAGTTCATTTCGGTTCATCGTAGAATAGCCTCGAAGACCTTCTTCTTTCGCTTTCAGCCTTAGTTGTTTCACTGTTGCCATTTTCTTCAAAGTTACAACATTAACTTTGAAGTCTCTACTCATCGTCATCACTGAGAAGGCTCTCACGCATATCTGTTTCATGGTACTTGCACTCTTTCAGATGGACTTGGAGGTAGTGGTTGTGATGGGTCTGTGTGTACACGCTTCCGATCTTCAACACACCAGTGGCCTTGCAGGATTTGTTGAACGGCGGTGAATCGTTTATAAACTTTGTTTTGATGTTACCATTCCAGGAGATGAGCTTTGGGTTGATCCAGCCTGCAGTACTTATCACAGTACCTGTCAAGGTCTTGAAGAGAAGCTCTTGCACACGATCAGCAATCGCGTTGTAGGCATCACACCAAGCTTTATCATCCAACACGTTGAATCCCATCTTCCAGGCAGATGTCTCGTTATACCTCGATACCCCTGAAGAGTGGCAATTCTTTGGGGTCTTGATCAAGAGAGGAACAATTTTACTCGCTTCCTTCTCATACCCGATGTAGTACCTCAGGTCGTTCTTGTTTGCTACGATAGGTTCTGCTATAGTGATCTTTGACATGTCGATAGTGTAAATGTCGGTAAGTTCTGCACTAGAGTTAAAGTCATTCCGTGAAACTTCGATTTGTCCAAAACGCAACATCTTTATTATATGCAACAAAAACTCCAACTTTGAAATATTTATGAGACTACCACTTTTTGACGTATTCTGGAGGTACTTCCGTATCCTCAGGAATAAGCATAAGTTCTTCACGTACAAAAGATCTCTCCGGCCCATCTTCTAGGTAGTACAAAACACGCTGACCTTGGTATTGCAATATCTTATCGACCCGATACGTTTCCCGACTCCAGTTGTTGTCTGTTGCGCGTCGTTTTATGCCGTCATGTTCCTCACCCGGCGCTAGCAAATAGCGGTATAATCCCGCTTCAGGTAAAGTTTCTTCCTTCGGGTAAAACCCAACTTTTAACGGAACTTCCTCCAGTTTAATCGCCTTTGAGGGTTTCATCCCGGTTCTGGCAAGAACATTGTTGTTCAGTTGACTCACACTTTTCTGGTAGTGTTTTACCCAAGTGGTACTGTTTTTCTCTGGATCTTCCAACTCCTGCGCATCTTGTATAGGGAAAAGTTTCTCCGCGAGGAGTTTGTTGAAGTTTTCCACAAAGGCCTGCTTTCTGTGGTTATGCTTTGTTGTAGTTCTCACCACCTCGACATCGTGCTTCTGGAAGACCTTGGCTGTTTCCGACTTGAACTCTGATCCGTTATCTACATAGAGCTTCTCAGGCCACTTTAGTGGACCCTTTTTGTAAATGTCAGCAAACATCTCTGCAACGTCGCTCGCCTTCTTCGTTCTCAGAGGTCTACTCGCTTTATACCCTGAAGCAATATCGATCACATTCAAAGCGTACTTGTACGTATTCTGATAGACTTTGTCATGAGGAAGATACAAAAGATCGGCCTGGTGGATCTTGTTCACCTTGGTCACGTAAAAGTGAGGATAGTCGATGTGCTTAGGCCTTGGTAGATGTATCTGATATAAAGCTTGATGAGTTAGCCACTTCAACACTTGTTTCCTAGTAACTCCAGCAGCCTTCTGAAGCTCTTTAATGGCTTTCTTCCCTTTCCACAGATTCTCTGGTTTGTAGTAGATGTCACGCAACGTTTCATTCATTTATTACATACGGTAGAGCAGAAATCCAACAATACCTAGAGTTCCAGCGATCGCTACCAATTCACCAGTCTTTTGAGCTTCAGAAGGGTTATAAAAATCCGTTAATTCAGGCCTAGGGGGTAAAGGTGAGAGACGCTGTTGTGTTGCCTCGTAGTACTCGTGCATACCTCGATCAAGATCAGAGATGTACGCAGAGGCGTTATTTTCTTGTCGAAGTCTGTTGTTGATAAAGTCAAGGCGTGTCGCGCGCTCTCGATCCCATTCCATTTGTGCTTGTCTCGTTTTTTCGGCTGCCATAGCACGTTCTTCTCGATCTGCTGCTGCTTCCTCATCACCAGAGAGAGCCCTCTCTGCGTAGTTGCCAAACGTGAATAGTGCTGCACTTACTGCCCCTCCTATTAAGATGCTAACCATTTATCTAAACCGAAATTTTATCCTTGTACCACCCTTGCTTGAGTGCGTAATCATCTGACAAAATTGCCATCTCAAGGTATAGTCCAAGCTTTCCCACACCAGCTAAATCTAGCTTTGCGGATGGAGCTCCCACACTGAAGAATTTTTTTCCAGCGTACGCGTACAAGCTGGTGTAGCCTAGTAAACGTGCCGCCTGCCACATGCTATCCATGAATTCTTTCTCCATTTATATTAAGCAAAAATGATCTTGTTTTTGTGCTTGCACCTTTGAGCCAGTGTCAGCGGAAGGCTTAGTAGAAGAGCTTTTGCGCGTTGCTCGTGTGTAGAAGTAGCAGACTAACAACCCCACAGCTAAAACAGCTATGGCACCACCAGCTCCTCCAATCATATACGTCTTAGTAGGTACTTGTGTAGGTACTTGCGTAGGTACTTGATTAGGTACTTGATTAGGTACTTGTGTAGGTACTTGCGTAGGTACTTCTAAGTTCTTTTTATTCTTTCGGTTCCACTCTGCTAGCTTCTTCCCGCTCGCGACTCTCCCAGGGTCCTTCAATTTTACTATCTTCTTCTCGTCTTCGCTCATTTATTTGACGCTCTTCAGCGATTTTTGCGTACTTAATCCAATCAAGATTGCTAAAAATGATCGCAAACAGCGCCAAAGGACCGAGAAAAGTTTTACAATTTGAGTAGATAGTAGACCCTATCACATCCATAGGTGAAACGCCAGGTATAGATGCCGCCATATAACTCGTGATGGAATTAGTGATGAGTGGATTTCCGTTGATCTCCTTCATCATCTTTGAAACATCTCTCACACCTACCAAATTAGATATCAGAGCGTTGAAATCTGGCGTTTCTTGCTGGAACTGCTCCTGCAGAGCCGCCAGGCGATCATTCCCCTCCGTGTATGTTTTGTATAGCTTTTCGATGGTCTTGTCTTGCAACTTATTCACTCTTTCAACTGTCCAAGGTTTTTTACCGCCAAGATGTTGACCACTTTGTACAGCACGTATAAGTTCTGCTCTTTTCTGCGCTTCTGCTGGAGTACCAACTACGTCAATAGATCCATCGATATTCATTACTAGATTTATTATATGACGACACTTCCAGAAAACAAACATCCAAAGTCCCGTCGGAACGCAGAAACAGATGAGTAGTATTACTTCGTACATTTTCTTTCATGTGGCGGTGATGAGCTACATGAAACGAATATTATATTATTATTGAAAACAAAACTCCCTTAGGAGAACCCCCTAGGGTTTTTGTTGTTGATGATGATGTTGTTGTTGCGATACCCTAGAGGGTTTTTAATTCATTGTCTTCGATCTAACCGGCACTCCACCCTGGCTTCTCGAATCCACCAGCTCTGAGCTCTACCCCTAGATCTTAGACTATTTGTGTGTGACTACTTACGAGCTCCGACTACTACGCACGTAATGGCCGTTCATGTTCTGCTCGAGTATATTACATTTAGTCACAGTTTTTCCCGACAACTTTTGGCACATTTTGTGGTGAATACCGGGAGCGGACGGCACCATCCAGTTCCAATCTAGCCGCTCCACTAGACCTTCCCTTTCCGGCAGACTCTGTCGCCTGTTCACCACAATTTCAAATTATTCCGCTCTTAAGTTTTATACCATTCATTTACACTTCAATGTCTGCTTGTGGTGTCTCTCGGAAAAATTCGATAATTTTAGAAAACTCTATTTTAGAGAACCCATAGGTTTTTGTACCGACAGCCACATGTGATAGTAGTTTAGCTTCATCCTAACACCTTCAAGCCACATGTGATAGTAGTTTAGGTTCATGCTAACACCTTCAAGCCCTGACGTTTATGTTGAATTTCGATCGATTTGACGGTAACCTGAATGTCTCTGTGGACCAGTGAAACCTGACAGTGATTAATCACCCAGACCGAAGTCTACCCAAACCGCGATATATCCAACGCAACTGCGGGGAAGTGCGCACTCATGCAAGTTTTTCAACCAGGACATGAGAGACCGAGTGGGGATCGAACTAGCGATCTCAAGATTACAAGTTTTACGTTGTAACCACCACACTACACATCACATTAATAAAACATGATTTCAGCTTATTTATGATAGCTTAAAATCACTCAAGCGTACAATTTCACCTCATTTGCGTCATGAGATCATGAGAAAAAACTTCTCATGAATTACTCACTATTCAGCATGAATCTTATGAATTTATGAATCCTCGAGCACGCGTTGTGATCAAATCTGTCTGTATGATGCGTTTATCATCGTCTCTGTTCAAAGCAATCTTGTTCACTTTTTGTGTATACATTTGATGTTTCTTATTTTGAAGCACTACCATTTCTCTATATAGATTTCCTCCATCTTCTAGACACTTCTTATAATCTTCGAATGTAATGGATTTTTTAACCACACACTTTTTCATGCCTTTGCATCGCTTGTCTTCCTTCTCTAGCGTCTTGTATGCATAGAGTTTAGCTCGTAAAGCCACAAACTCCGTCATGATCCTACCACCAAGTTCGTCCTTCATCAGACCAATAACCTTCTCATTCTTTAATGTGTATAATCTGTCTTTCTCTGAATAATTACTCGTGTCAAATCTCTTTTCTACATCTTCAGCTATATCTCGATAGAAATCTTCCGTCTTGATGTGGTACACGAAGCTGTCAGTGTCCATATAGCAGAGTTGCAGCTTACTGCCATATTTCGGCTGCATGTAGTCATAGTGGAATTCAAACATTAACATCTTACTCATATCAAGTATAGCCTGACCTATGTATACAGGCTTCATCATCTTGATACTTGTCTTACCCATCTCCACACCCATCAAGTTTGCGCTAAAGCGAACTCCACTTTTAAAGTTAGGTTTCATGACGTACCCCTTATACTTCTTTTCGTTCGTAATTAACTTCATATTGCGATGGTTCCGTATATTCTCCATCGTCTTACCAAACACGCTATTGTTCATAAGCTTGAAAAAGTCTTTTTCGAAGTCGTTCTTTGATTCTTTTCTCAGTCTTGTGTTTAAGTTTATGTAAGGCTTGAGCCAGGCAACCTGATGATACCTGATGACTCGGTGGACTTTCTTCAGAACTAAGCCATGAGTCAACGCTTGATGTAGCGCTCTTATATCTATGACATACTCATGCTTGTTGTGGAGATTTGGTACGAGTTTTTCCACCTTTGCAAGCGTCATTCTCTCAGGTAGAAATTGTAAACTATTATGAGCATCATGTAGCCTCTTTGGATACTCGATATCCACCTCCAGCAGATAGCCATACTCATTCTTCTTAACTAACTTCGCAATACCTTCAGGTGTGAACTTCTCAACATTTTTTACCCATCTAAATCCATGTGTTGGCAAGTCTGATGCCATAGCCCAACCGTAAAGGTTGTTTGCGTCAAGGTACATTACATATGAGGATTCCTCCTTCGGATCATATTGATCATCCATATACTTATTGTTTGCTTTTACATAGCGATGTACAGCTTGTGTTATACCTCCTCGTATACCTCTCTCGAACATTAACAGCATGTCTATGTCTGTGAGCAGTTCTAACTCTATTCGGGTATACTTCAAGGCTGCTTTCCACGCCAAACCGGGTGCTGTGTAGAAATGGAGTGGATCCAATTGGTAGTGATGCAAGCATGTATCCCGAAACGTTTCAAACACATCTGCTAACAGTAGAACGTCCGTTGCCAAGTACACATCGTGGTAATCTCCAAGTGTTGTCACGTCTCCTTTTGGAGACACTCTTCTCCACACCTGTTGTGCATGTTCGTAGTCTGTGTCACTTATACCACACATATTCAGCTTGCTGTAAAAGGCTTCTTTTGGAGGTAGCTCTCTCTCAGCAAGCTTTTCCCAACTATCCATATACTCATATGGATATACACCTTTGCGGCGCATCAACTGAAAGATGCTATCTTCCTTGTAAAACCATCGAAGATTTCTGCACTGCTCATCGCTAAGATTAGAGGACAATTTATCCAAACTTGATGCCATGAATCTACAGCTGTCAATGAATCTCAGCTCGATCTTCTTGTACACTTGTGCACCATCAGAGTTGAAAACACCAGCAAGTGGTATTGCTATTTTGACATGGAAGGATATATACTTTTCCCTATTTTCCGCGATGCATCCTATATCTTCCATGTTGTACTTTTCCCCCAGTTCTCTAATGAAGAGGTGTGCATCATAGCCACTTAAGTTGTGAAAGATGATAGGGATATGATGTGGGATCTTGTATCTTAGGTTGCAATTGTTATGTGCGGCACCTCGATATAAACCTGTATAGTGACAGTGATCTCTGACTTTGCGATTTTGAGGATCTGAAAATGGCAGCATACATATGTGACAAGTTTCTGCATCCCAATGATCACGCTTCTGAACATCCGTCAGTTCTATCATCGATTGCTCTGGAAATGTCGCATACAACCGCTTAACTTCATCTTCCAGATGATCCACAAACTTCTTTACACAATCTTCACCTCTGTATACTTTTAGAGGATCTTGCACATCTCCATACGCAAACTTGCTGTACGTACACCATCCTGAAGGTATGTGCTTCGATAGTGTTTTTGTGTTCTTCTCTCTCCCATCTTCCTTCATAGGTATTAAAAGACTCTCGAAATCTGCATAGATAGCAAAAGGTACTCTGAACTGCATCTCTCCATTGTTATAATACAACCATTTTTCCTTCTCTCCAGGCATCTCCACTCTAACTTGTTCATTGCCAGAGCAGTAAACATAGTGCTTGTCTCGTGACTCTACATTGTGAAAACCATTTAGACAGTTGATGCAAAAGTGCTGTGCATGTTGATGATTTGTGTTTTCTTGACCTAACAACCTTGATAGATTCTTGATGGCTGTATAGTGATTCTTCTCTCCATCACATACCATCAACAGATTGACTTGCTTCTTTGCGCTTATGTTACGATTAGATTCTCGTGTGGTGTTGATCCTCCTCTTTGTAGACTTTTCTTCGATATATAGTACGTTCACCCCAATGTTAGGATTATTCTTCTCGAACTTTCCTATCTTGTCTATTGCTACAGAAAATTCCAAACCATCCCAGTTGTACTCATTCTCATACTTCTGTAGCTTTGAAATGCGTTGTGGATCTTTTCCAATCTCTTCATGATGTAGTGCTGCTATTACAGCCCACTTGAAGCATTCTTCATCATCGTTTTTAGGGTTGATGATTGCCTTTTTCGACGCTATCCAGGATGGTAGTTTGATGTATGAAGATCCTCTCATCAGCTGCAGCTTGTGAAAGTCTACGTCCAGGTGCATGATGTGATCGATGGTGAAGCCGCTTTGTGGTAATGCAGGATGCTCTACTTGGGTTTTGATATATGCAAACATCTCATCCAATATCTCTTTCATGTCACTACCTTGGAACACTCTCATCATCAAGCTGTTAAAAACTTTGTCTATCCTTATATATCCATATTTATCTCCTTTTGTAACATCTTCTCCTTCTAGATCATCATCATCAAGTTGAATTAAAAGCTTCTCTCGCTTTTTCCACATGATCCATAGAGAGAGTTGTACTTTAGCAGACCCCATGTCCTCAACCTGCTCTTCCATTAATTTCTCCACATTTGCTCTCACTAGTGTGAAGTATCCATCAACATCAGCTTTTGCTATACCAGCTATACGAAAGCTTCGAAAGCTTTTATGTAGTGCATGCTTATGCTTCATAGGTATAAAATCATCACTCATACTTGTGTTGTTGGTGTCTTCCATCGCCTGTTCTTCAACCATACTTTTTAACCCAAGCTTTTCCTTTGTATTGTTGTACAACTTTAAAATATCACTTTTTGCTTTAGAGAAAGCGTTCTGTATAGGCTCTTTAATTGACTTTGGTACATAACTCACAAGCCAGTCATACCATTCGTTGAGTTTAGATTTTACAACTGATCGGTTCTTCATCATCTCTTGAACCCCAAAAATATCCATGTATTCAGGCTTCATGTATCTATGTATAGTGACTTGTCTAAGAGGTTTCCTTACTCCAGCTCTCCTAGGTGGTCTTACTGGAGCATCTAATAAATTGATGAGGTCAGCCTTCCTAAGCTTATAGTACCCTTTAAAGCCACGCTCTTTTGCTTGGCTTCTCAATTCTCGAACTGTTTTGTTACTCAACATCCTTTATTATATAGACTTTTTCAACTTGGAAATTTTTTACGAGTGGACAGAACTAACGCATGAGTCAGGGAATTCCCTGACTCATTTGATGAATTTTTTATGAGTGGGGATTTCCCTACTTTCGAGGAGGGCCAGCCCCGACGTGCCACTTTAGGAATTCCCTGACTCACCTTCGGTTTTAACGATAGTGCTGACGTCAACACTTTTCGACGGTTTTCGACGATAGTGCTGATGTCAACAGTTTTCGACGGTTTTCGACGATAGTGCTGATGTCAACAGTTTTCGACGGTTTTCGACGATAGTGCTGATGTCAACAGTTTTCGACGGTTTTCAACGATAGTCTTGATGTCAGCAGTTTTCGACGCATGCGCAGAAGGGGTGGCACCAGTTTTCAACGGTTTTCGATGATAGTGTTGATGTCAACAGTTTTCGACGCATGCGCAGGGTTTCGTGTGTGCGCGTGTGTGTGTGCGTGTGCGTTGCGTTTGAATCGGCATTATACTATCTCTCTCCTCGAAATCACTCAAGCGTGAAATCGAAGATCCTCCTCGAAACTCGTTAAAACCGAAGGTGAGTCAGGGAATTCCCTAAAGTGGCACGTCGGGGCTGGCCCTCCTCGTAAAAATTCATCAAATGAGTCAGGGAAATCCCCACTCATAAAAAATTCATCAAATGAGTCAGGGAATTCCCTGACTCAGTTCTGTCCACTTGTAAAAACCTGAAAGTCCCTAAAATAGAAGGTGAGTCAGGGAAATCCCCTGACTCAGTTCTGTCCACTCGTAAAAAATTTCCAAGTTGAAAAAGTTTATATAATAAAGGATGTTGAGTTATTTCAGAAACGTTGTTACTTCTTTATATAACAAGACTAAGGAGAGACTAGGATATGGACAGTCACATAATGTGAGTGATTTTAATAAGGCAATGCTAGCAGCAGCAGCTTACAATGGTGACATCGAGGAGGCAATGGTAGATACAGCTAGCGAAGGTGACATCGAGGAGGTAATGGTAGATACAGCTAGCGAAGGTGACATCGAGGAGGCAATGGTAGATGCAGCTAGCGAAGGGAATATGGCGCTTGTCTTGTTGTTTAAGGAGTGGGGTGCGACGGCGTTTGATGAGGCAATGGCTGCAGCAGCTGGTGAAGGTCACATCGAGATCGTTAAACTCTGCAAGGAGTGGGGCGCGACGGATTTTAACGAGGCAATGGTAAATGCAGCTTTGTTTGGTCACATCGAGATCGTTCGACTATGTAAGGAGTGGGGCGCGACTCAGTTTGACGACGCAATGAAGTCTGCAGCTGGGATAGGTCACATCGAAATTGTTAAACTCTGTAAGGAGTGGGGTGCGACTGATTTTGATGAGGCAATGTGGAGAGCAGCTTTCTTTGCTCACATCGAGATCATTAAACTCTGTAAGGAGTGGGGTGCGACTGATTTTGATGAGGCAATGCTAGCAGCAGCTTTCAATAGTCACTTTATGATTGTAGCACTCTGTCGACGTTGGTTAGGTTATGATGATATTCACGAGGAGCTCTTTCGCTATCATCACAAGCCTCGATTTGGAAAAGATCTCTATTACGAGTTGGTGGAAGTTACCATGCATCCGGATAGGGTGTGGGATTGGTACTATGATGAGGAAGATAAGAAATTTCTAACTGGCTATTTTCAATAAGTTTGTATACTTATTGAAGAACAACCTTGTAACTCCTTGGGAACCTACATCGTATGTAAAGATATGCGTGTTCTGAAGCATCCAATTCTTGCAAGATGTCACTCCAGTCGTTTTTGATGACATTGGTTTCATCATCGATAAGCTTAACATCACTCTTCTCTTTAGGATACCAAACGAATAGCATCTTTGCTTGCCGTCTGATAGTTTTTGGAAGAGCTGTGTAGACTTGGGTGAGAAGCCATAGACTATGTTTTTGATGACGTCCTGTGGTACTTAGATTGAGAAGTGGAGTCCTCTTCTTATCGAGTTTCTCATCAGCTATGGAATCATCGATGATGAATAAGGTTTCCTGCCCTGCCAATTGCTTGGTGAATATCTCAATCCAATATAGTAAGTCCTGTTGTGGTGTAGGTTCGATCAGAAAAACATCATCATCTTCCCAGAGAATCGTACAGTCTTTATAGGTTGTATTCCATCGGAGGGAAGGACAGAGAATGACGATGTAGTCAAAGTGGTGCTTGAAGTGGTTCTGTAGTAAGCGTAGAGCCAGTTCCGTCTTGCCACAGCCTGTCGGTCCTGAAAAAATGGTGGTACAAGGATCTTTAATAAGGTTCATTTATTTTAGTAGCCGACACTGTGGAAGCGCTCATTCATGAAGTTAACCTGTCCATCTTGTAGCACAAAGAGGTAACATTGGATGGCTCCCGCACCATCAACTTTTTTGGTGATCTGCAGTGTGACACCATCTGAAGTGTTTTTGAGGCGCCTCCCCGCACCATGTAGAGTATTGTCAGCAACACTTCGAAAGTCGATAAAAAGACAGTAATTAGAATCAAAGAATTTAGAAGGACTAATGGCCGGCAGCAGTTCATTGGAAGTGAAATACTTCCGTGCCGGGGCATACATTTCTTCTGGAAGTAAGCCCTGTGTATAGAGTTGATTAGGCTCTCCTTCGATGGTAATGTCTACCTTGCTGATTTTCGGGTTGTAGTAATGGGTGTTATCCATAGCGTATGCTTTTCGTTTGTCTGGATCAAGAAAGAATAGAACAAGAGCCTTTAAACTCTCGCTGGGCACGTTTACCTGTATATTCCAGGCGGTATCTTTCTTGTCCAAAGGGATTATTCTATGCCGTAAAACACGGGTGTAGGGTAGTCGCCTATTGGCAAGTTCATTGTAGACTTTTAGTTTGAAGTCAGAGTCTTCTACCTTGTCGAATTCTAGAGCAATGTTGGAGATAGTGTAGGTGCCGTCAGGATCTTTCTTCGAAGCACCTGATCCTGATCCTGCATCTCTGATGACCTTTCCATACTCTGCGAATTTAATTTTGAAGCTTAAACGATCGCGAAGCTGTACATAGGGGAGATGCTTGACGAGTTCAAAAAATTCCCATAGAGGAATGGCAAAACGGTTACCATAGACAGCTGCCAGGGCGGACTTACTCGTTGAAGTACTCGTTGCACCCGGTGTGACTCTGAGCTTGTTCACATCACCCTCCGGATCTATTCCCTGTTGGATACGTTCCACTTGCATTTCCTCAGGTAGCCATCTGTCCTTGTAAATTTCCATCACATCTGCATTTTGAATGTCTTGGATGATGTTTCCTTCGTAACTGATAGTCAACTGTTCGATCAAAGCCTTTCCCAAGTTGTTGACGATGTAGCGTCCTGTATCGGTGGAGTTGAGTTTGATATCAAACGTGAGCTTGAGCGATTCTGGTAGAATGACATCATTAGCACCAAGATTCGGAGATGCTGGAGCAAGGCACCCAAAAAACGTTAGAGGTGGGGGAGTTCTTACGCGAGCATGGGATTGAATTTAATTTGCGTGAACTTAGAGGCTTAGACGATGCACTAAAACGAATACGTGGGGAGCTGGAGAACAACTTAACAAAATTAGGCGAACTCGATAGTCAAATAGCAAAAGAAGAACGTAAACTAGGTGAAACAAGTGATCGAGAAATACAAGAAGAGATTAAGCGACGACTCTCCAATTTGAAAGCGGAGCGTACATCTCGACTAGAGGTGCTCAGTGGTAACCGCAAGGAGTTGTCTAGCCAGTGGTCGCGCATCAAAGAGACGGTATTCAAAGTCCTCGACAAGGATAGAACACTAGGGGAGAAACTTCGCATCCTCTTTCGAGAGCAAGGCATCACCATCGTTTCAATCTTAACAGCGTTTTCGCTGGTAATATCAACGATAGCAACCTCTCTCACTGGTGGTGGTGGTGCTCCTCCAGGAAGTCCTCCTGCTGCTTCTGGAAGGGCTGGTGTACAGCAATGGGTGAAGAAGCAGCTCGAAGCACTTGGACGCCTTCTCGGAAAACTTGCAAGCAAACTTGGAGCTGCATTGCCGGGGATCATTGGAAGTGTTGTAAGCTGGCTCTTAAACTTTCTGAAGAAAGGTGTCATAGCTCTAGCAAGCAACGCATGGGTAGTCGTAGTTTTGGGGGTTGGTCTGATAGGCAACTGGCTATGGTTTGAAATACAAAAGAACCGCAATTAAACCGACACCTACCCACATGAGAGCTTGCTTTTCTTCTTCATGCTGCTTAGCAGCGGAAGACGTTTGAGCTTGCTTAACGGAAGACGTTTGAGCTCGCTTAACGGAAGATGTTGGAGGATCGGAGGAAGCCATTCTGCGACCCTGAAATCCTCCCAAAGAGTGTTGTTTAGGTGGTGGTGGTAGTTTACCGATGTGAGTCGCAACGGTAAGCTTTGTCGAAAAATCAGAGATGTTGTCGAGATTCCCCAGCTTTAAATCGCTGGGTATTAGGTATGTACCGAGGGCAACGCCAAAATCAGGTTCCGATCTAGCGTAACTTAAGGCTTTCTGGAACTTACCAATCTCTTCCGCTAAAGAGGTGTCTTTCCGGATCGCTTGCTCTACTGCGGTCATGAAGATCTTTTGCGCATTAAAGGCACGTCCAGTGTCACCCGCTATAACGGAACGTGCACTCGCCTGACTTTCTAAAAGCATTCGTGCGTACATCCGCGTACTCTGCGACAAGCGTTGTATACCAGCTCTACTTAACCCGGCATTAACATCATTTTGAACGTAGAATTGCCAACTCTTGCCAATTCTCCGCATGCGAGCAGGGTATCGCCAGAAGAACTTGTCAGCTGGTATGTCAAACTCTGCAGATAGCGTCTTGAACGCACTTGAATTGTATTTGTTATCTCGCGGGTTGAAGCTTAGTTCACTTGGTAGAGGAATTTCAAGTTGCTTCAAGATCAGACGTATCTGAAAATAGACGTGAAAGCGGTAGATGCTCGCAATCATAGGGTTCTTATGGTGTAGATGTTGCGTTGATATGCCGCAACCAGTCGTAGCTAACCAGGTAGCAAAAGATAACTGTCCTGGGTACATGTCGATATCGAGCCATATGTCATTTTTCATGGGTACAAACGGAAATGAGAAAATATCGCGAAACTTAGCGATGAAAAAGCTCCCTTGTTGATCCACAACGATCCTTTGCTCCCAGAGTTCCTTAGCAGCTAAGAGTGTACTGGGTTGCCCGAATTTTGGAATATACCGCACCTTGTCGTAGTTCATTTCTCTTATAATAAATGTATGAGACATATCTAAAAGTCAAGCATCTTGGAGAAACCAAGTTACCAATAGAGTTAAAAGAAGGCACAGAGATTGGGATAAAAAGTGCAATGTTGTACGTAGGGTGGTTCAACCTCGAGAAGCATCAAACGATAACCATCACGAAAGATCAAGTAGCAACAGACCCCGATCCAATCCAAATTAACTTCGCACCTGGGTTATATACGTCAAAGTATATTCGCGATAATATAAATGCAAGATCACTTCAAAGCGTATATCTAGATCAGCTATGTGATGGTAAGCTTCAGTTATCAGTATCCAAAGGGTACAAGGTAATAATGACGGAAGGTCTTCTACACTTGCTAGGTCTAAAAAGTCCGAAACATAGATTTTTCGTGGAAGGCCTCTACAAGTCCTTTTCAAACTTTTTCCCGTTCAAGTCTATA
>BQMF02000528.1:0-262700 GCA_027922465.2 Turritopsis dohrnii
ACATTATGAAAGGAGCTTTGAGCTGATACTGACCGTCATGAAACTTAACGGTGCTACCCTCCTTTGGCATCTCAATCTTCGCGACATCATTATTTTTACAATATTCAAAGTGTTCATCTCGTGTTTTCTCACTTGAGAATCCATTGAGACAATTCAAGCAATAATGTTCTTTATTTTTGTGCTTCGAGTTGACCTTACTCAAGACACCGCTCAAGTTCTTTACAGCTATATAATGTCTCTTTTCCTCTTCACATAGTAAAAACAAAACAACTGTTTCTTTGCGATCAAGATGCTTCGACTTACGACACATATAGATACCTTCTGCCAAATCTTTTGTTAAAACATGCACAGCGATATCAGGGTTCCTCCTCTCGAACAAATCTATTTTATTTAGCGCCATTGGAAACGATAAACCGTTCCAGTTATAGTTATCATACTTTTTGAGAGTTGAGATTCGTTCAGGATGATTATCGATCTTATCATGATTGAGAGCTGCGATAACAGCCCATTTGAAGCACTCTTCATCATCTTCGTTATGTGGATTGATAACAGATCGTTTCCCACTGAAATTCTCAGGTAAAGGCAAGTAAGAGCTGCCTCTCGTTAATTTTAGCTTGTGAAAGTCTACATCAATATTTAAAATCTTATCGATAACAAAGCCGGATTGAGGTAACGCAGGGTTTTCAACCTGTTCGATTATCTTATTGAACATCTTATTGACAACATCAGATATATCGCTTTCATTGTGAATTGTTTCCATATTGCTATTAAACGCCTTATCGACGTAGATTGTCGCTTCAGGATTGGATAAATCCTCCTTTCTCCATTTGATCCACACAGTTGCTTGAATTTTTATTGATTTTTTATTTTTGAGTTCTCTCATAATCAGATCACTTAAAATGGGTCGAACCTTTTCGAGAAACGAATCAACGTCCTTTTTTCCATCTGAGTTTATCTTGAACCTTTTGTAAGAACCCTCAAACGCCATTTCAATGGGGACAAACGCTTTTGGTTCCACCAATTTTTCATCTTTTTCATCATCATTCTTTCTCTTATAGAGATTAAGAATCTTCTTCTTCATCTCTCTATAAGCGCTACTCACTTTCTCACGAATAGGTTTAGGTGTGTGATTTACTAACCACTCCTTCAACTCATCCAACTTACTTTTCACCTGAGGTCTATTTTTTGCCATTTCTTGCTGTTCAAACAAATCCATATCTTGTTGGGTAGGAATAATTGGAACAGGTCTCGGTGTTGGAACGGGTTGGACAGGTGGGTTTGCTAATAATTCGATCAACTCAGCTTTTCTGAGTTTTGAGTAGCCATGTAGACCGCGTTCTCTTGCAAGAGCTTTTAATTGAACAACAGTATTTTGTGAAGTCATGTTGTGATATACAAATGTGATTAGCTTCCTTTAAGATGGTTTAAGATGCTAAAAATTTCCAATTTTTCAGACCATCTAGTTAACATTTGTTACTCGATTTAAGTAACAAAAAAACACCCTTTACGAGGTTGAACGAGCCAATCTTTTTTGTTTGCGAACCATCCTTTTCTGCTCTTTATTATTCTCTCGATATCTGAGATATTTTTCTTCGTTGTTTTTTATCCAGTTTGAATAGCGTGTATAAAATGCTTGTTTAATATCAGGATCGAGAGTATAAGATGGATCCTTATCATTTTTTTCAAGTACCTCAACCATTTTAGCTTTACTCATTTGCTTAACATATTTTATTTTTCGTGATGTGCATAAGTTTATCAATGTATCATAAGTCATTGATTGGTAATCTGATTCTGTTTTGTCAGTCATGTTTATTCTTTATATAAAGATAATAAAAACTTTTAAGCCACTTTGATGTCATTTTATTAAAAAAATGAGCTAAAATAAAACGTTGTTTATAAATAAAAAATGTCAGACACTAAACTTCAAGAGATTTATTATCAACCTCAAAACTTATGGAAAGGACAAAAGGCTGTTCGCAATCTAAGAGGATTTGGTTTCAAACTGAAGGAAATTAAAAAGTGGCTATCAAAACAAGCTTTGTGGCAGGTACATCTACCGGCGCCGAAAAGGATCGAACGTCCACATTATGAGGTAACTAAACCGAATGAGATTCATCAATTTGATATATTGTATATGCCTAGCGATATGCTATATGGTAATAAATACAAGTACATTTTGTCTGGTATCGATGTTGCTTCACGCTATAAGGTGGCTCGACCTTTGAATACTAAGAGAGCGAAAGAGGTTGCTGCTATGATTGAAGACATCTACAAGGTCGGACCCTTAAACTATCCAAAAGTATTTCAATGTGATAACGGTTCTGAATTCAAAGCTGATGTGACAAAGCTGTTGGAGAAGAATAATGTTGAAATTAAAAGAGCAACTACTAAATATAAGCATACTCATACAGCTTTTGTTGAGGCATTGAACAAGATACTTGCTGAAAATTTATTCAAAATACAAGATGCTCAAGAACTAAATGATTCGGAAAAGGTATCATCTACATGGGTCAAATATTTGTATAAACTTGTGGGTAGATTGAATGATACAAAGACTCAGATGATCGGTATGAAACCGAAAGATGCCATCAAATTGAAAGAGGTGCCTCTCGCTAAACGAGAGAGCTATCCACCTGAAGTAGAGCTACCTCAAGATGGTTTGTATAGATATCTATTGCAACCGGGTGAAGAGCACGATGACCATCGAAAAAGAGCAACAGATAGCATATGGTCAAAGAGGACATATAGATTGAGTGAGGTAATAGATCAACCAGGTAACCGTGTAATGTATTACCTTCAAGATGGACCTGAACGAGCTTTTGTGAAAGAAGAGCTGATGTTGATACCTGAGGATACAGAGCTACCTCCTGATTATGTGCAAGGTTGGTGAACCGTAAATACAAAGTATCTTTACTAGAAACAAGTAAAGATGAGTCGTCTAGCAACGAGGTTTAGTGCCACATAATGTCATAATCAAAGAACTGTCTTTCATGATTCTTTTCAGATTGTTTGAGCCCCTTCGGTCTGACAAAGGCTTCTCTAGAACTCCAACCATAATCCTTCAACTCAACGCAAAGTCTTGCAGGCAACCATGTCTTATATAAATTTCCTGTTCTGTCTTGGACCTCTGCATACATAGCTTTTCCAGACCCAAATTCAGATGCGGGTGTGTCTATCTCAACCACAGATTTAACATGATAAATCACGTTTTCAGTTAGCTCTCTCCACTTTATGATCGGAATAATTTGTTCCATGTTTTGTTCAAATGTTGCAACTGTTGGGAATTCCATTGTCTATATATACTTGTGATCATCATATGTCTTTATATAAGTTTCATTTCATTTCATTAATCACTTTTTCAAATGACGACCACACATCCTAGTAACCATTTTCGGTTATGGATTTTTTCAGGTTTTGGAGTTCTACCATCAAACTTTTTTGAAATTGATTTTGGGTTTCAGTCTCCATCTTTCTATCTGTAGAACTGAGTCCTTCTAAAGCTTTGTAATATGTTCCCTGCAAAACCTGGAATTCTTTGTAATTGATCCTCCCATCAGTCAGCGCCTGACTTATGTTAGTTTCAAAGACAGAAATTGAGGATGTAACAATATCATATAATTTTATCACTTTTTCTACTTTCTTTTGATATCTTTTGATGACAGCTGTGCTAAGTCCGGTACAGATAGAGCCGGCTAAGGCTACACCACCTAATCCTGCAGAAATAGGTATTCCGATAATAGTAGCCCCTGTTGCAATTGAACCGATGCCAGAGCCAATGGTTATAGCGCTTGAGCTAGCATTTACTAGCATCGATCGTTCTATCGCCTTGTTGTATCTCTTGAGCTTGATGCTAAACTTGTTCTTAAGTTTTATCAACTCTTCAAACTCAGAATTTATTACGCTTGCGTTAAACTTTTCCTGCTCATTCAAATCCTCAGGAGCAGTGGGTAGTTTTGGATAAATTTTAAAACTCATATTTAGAGGGATGTTATAACATAATATAATAATAAATTATCCTCTAAATAAATAAAATGGCAGACATTGACATTGACCCCTTTGGAGAACATGGGATGACGACAGATGAAACAACCGATGAGACGTTTCCTCTCATACCGACCGGTGATCGTACGGGTGTACAGATACATACATCAGGTGAACGAGAAACATCATTCGGTGGTCACAGTCTGCATACTAGAGTTTTGAAAGAACTAGTTGAAGGGCTGTATGATAGATTATCCGAAAAATACCGGTCAAAACCTGAGGTGTTATATACCGATCAGTTTGAAATTAGAGATGGTGAATTATACTACAAAGACAGTAACAAACCATTGACAAACAATGGAAGACTAAGGGCTATCGGTACTATAGTTGACATATTGGGTAAGAACAGGTTACGTAGTTTAGGGTATGATATACCTAAGAGCAAATTTTCAGCCAGACAGGCAGCTGTACTTAACAAAATATCAGAAGAGCTTCCTTCGGCATCTAAAATCACAACAGCAACCGATGTAGAGTTGGAAGATATGTCCGGTGATGTGATGAACAGTACGGAAGATTTAATTTCAGCGCTTAGACAACAATCGGTCGATCATGAAACAATTCAGACCGGTGATCTATTTGAATATCCTGTGCGTGAGCTGTTAGGATTGGATAAAGCACTGAGAAACATACGAGGAGGTCTTCAGGAAGAGGTTGCAAAAAAGGTTCGAATAGAACAGCATATCGATAAGGAGAAAAACAAGTTGGAAGAAATGGAAAACGATGCAACATACACAGATGAACAACGAAAAGAGGTTGAAGAGAGAATGGATGGATTACGTGAAGAGTTGAAAGCTAGGAAAGAGAACATTGATATTCTCAAAGGCAAACTAAACAGTCAAGTTACGAGCATCAAAGAAACCATTGCTAAAGTCCTCGACAAAGATACCTCATTAGGTGAAAGGATACGAACACTATTCCGTGAACAAGGTATCACAATCGTTAGCATTCTGACAGCGTTTGGTATGGCTATCGGTGTTCTTGTGGAAGCTTTGTTACCAGGAGGATCAGCAGCTGGAAGTTCTTCACAAAATCCCGACAAAGGTGGTGATAAAAAGGACGATGGAAAGGAATGGATAAAAAATAAACTCAAAGCGTTAGCATCACTTCTAGGTAGATTAGCATCTAAAGCGGCAGAGGCTTTACCAGGAATAATTGGGTCTATCGTATCGTGGATAATGAACAGAGCGAAAGAAGCGGTCGGTTGGTTAAGTGAAAATTTATGGGCTCTGATTGTAGGGGTTGGAGGGTTGATCTATACATACCTTGTCACTAGACGGTAACCATCTGAAAGTGTATATGTTACACGTATCGTGTAACATAATTTTTTGTTGATGGTCTTCATCTTTCAAAATACCACACAATTCCACCAATACCGAGCATACTCATAGCTATAAAAGCCAACTCCCTTTCATGTTGATCATGACTCGGTGTATAAAAGTCGCTCAATACAGGCTCTCGTGGTAGCGGTTCAAGATGATTACTAAACACCCTATTGTACTCTCTCATTGCATCATTTAGCTCTATGAATTTTGAATCAGCCTTCTTTTCGAGCATGAGCTGCTTATTGATGAAATCGATCCTTTCCTGTCGTTTTTGCTGCCATTCAATCTGTGCTTTTTGTAATTTTTCTATGGCCAAATCATGACGTTTTCTTTCCTTATCGATTCTGTCTTTGGATAAACTTGAAAATAGATAGCTTGATCCTGTGAAAGCCAAAGCGTTAGCCAAAGCTCCACCTAACATCATTGCGATAGAAGCCATATTTAGATATTGATATTTTCAGGTAAAATCTTTTGTTTGATTAAGTAGTCTCGTGTCACTTCACTAGCGGCGATAATGGCAACTAGTTTTCCCGTATCTTCCAAGTCAAACTTTTGAATAGAGGGAGGTGTCATTTTTAACACCTTTTTTACAAGCATAGAGTAGCCGATAGCGAGTGCCGATATGACTGATGCGTGATATAAATCGTTGACGATATTTTTCTTGTCCATGTTTGTTATATATACATTTTTTTCTTTTTAGTCCATTTCATGTTTATTGATTTTCACCGGTATTTTAGATTTTTGTGGAAGGGGGGTGGATGGTGACCCACGGGGTAATATTTGCTCTTTCTTTTTATACATAAAATAAGCAAATCCACCAACTAAACCGAGAGCTATTATTCCACCTACACCATAGGTGTAGTTCATAGGTTGTTCATTTGGTTTGGTGAGAGAGTCATCGGGCTTCTTCACTTCTTTTTGAGGTGACACTTGTTTTAATTCTTCTCGTTTTTTACGGTTGTATTCCGCCAACTTCTTACCCGCTTCAACCTTTTTTGGGTTCTTCGTTGTCACTTGAATGGGAGTCTGTTCTTCTGACATTTTTATTATCTGTTGTATTTATATTATCATCGGATTTATTTAAATTCCTTTCATTGATATAATACCTCCCGGTAATAAGTCCAACACTGAGTGGTGCTAATAATGAGCCGAATTTATAATATAAGTCACATGTAAATCTTTGAAGGGCAGAGTTTAAGAAGGGGTCAGTTTCCAGGTCATTGCTCAGCGCATCTTGATTGTTTATTCCTAATGTTGCACAAGCTCCCATGGAATAAATACGTATGAGTGATTTCCCCAAGGATTTTACCATTTGACCTGATAGTTTAGCCTCATAGATACTAAAAAGTTTTTCTACATCTTCATCTTTGAGTTTGTTAATCTGCTCTTCCGTGTACATTTTCCCTAAGTATAGCTTGCTATTTCCAGTTAAGACACACTCGAGTAATTTTTGTCTTTTACCATCTGAAGGTGGAAATTCACCCGGAACATCATAACTCTGGTTGATTAAATTATCGATCGCTGTTTCCACCATTTTTATTAGAGAGAGGTATTTTTTTAACACAAAATAAAAGTAAAATAGCGAGATCAGCAGTATGCTTAATAACACGACGTTGACATATTCTATCATTTTGTTGTGTTTGTTATAATTTTCTTATATTCTCTTATAATTTTGCTGTAATTTGTTGTATAAGAGTTTGCTGTCCTCTTATAATTTTGTTGAAATTTGTTGTATAAGAGTTTGCTGTCCTCTTATAATTTTGTAAGACAAAATAATTATAAGAGGATGATGATGTTTAATAATATATTCTAACATTGTTAAATAAATAAACATTGTTTACTTAAACAATTATGTCTGATGATGAATCCTCAGATGATGATATTATATTTTCCCATCAAGATACAAAAAGGGTTACTTTTAATGATAAAGTAATGGTCCATTATATCTATGCTTGTGAATCTCGTAGAAGTAACTGGATAGAGGCTGCTGTTGACAGAGTACGCTTTGAATCGAGGATTAAACATATTGGTAAAATTCTAGATCCTGTATTGAGACGTAAATTATTCTCTTACAGTAGTCTTATAACAGTCTTACAATAGTCTTACAGTAGTCTTACAGTAGTCTTATAGGAGTCTTACAGTAGTCTTATAGGAGTCTTATATTTTTTGTTACAAGAGTCATGTAACAAATAACGTCAACCTGTTTAACAAATCACGTGCGTTCTTGGGTGTTCCATTCTCATGACTAGGCACGCGTGTTTCCCTCCTTTCAGTTTTTCTTTGACATTTTTCAATTCTTCTTGCGATTCAATCACATCATTCTCTTCATGAATAGTGGCTAGATCGTTTCTATCTTTTGGATACCACACATATAACATTTTAGCTTGTCGTCGTAAATTTTTAGGTATAGCTGTGTATGATTGTGTAAGTAACCATAGCGAATGATTTCGATGTCTACCGCTAATTGCCAACTCGAGCAAAGGCTGTCTCTTTTTGTCTAATTTTTCATCAGCTATTATATCATCAATCAGAAATAAGGTTTTGTATCCAGCACAGAAAAAGTCCATTTTCTTAATCCATTCATACAAAGATCCTTCCGGCTCAATTAAAATCACATAGCTGTCATTCCAGAACCACTTCCGATCTCTGTAAGTCTGATTCCACCTCAAGGTGGGACATATAATCACGATGAAATCAAAGTGATCATAGTATTGATTTTCTAATAATTTTATAACATGAGCAGTTTTACCGCATGATGTTGGTCCAACGAATAATGCTGTGTGAGGCTCTTTCATGTAAAGTGTGTCCATTTTACTAATATAATGCAGACATAAATTGACCGTTTTGTATGTTTAATTGAGCATCCATTATTAGATATATATATGCGTTTAAGTTTCCTGCAGTTTCAGCGGTCTTTTCAATCTGTAAAGTGATGCCTTCACTCGCATTTTCAATCCTTCGACCGGTCCCATGCAAGGCATTCTCATCAATTGTTCTGAAATCTAACCATAGAGCATACTTGTTTGTCAAGTAATCAGAGACTTTTACATCATGTAATCCTAAGCGCTTTCGGTTTTCACCGACGCTATTATCTTTTGGTTTTCCTTCAGCAAAATACTTGCAAATCTCATTGTATTGTTCAAACGGCTGCATCCCTTGAGCAAAAAGTTGGTTAGGCTTACCCTCGACGATGACAGATACCTTTTTGATCTTTGGATTGTAGAATTTACCGGTATCTCGTTCGTAGGATTTTCCTTCTTCAAACAGAACTAAGATACCCTTCAAAGATTTGGCAGGTGTGTTGAATGACCAATTCCACGTTGTGTCTGACTTGTTTACTCTAATTTGTCTGTGCCGCAAAATCCTATCATAGAGCAAAGCCATGTTTTGATATTCAGAAGCGATTTGTCTAGCCAACGTGGGTTGTGTCACAAGCTCATATTCAAGTGAGATGTTAGATATTTTGTATTTACCATCTGGGTTAGTTCTTTGACCTGCGGCAGAAGTTGGAAGTTTAGAATATATAACTCGGTTATAGTCGTTAAATGTGATCTCATAGCATAACCTATTCCCTAAACCCGCTTGATAATATGGGATAGTACTATCTAGCATCTCAAAGTCGAGTGGAATGACAAACTTGTTTTTATAGGTGTCAGCAATGGCTTTGTCTTCCACATCATCGTCCTTTTTATCAGAAGCATCAATCCTCAATTTCATACAATTCTCTGTACACCCATCATCGATGATGATACCCTGTCTTATCGCGTTTCTCTTTTCAAACTTGGTTAACCATAAATCTCTGTAACACCCAAAAAGATCAAAGTCATCGATACTCAATATCTCGTTACCTTCGAACTTGACAGCCAACTTTTTAACGATAGCTCTCCCAATGTTACTGACCAATGTTCTTTTTGAGTCAGCTTTCGACTCGAGTTCAATATCAAAACTTAGATTCGTTGTTCCTGGAATAATAACATCATCACTTCCTAAATTTGGAAACCTAACCAATAATAACTGATTTTGATCGATCTCACTCGGATTGTGTGTGACAATTACTTTTTGACGAGAACCTTTTACACCGCGGGCAGTTCTAAGTGAACGTTCTGGATTTAACCTCTTTCCGTATTCCATTGTTAATTTTATGATATATAATTAATTTTTACTTTTTATCTCGGTTTAGCGGATGTGCAAAACAACGGTTGTACCCAGATCTTCTTTTAGTATACCACCATGCTGATCTGTCAGTCTCAACGTGAGAGACTGGAATACACCGTTTTTTAGTTTTTTGTAATGAGGATTTTTAGGCTCAGTATGTGTAAAGCCACTATAATTAGCGATGGGAACAGTTAGTAGAATATCACTTAACTTTCCATCCTCAAGATTTTGAGTGTTGTCGAGTTCAGAGAGATGTAAATTCATTTTGGTTATTTTAGCTAGCGTATTTGTTCTGATTATTTGAGGGTATTTGCCTAATGGTTTAAGTTCTATATCGCCTTCTAAAAAGGTGCCTGCTAAAAACGCGTTCAATTCTCTGCCAGTGAATTTTCGTTTTGGTATCAACTTTTCATCTTTCCCATCGTCAGACGTTTTCAATGTTATCAGTGTTGTGATTTGATAGGTGACGGTGTCTGCAAATATCTCAAATAATGCGATCTCTTTCGAACCGTCCATATTTCGAATGGGGTAAGGTAGATTTATGGTCTTCTCACCCCTTACGAGATTTACCGTGATATACATTTTCTTGTATTAAATAGAAGATAATATTATTAAATAATAATAATGGAGGATATTTTTAAATATAATCCCAATGCGGCTTATAAGCCAAATGGAGGACAAGACCTTCAGATATTGAATGCTAAAGATTTATACAAACAAACAATTATCGTCTCTGAGAGCGGTTCTTTCCCCGCAACTTTTCCAAATATATTTACTAATTATGAAATGAACGAAAATGATCAACGCATGAAAATTTGGCAGGAACAACCTTTTAAATTATGGCAAACACAAATCAACTTTGTCACTTGGTGTGCTTCAAGCGCTTGTGGAGTCAGTTCTGAACATCTGAAAGAAGGTCGCTCTACTCCTATGATTAGATCAGTATATCGTTTTCACGTCTATTATCACATTAGACGAATCATTAAGCGTCTGCAGACACCTCTACCTTTTGAAGATAGTTTCAACCAATACGATAATCCTTATAACAAAGAAGAGTTTTTAAAAATCTGTAGTGAATATGGTGTCGATTCTGATCCTAAAAAATACAAAGGGCAATATTTTTATAGCTCGTATCAAAAAAGACGTAGAGACTATCCAACGCCAGGTCTGAGTTATTTCACAGACGACTCCATGACACGATGGATTATAGAAAAATCTAAAGGCTTTACAAAAACAGGTCTTGTAAAAATTTCAGAGAGTGTTAGAGCATATGCTTATCTTCTTCTTAGTTCGCAAGCCTCAGCTCGTTCTTCTATTTTAGGTAATAATTCAAGCTCTTTGACAGCTCAAAGAGTTTTTATGAACAACTTTGAAGACATTGTTAACCGCAGAGTTGATATTCAAGATGACATTAAACGTTATCAAGATATTTTAAATTACGCTTCAAGTAAAGTTGATTATTCTGTTGGACAAGGTATTTACATGTTACCTAGTGACATGAATCTAAACATCAAGTCGGGAGTGTCTGGTTATAATAATAAAATTCTCATATCTAATGACAACTTGAGCCTTGGTAGAAACAAAATGATTAATGTTATGCAAGAGCATCATATTTTACCCAAAGTGACTAGCTCTCAAAAAGAAGTTCACAAAAGAGTAGTGAGTCAAACAGATTCACTCCCATCTCATGAAGAAGAGAAAATAGCTTTGGTTTTAGCGATTACCACGATGTTTAGTATATGGTATTATTATTATTATTGAAAACAAAACTCTATTTTAGAGAACCCTTAGGTTTTTGTACCGACAGCCACATGTGATAGTAGTTTAGCTTCATCCTAACACCTTCAAGCCCTGGCGTTTATATCCCGACAGCCACATGTCATAGTAGTTTAGGTTCATGCTAACACCTTCAAGCCCTGACGTTTATGTTGAATTTCGATCGATTTGACGGTAACCTGAATGTCTCTGTGGACCAGTGAAACCTGACAGTGATTAATCACCCAGACCGAAGTCTACCCAAACCGCGATATATCCAACGCAACTGCGGGGAAGTGCGCACTCATGCAAGTTTTTCAACCAGGACATGAGAGACCGAGTGGGGTTCGAACACACGACCTTGTTGTTACAAGTTGGCGTTCTTATCCACTAGACTACGCTGATCTGTGTGTTATATGTATTGTTAGCTCATTTATGTTATAAAAATGAAACTGCTACAAACTGCTTTTTACTACATTTTTATGAGATATTTAATTGTTTACATTTATGAGTAATTTGTGGTTATAATAATAATAAAAACTGTTATTTGAGAATTTTGTTATGTAATCAAAATAACATGTTTCATAACTCGTATCGCGTTATGAAAACAAAGATCTTATATGATGATAATATTAGCTATAGTAGGGAAATTCCCGAAATCATATGACTTCCATGTGTTAATATTTTATGTTTATGATGACGTCACGGTTTTGTCCTAACATCCGCACTTTCCTATCTCTCCGTGTACGTTCCCCGTGACGAAAAAATAAATCATAGAATCGCAACTTAAAAACATCCCAGGCGGCGTCGCTCGCCACCCATGTTCAGTATGCGTTGTGTTGCAAAATTTAACTCGTGTAAAAGTTTCTACAGGCATTAATTTTTTAATTCATTTCTTACATTCAGAAGATTAAAAACAGAAACAAATAGCAACATGGCTCAGAATAATATATTTATACGCAGAAGAGAAGTAACTTTAATGTAAAAAAAATGGCAATATATAACACAGAACTGTTTACCCAGACATACGAAACCAAACATTGCAAAATGTTAATTCAAAACAAATTGATACCTTCCAACTTTTTCTTTTGTTCCAAAGTTACTACTCGACTGCAACCATTAATGAATTTTTGAAATGATATGTAGTCTGCTCTTCCCAAAACCATCAACGTCATGATTAAAACCATGAGTTTCATTTCTTTATGCTTTTTTTATTATTACCTAAAAAACTAATACTTGAATTGTAATACCGAAAACCTAATCATGCTGTAGCAATATTGAAATAAAAAATAAAACAAAAAGAAAGAAAAAACAAAAAGAAAATTCAAGTACGCATTTATCCTAAAGATAACAATTAAAAACAAAATTTCGTCTATAAAGTCAACCGATACTGTGAGTCAATACGGGTTCACTCAACACTGGAGCTGAACAGAATAAAGACTTTTACCTGGCATACACAACCAAACATCAAATTAATAAAAATAATTGAAACAACAAAATGCCCTACTTTGACCAAAACCATAATTGAATACCCAGAAGATATTAAAAGCAACAAATAAAAACATAATGCCAAACTTATATACCTAGCAAGTATGTATGTAGCAATTAACATAACACCAAATAATGAATGCCGTAAACAAATATAAACTGAAGAAAAATATACCCCAGCAATGCTTCTTTTTTGTAGTACAATCGCAATGAAATACATAATCCATTCTTCTCTTAAATAACCTTCTCAACATACCATGTGTTTCATTTATACATTTATAAATTTCGTTGATAAATAGCTACACTTTTTCTTTTCTGACCTAAAAGAAAAAGATTTCAGTAAAGAACAGCTACAATACTTTACTACTACTGCAACCATATTTAAGCAAACCAAAGCAAAGGGCATAAATGGCTGGCAGAAAGGCATACAGACAAAGCATCAAACATCGTCAATAGGTACAATTTGACAGCATAACACGTTCCCTACTTCCACAGCCATGAGAAAGGAAAACAGTCATAGCTGTGGGACCATTTTTAATTGATCTGTAAATAAATAAATCAAATCAAATTTCTTTGCTAACTATAAAAATAATAATAGCGCGCGTTACCAAAACAAATTACTCTCGTCTTCGTTTTTCATCCAGTAGCATATAAACTAAACGAAAGAACTCATATAATAAGATACCTATTCAAAGCTATAGTATTTAATCTTTCAAAACTAAATTAAAACCATTCCTTACTGTGTAAATAAACATGATTTTGTTCTGCATTTCTTCACTACACTTTCTTCTGTATAGCGATATTTGATAACTAAAACGTAAACAAACATTTAAATACATTTAAATACAAATACATGTTTCTAACTTGTTTATGGTGGCCGAGGAGTGTCACATGCATTTTTGCGGAGTGTAGCTTTTTAGCGGAACGGAGCTCATTTGGCAAGATCAAATATTGTCATCAAAATACTAACAGAGAGATGCATTTCGGCTGCCGTAACTCGATGAAACCTCCTACAGGGTCATACAAAAAGTGCAATTTGGCTCACTTACATCAGATTTCCCAAGTAGAATTCGGTCAGATAATACCTTGAATGCGCGAGCCAAAAAATTTTCAAAGTATGGCTTTTAGGCAAATTTTCCCGTTTCTACGGTACATGGACTGCTTACCAAAATGCAAAGTTGTCATTCCTAGTTAGAGTTAAGTAGACATTTTTCCCCTTTCCCCGGGAAGGCTTTGCGTTGCTTTGAGGTTTGTTTCTGGGAAACCAATACCTTCATGCTATTAATGTAAGTTGTGGATGGGAATATATTGTTTGTTGATGACCTTTTTGACAATCTCTCATATTCTAGATAGAAGTAAGGCTTCTAAACTTTTCCAAAGCACACTAAAATTATTGTTGACTGAGCATCAAATGTGCTCCATATCACATATTAGCATTCTACAGTGCCAGGATTTGAACCACTACCAGCTATCACCTTTGTGTATTACAAGCCAACCGTCTTACCAAGTGAGCTATACACCCTAAACACCCTCAACAGCTGTGTTGTGTGCTAGGAATATCCATACGATCCATACGTAATTTCTTATCCATTCGTTTCAGCCATTTTTATTCAGCCTTTTATGTTTTTTGAACCACTGGCACAAGAAAGAGTTTATTTCCGCAAAACAAACCGAACTAGTCAACACAACATCATTTGCAATGAGACCACTTTTACACCCACAAAACTTTGTTAATTGGTCCTTAGAGATTTTGAATTCTTATTGCTAGTTGGTAATGTAGCGTATTAGGCTTTATTTACCCTCTGTAGAAAAACATTGTCCTTTATTATTTCTAATGTAATCCACTCACAAATTGAACTGCTTTACAACAAAAACTGTAAACAACAATTACCTACCTGTAATGGCAGGAAATTATTGTCTGATTTGCTATTCAATATAAGGGGAGAGCGGGGCGATTAATCTGTAATAACCCTGATTTTTGTAAACCCTGATGTAAACAAAGATTTCTATTGGTTAAAAAAATCGTACGATATTTGTGAAACAATCGATTTCACTATCAAAACATTCGAAAAGTCCATTCGAATTATTTGATTGGCTAAAAAATATCGCACAATTTTTGTAAACCAATCAAATAATTCGAATGGACTTTTCGAATGTTTTAATAATAATTTATTTTCAATTTGTTTAATATTTCTTGAGTTGTTGATTTCAATATTTGAATGTCTATTTCTTTGAATTCCTGCTTTCAATCATCAACCTTTTTACCATATAATTAACTACGTTTGGGCTATTTTGAAATTTTTTCAATGAACCTTGGGGCTATTAATCCCAAATCACCCTCGAAGCCATGTTATTACTAGTACTAATAATTTGTCTGTTGGTTTTACTATTTCAGGTGTATAAGGCATTATCAAGAGTAATTGATATCAATTTATGAATTGAGACGAATCACTATAGTCAAGGAATATCTGGTACACTTGAAACAATGGAACTGCTGTACCAAGACAGGAGTAACAAATGTGACGTGTTGGAAATTTCCAGCATATGTGGTCAGGAAACATTGATTCAAATCGGTTACTGTTCATTTGAAAGGAATATGTGACCAATTCAAGAATGTTTTATGTATTCAAATTGAGTTTTGTTGATTGACATTTAAATTTGCAACATAAAACTGGATGTTGTTCATTATAGGGTTAAGTTACCTGAACATTTTGGCAAAGTTTAAATGATGTCTGTTATGTATTTCTTGTTGGTTTTACTTCCTAGTGTTTCTTTATGCAATCGAAAAAGCCAATTTTTTTTTATAATAGATCATTTTTATTCGTGCTCTTTTTGCGACTATGAATGTCGGAATTTTTTTGAATCTGTACTTATGCATAAAAGAACTGGAAGTGATTGATTCATAAAGCATTTTGTTTTCCTTCTCTTTTCTATCTCCATCCCACATTCACAAAATCAAATCTTTAAATACACGTTATCAGACTATCAAACCCGACCTTGTTTTGATTTTTTATATTGTGACATTACTTGATATTAAGTTTTTCATAACTGAAAATTGCTAATGGCCAATTTCTGATAATTTTCATCAAATTACCACATCAAAACGAGGCAAGGGTACACAGTTTGGTATTTGGACATTTGAAGTAATAAGGTCTTTGAATCGCAATATAACTAAATTGTACATTGCATTGATAGCATACATTTCAACAAAACTAACAAAAATTACTATTCTTTCAGTGGTGCTATTTTCTTTTCGCAGAGTGGTCTCCGTCCAGGATGTTTTAGGGTCTGAGTTAAGGGTTAGGGTTAGGGTTATTTTTTATCTCCATGAAGAGCGAACGGAATTTGTTGAATGAATATCCGGCTTTCACGCATTCCATATTTTCGCTGGCGAACGGGTGATTCCACGCACCCACTCCGCAAACCTTATATATTGATTTGAACTTTTTTAACATTTTGAATGTAAAAATAAGTTTAAAAGTAAAGTCATAGTCAACAGAAAAATCAAAGTCAAAATGAAAAATAAAAATCAACTAAAAGTCAAAGTCGAATCAATGACATCGCTCGTCCATTTCCCGGCTGCCGTTACTTTATTTCAACAATTGAAATTATTCAAATAGCGCGGATTCAGCTTCGTAATTTAGATATAAAAAAACGTGGTCACAACTTTAAAGTGAACTTCTATAATTGTAAATTGATACATACTCAACTGGTACTATTTTTCTAACGATTAACTTTCGAATATTGTGTTTTATGTTTTTTTGTGTCTATAAAAACATTTTTCAGTCAGTTAATATTTGTTTCCTTTGTTGTTGTAATATATACCAGGTAGCTACCTAAACTTTACAGACAGACTAACGATAACCTAAAAATGTCATGGAAGGATGATCTAGCATTGAAACAACAATTGGAAATATATGTTACACAAAACTTTAAGAAAAGCGAAGTGCTAGATTTTGTTAACAGGGATTATTCTTATCATTTCCCTAGTGGTGGTTCATGTAGTCTCTCTACTTTGTCAAGAATGTTAAGACATTTCAATATCAAATATATTGACTATTCAGTAACTTCAGATGAGATAATCTCAGCTGTCAGTTCAGAAATTCAAAATGCAGGAAAAAATCTTGGCTATCGAGCAATGACCACTAAGATAAGGCAGAAACACAATTTGAACGTTCCAAGGGATGTTGTATACGCAGCCATGACAAACATTGACTTAGAAGGACTCAGGGGAAGACAGCTAGGTACCAAGAAAAAAAAGCGAAACAGAAAGTTCATAACAGAAGGTGTAAATTGGTTTTTTACAATGGATGGTCATGACAAACTAATGGGGTACCAAAACTCCACATTTCCACTTGCCATATATGGTATAATGGACCAAGCAAGTAGAAAGATCATACTACTCAGGTGCTGGACAGGAAATAGTGACCCAAACCTAGTTGGCTTTTGGTATTTAAACTTATTAAGATCTACCAAAACACTTCCTGCTAATATACGGATTGATTGTGGCACAGAGACTGGTAAACTTGCTACCATACATTCATACTTGCGGCAAAAATGTGGTGATAAAGACAATCCAATAGATTCTGTTGTGTATGGGCCATCAACTTCAAATCAAGTAAGAATTTAGTGTTTAGAATGAGTAGTTACACTTCTTGTTCGCACATTTAAAAGGCTGCTTCTTAAAAATTTAGAAATATTGGGAAAATTTTCCTCTCTGACTTTAATGAAAGTGTATTATTAAATTTCTAGTTATATAAACTCTGATTAAATTTGGAGTTACTGAAAAAAAGTTGGTGTACATTGTTTTTTATGAAAAGTCATAAAATGCCAATTATAATTTTATATAATGTCATAAATTTTCATAAAATGGTTGAAATTGCTGACTAATTTTTGGTAGAGTGGGAAGCCTGAGATTATATATAAACTTCTTTATGACAGATTGAAAGATGGTGGTGAGAGCTGCATGAACGCTTAGAAAAGAAGATGAAACAAATTTTGAATGAACTGTTGAAAGACAACCATTACAATCCTTATGACAAAACCGATAGGTAAGGAATATTATTTTATTTCTTGCCCACAACCCAGTAATAGGCCTTACAGATTTATGTTAATTTATAAATGATGTAAATTAATTTTTATAGAAACATTCTTTCTTTCTTGATGATTCCAATTGTTCAGCTTGAATTGGATGATTTTAAAGATGTTGTTTGGAACAGCCATCGAATTAGAAAACAAAACAATACAAACTTGCCTGATGGAATACCTTCTCATATATATGAATTTCCACATAAATACAGAGTTGAAGAGTGTGGTATGATTGTAATAATTTCTATAATTTTTTTATAAGTTCCTTTTCAGTAGAATCATCTTAAACCCTCCTATGACTATGGCTCCTTCACTAGGGTATGATATCCCAATGGAATGGATTAATGAAGTTGAACAACAAGCTGACCTTGGCTCATTTGATGACTACCTTACTCCAGTGGATAGACAGAGATTCGAAGATATTATTCCTTTACCTGGTGATGTGAAGATAAACGAAATAAAGATAGCATATTTACATTTAAAAAGTGAAATTACAGGCAACTAAAGTTAGGATGCATCATGAATATTTTTTTGTCAACTTTGTAAAATATTATAATGAAAATAAACTAATATGGATGAGAATAATGTTAATTGCCTCACTTATTGCCAATTCCAATTTTTCATGAAAAATACTTATGTTTTTCATAAACAGAAAAGATTTTCAATTATAGTATTGTATTATTTTTTAAATCTTTATTGTTGTTCTTTTTAGAACAGTAGAAAGAACTATGGCAAAAAGAAAAAATCCTGACTGGAATAAATTACTAAATGAAGCTTCCAATAAAAGAACTGGGAAAACAAATAATGTGAGGCCAAAGACTGCAAATTCTTGGAAAATTGCTCAAATTCTTTCGAGACAAGAGTTAGTTGTCCAGCGTCTTTCCGCTGAATTGAGTGGTAAAACCCCAAAATACACGCCAATTGGACCCAGAGAGTTTGTTCCATATGAAGAGGAAGATGTCACAGTTGAAGGAATTAGGCATGCTTGTCTGAAACATTTCACTATTCTTGACAGGACCCTGTCTACAGCAAGTTGCGATGTTTTGGCATCAGAGAGGGGACCATCATGTAAAAATATTAATCAGATTCCTAACATATCTTTGATCCATGTTAGGTTCATGCATGACAGACTAAGCTCGATACCTACACCACCTTCATCATCTGCATTTTTTTCAAGACCTACATTTCTTTCAAGAACTATGAATAGGGTTCCTAAGTCAACGTTTCTATCTAAATCAATCCAAAACGAACAATCAAAGGCACAGAGTGCTGTAGTTGCAAGATCTTTAACGCTGTCAACCATGCTAAAATTTGGACAAACAATACCTAATAAAAAGATGCTTAAAAAAGTGAAGGTGTGCAAGTTCTCTGTTGATGGTATGAGTTGGGAAGACCTTGGCATGATTGGATTTACTATAGATGACATTCCACTTGGGAGTGGCTCTTTTCGCGAGGTATTCAGAGCAACATCCAATAATGGATTATTTTCAAAAAAAGCAGTGGGTGATAAAAAGATACAATTCAATGGCTGTTGAAATGATTGAGGAAAGAAACAATGATCTTGAAAACCATACTAAGACAGCTGTCCAGATGACCTGTCTTTCCGACCATTTTTGTAAACAGCTGTCAAAAGAATCTTTGCTTGCTCCCAAGTTTCGATATGTGGAGACTTATTTTGGCGAGATTGTGGATGGAAACACACAAGAGTACATCACAATTGAAGAAAAGCTGGGTGAACAAAAATTCAGAAAGTATTTAAATAATGATGGTGTTTGTGCATCTGAAACAGATGATACCGAACAAAAAGCTCAATGTTTGGCACATTACACCTTTGAAAAGTCTAATTCAGGGGTCGGACTTACTTTTATCTGACCCTGAAATTGCAACATCGTCTTTTGCAAGAGATAGTGTCCCATGGTTCTGTGTTGGGAATATTTGCCGAAAAGCAATCAAACCATTCGGTTTGACACATAAATGCAATCAATATTGCATTTCCATTGGTTTAAAGGAGCTTGATATCAACCACTTTGAAAGCTATGATGACACTATAGAACTTCCAAATGGAGAACATATTTAAAAGTTTTTTTGACTTGCTGTTGTTGATATTATTTTAACCATTTTGGTTTTGAAGATTTTGATTTGTTGATATTTTAACAGTTATTTATACTTTTTGCACACTATGTAGTGTTGGTAGTGTTTGTTAAAAATATTTATGATACTTTTGTTACTTTTTCTTCAAAACCCATTAAATGAGATTGAAACAATCAAACGGTTTGAATACAAACTAATAAAAAATCATAATAAAAATGTATGTTTTTGTCATACTCCGCCTCGGTTTTAATAGTTGTACTATGACAACCGAATCTCTTGTGCCTATTCATTAACACATAATTGCACTTCCTTGCATATTACTGAAATGAGTCAACCATCGCGAAAACGAGGCGGAGCATGATAAAAGATAAATTCGGGCAAGGTCTATAGATGTTTTCTCAAAGTATATACTTTAATGGGAAGTTTCCTGGATGGCCGAATCCGAAATTTTCCAGATTTGCGGGGATTTAATTTTTCGCGGATTGATTGGTTTATTAAATTTCGCAAATTTTAAATTTTGTATACTTGCGGCCAAAAGAACAAACATAACAAAGGGATGCAAAAACAATTTGTTTTTGTTAGTTTTTTTATATTGCCTAGGGATTTAATTTTCGCGGCTCACCGAATTCAAGTTTTTAGCGGCGGAGATGAACGTTCGGGGTTTAAGTCCAAATCTACGAAATTGAATCCCAGATATTGAATACCTTTGTATTAGAATAGAATACATCATTTTACAAAGAGAATTAAAAATTTGAATGACACTAATCGGCCACCCGATGGCCGAGTGATGTCATTAGTTTAACTTTGATTTCAAATTTTGTTTTCAAAATGTTTTTAAAACTTTTTTTCGACTTTAACTTTCTGAATTTAATTTTCATTTTGAATTTAGAAAATAAAAACAATTTAACTTTTGAAATTTCGACATGACACTAATCGGCCACCATACTTGTTCTTTTATTAATCAAAAATAAAAGTTTTATAATAATACCTTTTGTTCATTCGATATTTCTGCAGCTAATTTTTAAAAACTTCACTGCACTTCTTCTGTATATCTAAATATGATTTTTCATTGTAAATTAACGATAATAAAATGTTTTATAATATTAAAAATACCTTCGTGCATACAAACCTGTGTTTCTTCGATTTGCTGCCTAAAACAATCAAATTTAGAGTAAAATATTCGTATACAAAAAGAAACACGTCTTCTTCGCGAAGTTTCTTGCTCACGAAATGATCGTTGACAAATTTCGAACGAAAAGATTGCATTGCTCGCACTCCTCCAAAGACGTTTTTCGGCTGATTTCCACTGCGCAAACCAAAAATAACAAAACGGAGGAGCATATACTAATCGCGGAAAATCAAAAAAAGTTCTCGCCTCTACGTGGTTTTACGACAAAAAGGGATAAAATAAGAAGGATTTGACCGTGAAAAAAAAACCAAATATGTCACTCTCTAAAATAAAAGTGGGATGCACAACGCGAATTAGTAGAATAAGATTATGATATAATTACATAATTGTTGAATATATAAATGACTAGTATCCTGGGTAAAAACTTTTTACCGAACTTAACTTCGAAAAGGATGGGTCAAAATCGCCTTTCCCGTGAACAATCCCCGTGACGAAAAAATAAATTATAGAATTGCAACTCAAAAGTGTACCCATATTGTAGAGCTTGAAATACTGATCAAAAATGTGTATGGGATCGTTTTGCTACCACCAACTGTTCCAGAGATATCATCGATCAAAGATTTTGATGACGTCATATCCGCAGTACCAAATAAAATTTAGGCCTAAATGTTGCGTCACCCTGTCACCCGTATCGCGGACCTTTAAAAACGTCAGTTATCCCTATTAGTTCTCGAGATATTCCCCCAAAAACGTCGCGTTTGATTGGGGATTCAATTTAATGGTTCCCCGTGATTTTAAATAAACTGACGTCAAATGATGCCACGTGTTTTTGGAATGATCTTGAAAAAAGTGTCTCTCGCCTCTACGTGGTTTTACGTGCACATAAGAGGACGATGACCGTAAATTTAAACTAAATATATCACTCTCTAAAATAAAAGTGGTATGCACAACGCGGATTATTATAATAAGATTTTGATTACTTTCTGTATCACGAATGGAAAATTTATGCTTTTAAGAATTTGTTCGTTGGTTTTACTAATTTTAGGTGTATAAGGCATTATCAAGAGTAATTGATATCAATGAATTAAGAGGAATCACTATTATGGTCGTGGAATATCTGCTGTATATACTTGAAACAATGGAACTGCTGAACCAAGACAGGAAAAACAAGTGTGATGTGTCTGGCAGTTCCAATGGTTAGAGACTAATACTATCAGGAAACATTCAAAAATGTTTTTCATCATTCATTTGAAAGAAACATGGACGGATTCAAGAATCAAGAATGTATATAAATTGAATTTTGTTGATTGACATTTAAAGTTGGGGTTAAGTTACCTGAACATTCTGGCAAAGTTTAGAAGATGCCTGTTACGTATTTGTTGTTGGTTTACTTCCTAGTGCTTCTTAATGCTTTTGAAAACGCTGGGTTTTTTAGAATAGGTCATCTTTATTCATACCCTTTTTGCCACTATGACAGTCAGAAATTTTTTGAATCTGTACTTATTCAGTGCACAAAAGAATAGGAAATGATTGATTCATGAAGCATTTTGTTTTCCTTCTCTTTTCTATCTCCATCCCACATTGACAAAATCAAATACTTGAATACACATTATCAGATTATGAAATTCGACTTTGTTTTGATTTTTTATATTGTGACATTACTTAATATTATGTTATTCATAACTGAAAATTACTAGTGGGCCGATTTCTGATAATATTCATCAAATAACCACATCAAAACAAGGCAAGGGAGCACAGTTTGGTATTTGGACATTTGAATCACAATATAACTAAAATGTACATTACATTGATAAGATACATTGATAGGATGCAATATCAAGAAAACTAACAAAAATTACATATATTCTTCCAGTGGTGCTATTTCCTTTTCGCACCCCCATTCTCCATCCAGGATGTTTTAGGGTCTGAGTTAAGGGTTAGGGTTTGGGTAATTTTTTTATCTCCATCATGAAGAGCCAACACAGTAAAAAAATATGGCAGATACCTTTGGCCGACTTTTTTTGCATCGAATGAGCATATTTTCGCTAAATTAAAGTTTCGGAAAATTTAACTTTAGCAAAACTTTTATTTTACCTACTGGCAATTCTCCGTTATTAAGGGGTAATTCCCTAAAATTAGGTTGCGTTAAATCCATGTTCATCCATTTTAACAAAATTTTACTGACGCAAAAAAAGTCGGCCTAAGGTAGGTAGATTAAGAGGGGGTGCGAAAAGGAAATAGCGCCCTTTCAGTTACGGATATGCGTATTCATGCATTCAACTCTATCGTCGGAATTTGTTGAAGGAATATCCAGCTTTCACGCATTCCATGTTTTCGCTGGCGAATGAGTGATTCCACGCACCCACTCCGCAAACCTTATATATTGATTTGTTTCAAAAACATAGATATTGGCAGAGATATATTCAGATTTGAGTGACTTTTGGACTTCAACTTATTGTTTTGAAGAGTAGATTTTCAGAAGGTTTAGTTGTTGGTGGTCTTAAAGTATTACTTTCATTATCTATCAGCAAATGTGATATAAAAAACAATGTGGATAATAGAATGACATATGCGCAGCAGAAGATCATATATCTGTTGTGTGGGTGTGAATGACAATGAAAGTTCCATTAAAAAAAATTAGGCTCACTTATTCCCACTTAAATCAAAATATTTCGAGTTTTAAAAAAGATTTTTCAATTTTGTCAAAATAATTTTGTTTTCAGATAATTTGTCTAGTGATTTAGACAAAAAAAATTTTTTTGAATTTTTTAAAAATTTTGGGGGTAATACCTTAAATAAGAAATACCTTGAATAAGAAAATTCTTCAGCATTTTACCCCCGGACTTTTCAATTTTTTTAAAAAAATCGTCAATTAAGTTTATTTGAAGCAGTCATGTTTATGACTTTGAAGTAAATACATGATAAATGTATCCATAAAAGCCTCTAGAATATAAAATGCTGACAGAAACGCAAGAATAACAATTAAAAGTATCGAACAAGCCAACATCAATCTAGTTTACTCATCACCCCCATCATTTGCATCATCATTTGCATCATCATTTTTACAATTACTACATCTACACATAGCGGTGCATACTAAATCATTCTTTAAACATTTACAGCATTTTGTTTCACAATCTGTTTGGCATCTGCACACCCTAACGTTGATCAAAGCCATAGGTGCAGGAAGATTATCAGTTATGATAGGGTCGATTGATGTCCCGTTTAGTTCCCAACCATAGCTCCAAGGAAGGGGAGTTTGTTGATACCGAAGATGTGACCGCTTAAGGACCGTGAAACATAATGAGCGTGAAAAATCTTGTATTTTAATGCACTCATTGTTGGTGGTAACGATGAAGCTAATCCGGGCGAAGTCCGGCGAAAATTTGACGACCTAGGTCTTAAATGGGGTCAGCATTGCCGTTTTCCTTACATCTGTAGGTCAGCACATTAGATTTTTTATCAATTAACAAGTGAAATTTACTCCATCTGACCTAAATGTAGCAACCATTCGCAAGACGCTGTCTACATAAATCGTGGCACTCAATTTTTTTTTCCAATTTTGTTTCACTTTTTCACTTCAAGTCTACTCCGGTGAAATTCGCTGCCTAGTACTTAAAATATTGACCATTCTGAAACATTTTCAATGGGGAACATTGTGTCTGCAATTGAGTAGACGGTGGTCGTTCTCCCTAGCAACAACAAAAAACAACGTGATAGGAAGCGCTAGCGCGATCTCGCGCTTCATAATGACAAGACTGAAAACTGTTGCACAATGATTTCTTCGAAATTTCTTTGGTTTTTATTACTTCACAATCAAAGTCAGAAAAATTCCTTAAGATTGAAACTACAAAGAAATATAGAAATGCCGTGAATTTCGGCAAATCAAAGAAAAAAGAAAATGCCATAAGAAACATACGGCCTCAAGCACACACTGGGCTATCAGTCTTCAGATGAAATCTTTTGAAGCTGTTTTGGAGGCATCAATGAATAAAAGAAAAATTTGATTTTGTCATCAAACTTACTCCGCAAACTGTATTTGCATGAATGAAAAAAATCAGATATGGAGTACTCTTTAGTAAACAATTTATCACACATACACGATTACAAAATGAAAACAAAAATTCTTAAGTTAACAAATTAGTTGTTTCAAATAGTATATAGAAAATTACAAATAAAAAATCATTTTTTTCTTGATAACTCCAGTTTCATCTCACTCTCCTTTCTTCCTAATGATCTCTTTGCTAACAAGACATAGGCATCAACAAATGCCCTTCCCCGTATATCAATCCATTTTACAATTATTTGTTCTTTTATAATATCTGCCAGTTTTCTTTTAGGCAAATGTCTGGGTAAGCTTTCGCAACCTTCTGAAACAAGCTTTGAATTTTCCAAATGCTTTTGTATAGATTCATTTTCAATCCGACAAACAAATACAAACTTGTCATCATTCACTGAAGTCAATCCTTCACGGTTGTTCAAATTAATCATATCGCGGAAGTTCAAGCATTTTGACTTAAATTGACTCTTATCTACCATCTTAAAGGAACTCAGTAATGTTAGAGCAGCACTTGCCTCAATATTTAATGGATTGGCTTGTACCAATTTTTAAAAGTTTCTCGAACATGAAAAAGGGACAGGGAGGAAAACAACGTGGACACGAAGAATTACACGAACGTCACATAGCATGTTATCTTGTCCCAGTCCAAGAAAGAAGAGAGCGAACAGACACGTGCTTGCCGATATATACATAAAAGAGTCTGGGAACTAGTTAAATAAAAAATGGTAGATACAATAACAAAATATGGTAAAGTGATATAAAAGTAAAACAAAAGAAATTTATATTTCTTTTACACTCCCCCCGTTGACAAAGTCAAGTATATTTATCAATCAATCTCCTTCTGCGTGCTGCGTGCCGTTTCGGTCTTTTCTCACTAATTTTGTGTGCCGTTGGAATTTGATCTTCTTGAACGTTAATAGGAAAGACAGGAATAGGATCTGATTCAACGGAATCTGCGACTTCCAATGGAATTATCTTTTGAAGAGGACGAAACGATTCGTTGGCATCTGTCTTCAGTTTGACACCATCTGTCTTCAGTTTGACACCCCGATCAAAACAGTCTTTACCCTGAACCAAGTCAATGATTTTTCCAAGCTTCCATCGTTGTCTTGGAAGCGGAACATCGTCGAGAATGATGACAATGTCTTCAAACGACACATCTTCGCAAATAGATTTGATTGATTGTCTAGCTTTAACAATCCAGAATTTGTTCCTCAAAAATTTCAAAGTTGCCTCCACGCCAGTGTGTTAAACCATTTCATGACAATAACGAATAAGCAGACAAGTAAAATAACTGTCTTTATCACGAAGTAGTACGGGAAACTTAACATCAAAATTCAAATCCAAACTTCGAAATCTTCCTTGAAAACATGTCTATCTTCGAACAGCTTCAATGATTTTTGGAGTCTGTCAAATCGAGGCAAGTCACGTAGACGATTTTGCTCCGACTTGACCCACATGCGAACAGCATCTTCCCTCTCCTCAGCACTGACGTTGTGAACTTTGTCAACATTTGCAGCATCTTCCCGCCCTGAAGTTTTTGTGTTGAAACGATCTGACTGAAGCCGCGACTTCAAGATCTTAATAAAACGTAAAACGGAGGCTGTCGTACCAATTAGCTTGCTGAACAAACCAAATCGATTGCAGTCAATAACTTTAGCAATATCGGGAACTTCTTTGGTTGAAACAGTTGTTGTTGTTGCAGTTGTAGGATAAACGCACTTTTTTGATTCGACGAGGACATCTGCATCATCCAACATCGCCTCGACATCAAAAGAATCATCAAAATTACTTACTTTTGCAAACAAAAACTCAGGCCCTCTCAGCCACCTCTCGAAATCAATTCACAAATCCGCGTAGGAATTGTTATGATCAGCACTGAAGGTGTGTGTAGTGTCTAAAGCCTGCTATTCCAATAAAAATGTCCTATACATATATACAAAGATAATCAAGGCCAAAGCTCTTAGTGAGTGAGACCAATATACAAAATGGTAGCCTAAGTCATAATCATAACATCCCCCCTACGCAATAATAATAAATAAAATTCTATTTATGTAATATTTTCTGTGTATAATTAAAATCCCTCCAAAAAAAATTTTTTTTCATATGTTTTGTAATTGTGTATCAGTGTACATTTTGTGATCAGTGTCTGTTGTCTATTTCAACAATTATTTACTGTCTGTATCGGGCGGGCTTAACAACTAGCCTTCCTGAACGAGTTCTCATTTCATCTTTCGTGTTGGGTACTTCAGTGTTGGATGTTTCTTCGCAGGCGTCTTGGATGGTTTCATTGCTTTGAGATGGTATTTCAATGTTGCTTGCTGAGTTGTATGATGTCATCCTGATCATGTGCCAATTTGATGTTGATATTGCTGTTTGATGGAATCAAGTGTCGTCGATTCCTTCGATTGGTGGTGTCCTTGTCAGTGTGGATGCTGTACGAGCGAGGGGCAGTGTGGTGTTTGTTTACCACTACTCCCATTCGATCCCATCGAGTCGAGTTCTTGTCACGGAATCTGACTACATCACCAGTTTTCAAAGGTGGCAGATTGGTGAAGTGTTTGTAATGCTGATCTTGAGGTTGAGAGGTTGTCGTGGTTTCGAAATTCGGAATCAGAGTCCTGGGGTGTCTGTTCATCAGTGCATATGCTGCAGAGGAGTTTGTGCTGTTGACTGATGTTCGGAGGGCGAGCATTGGTAGGTATGGATCTGAACCGTTTTCATTGCATTTTCGGAGTGATTGTTTGATGGTTTGTATCGTCCGCTCCACCAGGCCGTTGCTTTGAGGATACTCAGGGCTGGAGGTTTTGTGGTGAAAGTCCCATTGCTTGCCGCATTGTCGGTAAAGTCGAGATGAGAATTCTGGGCCATTATCGCTGATGACGACGGATGGTATACCATGACGGCTGAAGATGCTTTTTGTGTAGTTGATTACCGTTTTGGATTTGGCGTTTGGAATTTTGATCACCTCGAAGTACTTGCTGGTGTAGTCTACTACAACGAGAAAGGTTTTGTTAAAGAGAGTGAACAGATCAGTATCCACCTTAACCCATGGCCTACTAGGAATAACGTGCTGAATCAAACTTTCCCGCATTTAGCACTTTAGGAACTTTTGGCAAGAGTCACAGTTTCTTATCATTTCAGACAGTTCTTCATTCATGTTTGGCCAGAATAAAGTAGAAGGAGCATTATATTTAGTACCTTCAATACCCAAGTGTCTCGCATGAAGAATTCTCTTGATTTCTTTCCGAAGATTGCCTGGGATTACAATACGTGTTCCTTTCATAACGAGTCCATCAATGACGGAAAGTTCATTGCGGTGGTTGAAATAAGGCTTGATCTCATCAGGTACAAGGGATCGATCCTCAGGCCAGCCAGCTTGAATCATGGTAACAAGTTTTGACATTGTTGGATCATGGCAGGTTTCTTCTTTGATTTGATTCATTCGATTTGTACTCAGGGGTAAGCTTGAGACGACAGTGTTTACCTGTGATGTGACTTCTTCTTCTTTTAGCTCTGAAGTCTCTGTACCTGGTGGTGCTCGACTCAATGTGTCTGACAAAATCAAGTCCTTTCCTGGTATATAACTTTAAAATCATACTTTTGCAGCTGCAATAGAAATCGTTGAATTCTGGGTGGTGCGTCATTAATGTTGTAATTGAAGATGGTTTTTACCGATTTGTGGTCACTGTCTACGTTGAATTGACGGGCATAGAGATATTCATGAAGGCTGGTGCATCCAAAAACAATGGCGAGAGTTTCACGTTCGAGTGGGGAGTAATTCTTTTCAGCAGGGGTACAAGCTCTTGACTTGAATGCGATTGGATACCAACTATCAGGGTATTGCTGTTCGAGTGTTGCTCCCAGTCCCACTTTGGATGAGTCACATGTTATCTTGGTTGGGAGTTGTGGGTCAAAAAATTTCAACGATATGTCTCTACTTATAATTTCTTTAATTCTTTCAAATTGTTTCACATGATTTGGGGTAAAGTCCCAAGCAATGTTCTTTTTTAGTAGTTCGCGAAGTATTGCAGTTTCGTCTGATAGCTTTGGGATGAACTTGGCGAGGTAGGCTGTCATACCAAGGAATCGTTGGAGATCGGCTTTGCAGGTTGGTGTAGGTAATGCAACGATTGCACAAACTTTCTCTGGACATGGTGATATGCCTTCTTCTGAAATTTGGTGTCCAAGGAAAATTACTCTTTCAACGCAAATTTTGAATTTTGCTTTATTCAGTCTGAGTCTGGCATTGCGAGTTTTTTCGAGTACTTTGATGGTTCTGTCACGAAGTTCTGCTTTTGTTGCACCCCAAACGATGATGTCGTCTTGGCTGTTAGGAGCTCATGGAAGGATTGCCCTTCCCTTAGTTTGTATGTAAAGAATTTATCTATATCCTAATACGCGCTGTGCATCCGCTTTTTTTCACGCTTTCACTCTCTAAAATTTCGGGTCGTTTTTGCGGTCACTTATTCATAATGGAGTGTCAGACCACGGCGGTTAATATTTTTCTACGATTAGTATAACGGGAAAACATTGCATTGCATTTAATCGTTTCAAATGTTTTGATTATTCGCGAGATCAAGAAACAATAGACAACAACGAAAGTATTGCGCAAAGATTTAGTAATGTTTTTAGGGTAAGTACGCTTTAGAACTTTTTTGTTTTTCTTATAGTATTAATAGGGTTTACTAATTACTTTTCAAATAAAGAAATGAATATCATGGTTTTTAATCATGACGCTCTGGGTTCGTAAAGAAAATCGCAATTGTACACTTTTACGACTTTCGCGTTCTGCTTTTATTTACATTGGGGGTGTGGATTCCATGAACAGTTACAGCGATTTTAATCTTTTTGTTGTTTACCTGTACGCACAATTTATCTTTACTACTGCATATATCGTATCGTGAAAGATTTATTACGAATATTTTGATATGTTTCAGATTAAAAATTTTCTGTTCATAACTACAGTGTTGAACTAAATGTGCTTTAGCCGGAATACCTAGAGATTTTTAATTAAAAGAGTGAAGAGTGTTTTTTTCTGTATTGACGTGAGATATTTTTAATCATGGGGAACCATTGCATTGCATCTTCAATTTATACAATTTATGTAAAAAGTGAAAAAAGTGGACGCACAGCGCGTATTTTTATTTTTGATGAATTAAAACCCGTGTTCTACACGCTGTTCTACACAGGATACTACATTCTAAAAATTCTACATTCCAAACAATTGAGGAACTTTATCATACTAAAATTCATTATACTAAGCATTTCTCTCCGTTCAGCTCACATCGATTAAAACCTGTAAAAAATTTTTACACGGGTTACTAGTGCCTTACTAATGTTACATTTTTCTTAGGCAAACAGTGTTCGTCAAACTTTCTAATCAGAAGGTCAAAGTCCATATTGTCTTCATATCTCTCAAAGGCAAAAGTGTTATAGATTTCCCTTCCTTGGGGTCCTATGCATGTGAGAAGAATACTTGACTTAACTTTATTGTCTTTTTTATCCTTTTCTGTTGCTGCCAAGTTAAAATCCAACTCCTGCTTCCATCTTTTCCAATGTTCCCTGAGGTTTCCATCAAATTGCTCTGTCGGGTGGAGTGAATGTGTTCAGATCCATTCTTTTTTCATAAAATTATTTTTACTTCCGACACCATGTTATTATCAGCACTTAAGGTGTGTGTAGTGTCTAAAGCCTGCTATTCCAATAAAGTTATCCTATATATATACAAAGATAATCAAGGCCAAAGCTCTTAGTGAGCGAGACCAATATACAAAATGGTAGCCTTAGTCATAATCATAACAGGAATATCTGCAGGATTATCCTTTCCCGAAATAAAAAACCACTTATCATTATCAACAATCTTTTGTATCTTCACCACACGATTTTCAACCCAAGGCGTCCAATTCTTATTCTTCCCTTTCAACCAACACAAAGCAACTTGCGAATCAGACCAACATTTAATATCATCAATAAAAGTCTTTCTTTTTAAATTAACCAAAACTTGCCCTAAAAGTTCACTCAAGAGTAAACATCCTGAAAGCTCTAACCGCGCAATACTCATTTTTTTCAAAGGCGCAACCTTGGTTTTCGCAGCTATAAAGAAAAATTTAGTCTCAGTGAGCAACTTAACTTGAAGATACAAAACTGCAGCATAGCATGTCTCTCAGCTGTCGCAAAACCCATGCAAAGTAACAAATTCGTAGCTTTCACTTGGGCTAACATAAGCAAAACAACTTACTCTCAACTCAGCAAAACGTGTTATATCATCTAGAAACGTGTTCCATATTATTATTATCTCAGGAGGAACATCCCTATGCCAGTGGCTTTTATCTTTGCAAAGAAGTTGAAAAATGGCTTTAACGCACACAGTGATGGACGAAATAAAACCAAGAGGATAAAAAAAGGTGGCAGCAACCTTTAATACATTGCGCTTAGTTGTAGGTAAAGATCTTGCTAATCCAATAATCTCACGGAAACGAAAAACAAATTCATCAGAGTCTAAATCCCACTCTATTCCCAAAACCTTCTTAAAACATAAATCTTCTAACACCTGCTCCTTTTCATTAAAAAACAATGGGCTTGCAATTCGTTTGAATTGCTAGCCCATTTCCTCAACTAAAATCCACCCGACTTCAAAATTGTCGAGCAATTTTCATAAAAATCTTTATGATTTTTAGATTTCGCGTCCTTGATACTAATTGTGGTAGACCCCCTCTGTTAGGGGTTTGAGGCATCTGAGGTATTGAACTGCCAGCAATTTCTTGAATCACTGTTCTTATTTGCTCTCTCAATGTTTCTTCACCCATTTTATATCAATTTTGACAATAGGCTATAGAAGGCTATTCTTCCTGATACTTTGCGCTATGAAAATACTGAAAACTTTATTCTACAAACAGCATGAAATAAACAAGCTACTCAAAACTGTGCAAGAAACAAAAAGGGATAAAAAAGTTCTTTCCAACTGTTCTTTAACTCTTCTGTGTCTGACTGCCACAAATAGTTACCAATTGAAACATTGAAACATATATATTGGCTTGTAAGAAATTTACATCTGGGTATCTACATAATCAATATTACAATTTACAAGCCCCAGGTCAGCATATAGCTGTTAGCTGGTAACATAGACATAATAGAACATAAAACTAGACGGGACGGAATTCTACGTACTTACTGGACGACAGACAAAACAGGAAACACAAACAGACTTACTTATACATAAATATGTAGAAATGATAGTGTAATTGAGTAAAAATGTTTGAGGCAGGTCAATCTAAAGTAGACTGGATCATTAGTGAAGATACGAGTTCAAAAAAGAGGTTTTCAAAGTAGACTTTAGATTATTAGCAGTTAAATCAAAAAGGCGCATTTTATAAGGTAAAATTCTATGGCAGTGATTCCATGATAAAATGCATTGGTTCTTAACTGAGTTGATACCAAAGGCAGTTGTTCTTTTCGAGTAAGAATTTATGAGTCCTTCAACAGAAGCTCTGGTTGGATAAGCCTGGGAGAAATCGAACGCAAACGTATTAGAAATTGACTCAAGAATATGATTGTGATAAACAGAATGTACAAATACTGAATTGCAAAGATGAACTAAATCATCGAGCTTTAGAATGCGCAAATCAAAATATAGGGGGTTCACAGGAACATGATAGTCAGCAAAGCTCATTATGCGGATAGCAGAATTTTGCAGTGATCGGATTCTGTTAATTTGGGAGTTGACTAATTGGCCCCAGACTTGTAAGCAATAATTAAGATGCGAGTAAAAGAGGGCATGGTAAATAGAAAGCAAAACATCTTTAGGGACAGAATGACGCAATCTAGAAAGGATTCCATTAGCTCTTCTGAGTTTGGTGGCAACTTCATTGATCTGAGGTCCAAAATTCAATTTAGAATCAATAATAATGCCAAGATATTTGAGTTGTGTACTAGGAATAATCCTTTTCCCATTAAGCCAGATTTCAAATTCATTTTCAAAAGTTTTATGAGGAGATCTAAAAAGAATGTACTGGGATTTACCATCATGTAGTGAAATTTTATTAGCGTTTAGCCAACGTACAAGGTATTTCAAATCTTTATTCATTTGGTTATTGAGTGTTTTTATTGACTTGCTAAAACAAACAAGATTAGTGTCGTCAGCGAAGTGATGTGTAGTCGAGTATCTTATAGAATGATGTAGATCGTTGATGTAAATTAGGAATAGTAGGGGTCCTAGGACTGAACATTGGGGAACACCGTGACAGACAATAGCCTCACTCGACAAAACACCATTTATAGTAACATACTGTTTACGATTTGTAAGGTATGAACGAAACAGATCCAGGGGTTTTCCCCTTATACCATAATGGAATAGTTTATTTAACAAAATATTGTGATCCACCGTATCGAATGCCTTCTCTAGATCTATGAATACACCACATGCAAATTCTCCTCGATCAAGGGCATCCATAATTTTTTGAGTCATGTTAAGGATAGCATGTTGTGTAGAATGACTCTTACGAAAACCAAATTGGTGCTTGAAGAAGATATTGCAATGGTCAAGGAAAGAGTAAGTACGTTGATAAATCAGTTTTTTAAATATTTTGTCAAGGTTAGAAAGCAAGGAGATTGGTCGATAATTCACAACAGATAATCTAGAGTCCTTATTTTTGTACAACGGAAGTATGTTAGAAGTCTTAAGTAAATCAGGGTATACACCATTCACAAATGAGGTATTAATGATGTCAGAAAGAGGTCCAGCTATAATGTCATTACACTCTGTCAAAATACGAGGAGGTATGCTAAAGGGACCGGTGGCTTTAGAGGATTCAAGAGATAAAATGCAACGTTTGACTTCATCCTTCGTCACCGGAGCCAAATATAAACAACGAGGATTTGGATTTTTTAGATAGACAGAGAAGTTACGTGGATTACGTGGGATCTTCTTACGAATGTTATCTGCAACTGACGCATAATGGTTGTTGAAGGCATCAGCCATAGCTTGAGGATCTGTGATAGTTTTATCATTAATAAGAAGTGATGAAGGAGACAAAGATGTTTTATTTTTTCCAAGAAGAGAATTTATGCCTTTCCATACTTCTTTAATCCTAGTCGAGTTATTGCGAAAGTAGTTCTTAAAGTAGTTATTTTTGCTAGTTCTACAAAGTAATGTGACGCGGTTGCGGTATTGTTTAAATCTCTCACGGAGAAAGGATTTTCTCTGTGGATTTTTAGCTGAAAGGATGGATTTATGTAACAAATCTCGGATTCTTATAGAGCGTAAGAGACCTTAAGTTAGCCAAGGGCTAGTTTGATTCGGAGGGTCCCGAATCTGGATCTTTATTGTAGGAGCAGATTCATCAAGCACTATTAACTGTGTTGTAAAGGAGTTCAAGGCTAAGGCTCGGGTCATTACGGTGAGGTAAGACAATCTGATCCCATCGCACAGAGGAAAGCTTGTTAAGGAAGATATCTGACTTAAATTTCGACCAATCACGTACATATTTATAATTGGGGAGACTTTCCTTTGCTTCATTGTGAATAATTAGGAATTGTGAAAGATGATCAGAAATAGCAGTGAGAATATTCCCAGACTCAGTGTTTGTTATATCAGACGAACAAAAAATGTTATCAATAATCGTATGTGATGTTGCTGTGATACGGGTAGGTAAAATTATATGAGGAAGAATCGAAAAAGAACCTAATATTTTAATAAAATTAGAGGCATCGCTACTATTGTTTGGATTTAACAAGTCAATATTGAAATCACCCAATAGGACAATAGACTTTTTCTCAACACTACATTTGTGGAGTAAAGGCAGTAGGAACTCCTTGTTGAATACATCGATAGACATACCAGGATGTCTGTAGACGATAAATAAAATAGTACAATAAAAATTCTGCAGAATAACCTGCATTAGTGGGGATGTCAGGCAATAAGGGTTAAAAGTATAGAACAACTGCAAAACTAAACTCATCCTTCATTAACTTGAATTAATTCTAAATTTCTCTTGAGATTTCAATAATAAAATCAATTAAAGCAGGAGCATTTTAGTTGCCCCCTTTACAACTGTCCAGAACAATATTTTAGTTTTGAAGACAAGGTTCAACCTTCATAAAATAACTAACATCAAACTAAACTGTATAATACTAGGTTGTAAAATTGTAAATCTAAAGTTGACGACACTAAAATAAAAAACAAACATTAAACTGCAAAATAAGTTTCATTGATGGTTTTAAAATTTTCCAGGACATTCCAGGACAAAATATCAAATTTCCCCAAATTCCAGGACAATCCAGGATTTTCCAGGTTGACAATTGAAGATAATTTTTTTTAGTCAGTAAAGCTGGTCATCATGCAGCTCCTACAAGCTAAGTTACTTCAAACCATCATCATAACAGGGGGATCTCTAACTTTTATTTAGCTGAGCATGTAAATAGTCTTGAGAGAAACCATTTATTACCATACACTTATCAGCCTATAAAGCTTGGTTTTCACCATGAGTTAACTCGAGTGAAATTGAGCTGGTTTAGTTTTCTAAACCATGAGTTAATTTTTTGTTTACATGAGCTTAATTAAATATGCATAGTTTCCACAATGAACACGTGAGTTTATTTCAATCTGTTTCATATAATGCAAGATGTTTAATGACAATAAAATGCTAATACAGCTTTTAAACTTTCTCGGACATGAAAAAGGGACAGGAGGAAAACAACTTGGACACGAAGAATTACACGAACGTCACATAGCATGTTATCTTGTCCCAGTCCAAGAAAGAAGAGAGCGAACAGACACGTGCTTGCCGATATATACATAAAAGAGTCTGGGAACTAGTTAAATAAAAGATGGTAGATACAATAACAAAATATGGTAAAGTGATATAAAAGTAAAACAAAAGAAATTTATATTTCTTTTACACTCCCCCCATTGACAAAGTCAAGTATATTTATCGATCAATCTCCTTCTCAATTGTCCCTCGCGTGCCGCGTGCCGTTTCGGTCTTCTCTCACTAATTTCGTGTGCCGTTGGAATTTGATCTTCTTGAACGTTAATAGGAACGACAGGAATAGGATCTGATTCAACGGAATCTGCGACTTCCAATGGAATTATCTTTTGAAGAGGATGAAACGATTCGTTGGCATCTGTCTTCAGTTTGACACCCCGAACAAAACCGTCTTTACCCCGAACCAATTCAATGATTTTTCCAAGCTTCCATCGTTGTCTTGGAAGCAGAAAATCGTCGCGAATGATGACAATGTCTTCAACTGATGGTACTTTATATGAAGATGATGATGGTTTTTTGACGTACAAATGATGCTGTCGAAGTTCGTTCAAATAATATGACGTAAAAGATTTCCAATGCTTCCGAATAAGAGTTTGAATATACTTTGCTCTGCGATTGGTTTCTTCATTGTTGGAATTGATTGGAGCGTCTTCAAAAGAATCTTCACGTGGGTGTGAAACATTACGACCAAAAAGTAGATGAAAGGGTGTCAATGCTTCTTCGAGATCGTCAGACGAAACGTAAGTTAAAGGACGACCATTGATGACGAATTCACTCTTACATAAGACAGACGACTTGAAAGTTCGAAAATTATCGTTAATAATTAATTTTGGAACACCTTTCCTTGACATAAACCTCTCAAAAGCTCTAATAAATGCTGGTGACTTCATGTTTGGTACCAACTCTAGATGAATGGCTCTGCTGCTGGCACACGTAAAAAGTAATATGTAGACCTTTTTGGCTACGGCTTTTGCGGTTTCTCGGACATATAAAGGTCCAGCATAATCTAACCCTACATTACAAAATGAAAAATCATCACTAAAACGAAAAGAAGGGAGATCTGGAGTCTCTGGGGGAGACAATGTTCGCGCTTGATAGCGCTTACAAACGACACATCTTCGCAAAATAGATTTGATTGATTGTCTAGCTTTAACAATCCAGAATTTGTTCCTCAAAAAATTTAAAGTTGCCTCGACGCCAGTATGTAAAACCATTTCATGACAATGACGAATAAGCAGACAGGTAAAATAACTGTCTTTATCACGAAGTAGTACGGGAAACTTAACATCAAAATTCAAATCCAAACTTCCAAATCTTCCTTGCAAACGTAAGATCCCATGTCTATCTTCGAACAGCTTCCATGGTTTTCGGAGTTTGTCAAATCGAGGCAAGTTACGTAGATGACTTTGCTCCGACTTGACCCACATTCGAACAGCGTCTTCTCTCTCCTCAGCACTGACGTTGTGAACTTTGTCAACATCTTCAGCATCTTCCCACCCTGAAGTTTTTGTGTTGAAACGATCTGACTGAACCCGCGACTTCAAGATCTTAATAAAACGTAAAACGAAGGCTGTCGTACCAATTAGCTTGCTGAACGAACCAAATCGATTGCAGTCAATAACTTTAGCAATATCGGGAACTTCTTCGGTTGAAACAGTTGTTGTTGTTGCAGTTGTAGGATTAACGCACTTTTTTGATTCGACGAGGACATCTGTATCATCCAACATCGCCTCGACATCAAAAGAATCATCAAAATTACTTACTTTTGCAAACAAAAAATCAGGCCCTCTCAGCCACCTCTCGAAATCACTCAATTCACAAATCCGTGTAGGAATATCTGCAGGATTATCCTTTCCCGAAATAAAAAACCACTTATCACTATCAACAATCTTTCGTATCTTCACCACACGATTTTCAACTCAAGGCGTCCAATTCTTATTCTTCCCTTTCAACCAACACAAAGCAACTTGCGAGTCAGACCAACATTTAATATCATCAATAGAAGTCTTTCTTTTTAAATTAACCAAAACTTGCCCTACAAATTCACTCAAGAAAAAACATCCTGAAAGCTCTAACCGCACAATACTCATTTTTTTCAAAGGCGCAACCTTGGTTTTCGCAGCTATAAAGAAAACTTTAGTCTCAGTGAGCAACTTAACTTGAAGATACAAAACTGCAGCATAGCATGTCTCTGAGCTGTCGCAAAACTCATGCAAGGTAACAAATTCGTAGCGTTCACTAGGGCTAACATAAGCAAAACAACTTACTCTCAACTCAGCAAAACGTGTTATATCATCTAAAAACGTGTTCCATATTAATAGTATCTCAGGAGGAACATCGATATCCCAGTCACTTTTATCCTTGCAAAGAAGTTGAAAAATGGCTTTAACGCGCGCAGTGATGGGCGCAATAAAACCAAGAGGATCAAAAAAAGTGGCAGCAAACTTTAATACATTGCGCTTAGTTGAAGGAAAAGATCTTGCTAATCCAATAATCTCACCGAAACGAAAAACAAATTCATCATAGTCTAAATCCCACTCTATTCCCAAAACCTTCTTAAAACGTAAATCTTCTGAAACCTGCTCCTTTTCATTAAAAAACGCTTGCAATTCGTTTGAATTGCTAGCCCATTTCCTCAACTAAAATCCACCCGACTTCAAAATTGTCGAGCAATTTTCATAAAAATCTTTAGCCTCGGCAATATCAGAGCAACCTGAAGAACAATCGCCAACATAAAGATCATCTAAAAACTTTTCTACAAGGGAGCCATATGTTGCTTTAAACTTATGATGACGCACTGTAGCATTTAAGATAAAAGGAGAACTGGTAAGGCCAAAAACAAGACGTAAAAATCTGTAAATGACAAGAGGAGATAAAGAATCAAAAGGATTCTCATACCAAAGAAAACATAAAAAATCATGATGTTTTTGGTCAATTTCGATTCAAAGCTTGTTTAATGTCAGATAAGATAGTAATAGGATTTAACCGAAAACACAAAAGAATGTCAAATATTTAGCAATAAGATTAGGACCAGGATACAAACCATCATTCAAAGATGGACCTTCAACCTACAAGAGGCATCGAATACAACTATCAGCTTAGTGGTTTCCCGATTCTCCTTAACAACACCCCTATGGAGCAGATAATGAACATCACCTTCATTTATCTCATTATCAGGTACTCTCTCAATTATACCGTCTTCTTCGTAATCCTTAAACACTTAATCATACCTCTCAACAGAATTTTCCTTCAACAACCTACCATGCATGTTTTTCAACCTTTTCTTACTCACATAAAAATTATCTGCGGGAGGAGGATGGTGAGGTTGAAAAGGCGGCTTCGTCACATATCTCTCGCCATTAAAGCAGATATTCTTTTCAAACTGATGTATCACACAGTCCTCTGATCCCTGAATACTTTCGATTTTCCTTTCAAATCTTCCCTCAAGTCATTGATTACAGGGGCACTACAACGCTGGACGTTACATCTCATCACATGGGCTACATTGGCTGAAGTTGAAGAATCCGAAAAAATCTTTCCACTAAGAACCCAACCAAAATGAGTTTCGTTCGTCCTAGGCCCTCCACGCGTTCTGAGAAATTTGCCAGTAAAAAAATTATGGCAGTAATCTACTCCTACTAAAATGTCAACATCTAAATCACAACAAGAATTGTTAGAATCTGCAAGTTTCAAAGACCGCAATGAAGGATAGCTGTCAAGGGCGGAAGAGATATTCTGATTAGTCAAAGGATCACATAGATGTGGAAAACAAATTACTTCGAGGCAAAAGGATTTTTCAAAATCAACTTGTACAAAAACCTGAACAACATCTAGAGTTTGGGCAACTTTCTCAGATTTTCCAAAGGCTTTAACGAGAATTCCCTCCTGGAAAATAGTCTTAAGGTCAAGTTTCTGACGTAATTTCTCAAAATTATAAGACCTTTGAGATCCACTATCAAGAAGTAGTCTAGCATTGAAAAGAGATCCACTCGGACAAGAAGAAACCTTAGAAGAAACAGTCTGCAATAGAATTCTGTTTTTTGTGCCAGCATGCTTACAAGAAGAAGAAGACGTAAGTTTTTCAGTTTCACTTTTCACACTTTTTTCAGTACCTGAAGGCTTTGGGCAAATAGAGATGTGATGTTTATTTCCACACTTATGACAAACAAAAGAAGATCTACACTTGCTCGCAATATGACTTCCACCCAAACAAACAAAACATTTTTTAAACCTCTCAAGAATGGCCTTATGAGCGTTGACGTCAGTGATATGATCACAACGAGAAGACAAATGATTTTTTTGACAATAAACACACTTAGGTCTCGGTGACTCACCTCCAACATGCAAACTACCAGCTAGCGTCACTGTTTGTTCCCTATGCTCTCTCACTTCTCCTCCACGACTGTTCGAAAGAGACAAACAATTTTCCTTAGCCTTCAACTCCGAATCCAAAAGCTCCATAAATCTCTCCAAATTCCAAGTATCGCCGCCAAAACCTCTAGTAAACCTCTAGATCAACGAACATCCGTATGTCTTCGTTTCTACATCCAATGAAGCAAGATTTCTCAAACACGTCTCAAGATCATTGTACAACTTCCTCAAACCCTCTACATTTTCAATACTTTTTACCTTCTTAATCTTAATGAGTCTGTCCATATGTGCCGAAATTAACACCTGGGGGTTGCCAAACTATTCCTCAATAATTTGATTGCTTGATGATAATTCTCAGATGACAAGGTCAGCCCTTAGACAAATGACAAAGCCTTACCAGAAAGAAATGTAATAGATAGTTAAACTTATCGAAATCAGGGAAGCGATCATTACAATTCACAGAAAATTCACAGAAAGATTAAACCTATCCCAAAAACCTTGCCACTCCAAATCCAAAGGTTCACCTGAAAAAGTAGAAATCTCTAATTTAGGGAGTTTGCACTTAACTAAATTGCTCATTGAATTTCCATTTGAAAAACCTGTTTCACTTGATATCTCGTGTACACTCTTATTCAACCTCAACTCACTCAACCTTACTGTAATCGTCGCCAACAAATTGTGTAAGGGCTCCACAAACTCAAGACTTTCCTCTACATCCTTCTCTACATATTCTTTATCTATCTCAATTTGAATATCTTCATCGAGCGCTTTCAACTCCTCACTCTTTCTACTCAAACTACTTTCGAAACTTAGTAACTTTGCTTCAGTTACACTTTTGCCGTCTAGATAATCACTTGCCTTGGATAAAACTTTTTTAAATTGTGTGCACAAACCTTTTCGCTTGTTGATTTGCCTATTGGTTGCTGCCATTACTTTAAAACAAAACAACAACAACTTCTCACTTAAAAAATTAGCAAAAAAAATTTTGAGAAACTACTCGTGCTCTGCACGAATCCAAAGAGAACAAAGGAAATCAACTCAAAAATGTGTCAAAAGAACTTCACTAACAAAGAACCAACTTCTATGAAGAAAAATGTGCTTCTCAGATGAAAAAAATTAAATAGAGAGTAAAAAAAATCAATCTCTCGCAAAATCGAAAAGAAAGATCAATCAATCCAAGAGGATTCAACGCCAACTCACGAACAGACAAATTTCAGAAAAATACTTTCATACCCATACACCATTAAAATTTTGTCTTTTTAGAATGCGGTAACATGGAATGTTTCAGCTAAACAGCGACTCAGGAAAAATCTGCTAAACAGCAACTCAGGAAAAATCTGCTAAACAGCAACTCAGGAAAGTTCGGCTAACAGTAATAAAACTTTGTATCTTCGAGTCCCTCATCGGGTGCCATTTACAGTTTCTCGAACATGAAAAAGGGACAGGGAGGAAAACAACGTGGACATGAAGAATAACACAAACCTCACATAGCATGTTATCTTGTCCCAGTCCAAGAAAGAAGAGAGCAAACAGACATGTGCTCGCCAATAGAGTCTGGGAACTAGTTAAATAAAAAATGGTGGATACAATAACAAAATATGGTAAAGTGATATAAAAGTAAAACAAAAGAAATTTATATTTCTTTTACAAATGTGACCGTCCACGGGAAAAAACTAACAATGGAATTATAGGTTTTAGATTATAGATAAGAAAACAATAGAAATTATAGATAAATCTAATCTATAATCTATAATTGTCTATTATAGATTATAGATTATAGATTATAGATTAATCTATAATTTACAATCTAATTTATAGGTTACAGATTCTATCTTTACTATAACCTATGTCATCAATAGGCAAAATTCAAAAGCCCTTAGTTCTGCTTCGCGGTAAAGAGAGTCATGTCATGGGAACATAATATACGCCATATTATAATATGTACGTATAGGTATACAGTTATCCGCGCCCTATATGTGGTGTAATTTAAATGCTACTTCGGCCAGGCCTCTTGGAGAAACGTCTTGTTTACTATAAGAGTGGTCATTTGTGTTAGTAATAGAATGCTCTTTAATCCAATGTTTGGCGGTCATTTGTGACATGTTACGTAACAAAAGTTCAAAACGTTGTACAATTATGTCGCAAGCATAGCATACTTTTAAGTATTAAGGAAGAGTAAGAAGAAGCTATTCTTCAAGGCGAAAAGGTTACTCAAAAAGTGATTAAAACTTCTTGTTATTCTCCGTTTGATTATTAAACTTATCTTTCTCTACCTTATCAACTTTCTTGATGTTTATGAACAAACATGTTTTAAAAAATCTTTTTCTGGTAGCATCAGTTGAATAATAAAAATAGACTTGGCCACCTGGTTCACATTCACTGACAAGACAGTTTGTTGAAAACCAAATTAAAATGAATGCTTCAAGTAGAAACCATCCGATTGTATTCAAGAGTATTTCGCTACTCACTTGAGAATAAAGTCTTCGAAGCGGATTTTCGAAGTGTTGCACAATGCATACAAACACCAGTTACGTACATGTGCATAATCTTTTTCTTCCAAACAAGAAACATAAGATGATAAATAATTAATGACCTTTTTTACACAACAATATTTTGTGAATTGTTCGAGTGAATTTGTAAAGCAAATAATCATGAATAGGTTATAGATTCTATGGTAACATATAATCTAAAGTGTCATGGTCAATCTTTTGAAATAAAAAAATTTCCGCTTTGTAGTCATCAGAACGTAAATCCTATTATTTTCTAGGGAGTACGACTTCGTTTCTGAAAAGACTTCTGTCAAGAATATAGAAAATTGTAATTGATTTAAGGCATTTCATTGAACAAAAAGATTAATCTCTCTCTATATTATATATACTCATATTTAAAATACTATCATATACACATATTTAAAACTGAACATACCATCCTATGTCTTCACTATGAGCATCCCTCAAATGCAAACTATCAGTCTTAATAATAGACAAAATACGATTTTAACTACGCCTGCTACATTGAGGATGATACGAATGTCTTGCAAAGCTTTTGTCTGCCTTGACTATTTTAACATAATAACTGTGTAGTGTGTAATTCTAATTGCTATGTTTAAATGAACATCATTGCACATTTTTCTCCTAGAGAACTCCATAATTTTGGCTTTTTTCATTAGTATATATATGCCTCGAACTGGGTTCTGTTGAAAAAAAAATGTGCAGTTGAAAAAATCGTAAAATGATAATAAAAATGTGGCTATGAAAATAGCCGTTGAAATACGTGGCTATAAGAATAGCCGTTTAAGTTAATTTTTTGCGGTAGTTTCGCAGTCTGATTTGTAGCCTCTCCAGGCAACTCTGCCACATACTCTCGGAGCAATTGTTGATGTTGATCACCTGACTGTTAATCAGCTCCATTGTGCCAGGGTCCAGTTTCTCACAGCCACGTTTCCCTGAAATGCTGTGTGTCTTCAGTATGTCTGAAGGAAACATGGATATGATCAGCTGGAAGGCATTTTCGATGACAACATGATCTGCATTGGGCTGAGCCATACAGGTATCCTGCCTCAGAGACATAGTACTAGACCCTGGCAATGTTGCCACAGTACTGGACTGCGGTACAGCAACCGCAATTGCAGACTGTGGCGGGGCAGTCGCAACACTAGACTGTGACCCAAAGAACACAGACTCTGGCTGGAAAAGCATAGAGCTAGACTGTGTCCCAAAGGTTGCAGAACTAGGTAGTGAGCTGCCACATGCAGTGCTAGACTGTGACTCTGGCAGCATCTGAGGAACCTCAAAAGGGGCATTGTCCAAGAAATGGGCAAGTTGGATGTCATGAGGGAAATTTGGTACTTTCAAGATGTTTAGAATCTCATCCAGCTTTCTCACGAACTTTTCCTCAATGCGTTGAAATCTGAAAAAATTTGTGGAAATTTTCAAGTTTATTAACCATCAACTAATTAACTGAATATATTTTTAATTTAGATGAAGACTCCAACAAACACTGGAAAACTACACTGCACCTTTCTTCAATGGCATTTGTATCCCACATCAAGCAAGTTGTTTGTGTGCCTTGCGATGTTGTCGTCCTGCGTGTTATTTGGAACTCTTCATGTTTCTTTTGCTGGCTTATGAGAAAGTCGTTGTAGGGATCGTCTGTATGAACCTGAAATGAAATATATACTGACGCTATACTTTGAAAATGATGTAAATCAATATCAGTTGAACTATAATATAATGAATGAAAGAGGCTACCTTAGGCTTTTCAATCGCATCTTTCAATAGTTTTAACCTTTTGGAAGCAGCATCGACATTACAGTTCTGAAAGTATTAATTAACATATTTCACATGGTAGTCTGGTTTGCCTTGAATTCTCTCACCTCACAAAGCATTAAAGTATAGTACAATTGATGTATAATGTCAAATATAATGTTGATTGTATGTATTATTTTGATATTATATTACTTAATATATTTATGTCACTTATACTTGATATCAAATCGAAACCAGTTTTCTCAGAAATGCTTTAATTTGAGATAATTTTTATGTTCAATAGTGGGTGGTTTCTATCTGCATTTTTTGTTTTGTTCTGTGTTTATGTTTTATTTTGTTAAATATGGTACTACTAACTATGTTAATATAAATACAAGAAATGACATTTTAGGTCGTTGTTATAATTGTATTCTTGTAGTTTCATCCTTTCTAACTATTAAAGGACCCATAATGGAGCATTTACACAGCATGTCATTCACACATGTCTGGCTTACCTCATCAGATGAGCGCCTTTTTTCTTTAACTACTACTGTCTCGTCCAGTTCTGGATGCTCCATCTCCCACTCATCCAGTTCTTCGGTTGTGTCTAATATTATAAGTGGGGTTGAGTAGATGTGTAACTAAGTTCGCATTTGAGCAAGTGCAAAATGAATCTTACCAGCTAATGCTAAAATTTTGGCCTGTAGCTCTTTCCCCTTGTGTTTAACTGAACAGATGCTGTTCAAAACAATTTGGCCAATGATTAAAACTGTGGCGAATATTGCGGTCTTGCCATCGATTAAAAACTTTACGAGAGCGTATCTCTCGATTTTTGTCGACTTACTTCGGCTATTCATTGCGAATCAGGCTTAAAAACGTAATTTGAAACTAGTGAAATTTTGTAAACAAGTTGCTATGTAGCTTAGGAAGTCCTTAACTTCAAAATTTGCATAAAGCTAAAATTAATTTATTCAACTAAATATCATTGGATGATGTTCATCAAAAATGCATTTCATTGGCTTCATTGTTTTTTTTCGAACGCGTATTTTACACTATCGTAATCGAACGCATCAATTTAATTCACGAAGGCGATAAATATAAACAAATATGGCTGTCGCTAAAGTTTCGTTATCGATTCCCGAATTTTATCACGAAGGCTATAAATGTCAACGTGGGGAAAATGGCACAGAATGTATAAGGCAATTTTCAATAGAGGAAGTTGATGAAATCAGGAACAGCTTTAGTGAACTGACAGATGGGGAATTGGATTCAATTGTGTTGTCGTTTTTACAGCTGTCAAGAAAACCTGGGGAAGACAGTCATTCGACATATATGATGTGTGGGAAAAAAACGTGTCGGAAAGTTTTTTTATTTCTATTAAACATCTCGCTACAAAAACTGCACAACATTTCCACGCACTTCCATAAAAATGGCTTTACACCGAGAAGACATGGTAACACGAACTGTATGCCAGCGAACTCGCACAGCTTTGACACGAGAGTTCACGTTAGAACTTTCATCCACAACTATGCCGAACATCATGGCGTTCTTCTTCCTGGGAGGATACCTGGTTACAAAGACCAGTCCATAACATTATTAGATTCATCTAATACTAAAACTCTTGTCTGGCAGTTTTATAAGGACAGCTGCATTGGCAGTAACTTGACTCCAGTTTGCCGAAGTCTCTTCCTTCAGTTATGGAATCAAGTCATCCCGTGGGTTGTTGTTGCCAAGCCCGCCACTGACCTTTGCTGGAAATGTCAGAGTAACAACAACAGCATTTTCAGGAGTGCAAATCGATCCGACGAGGAGAAAGCAATATTGTTGAAGGATCAACTGCAGCATCTGGATCCGGCTAAACAAGAAATTAATTACTATCGTGAACAATGTGCTTTAGCCAGAGAAGAAGTAAAAAAATATCAGACATTTTCACCTTTTATTAAACCATCACCGTGTTCTTTCAAGGTAAATTTTGATAATTTTTATAACCCTAAAACAATAAGTAATATTTTCATAACGTACTTTCTCCTTTTTTTAGGGTGTTGCACACTACAGCTGGGATTGTGCCCAGCAGTTGCATTACCCTGCTGATCCACTTCAACCAGGGCCTATTTATTTTGCCACACCGCGTAAATGTGGAATTTTTGGGGTGTCAAATGATGGAATCAATCATCAGATTAACTACCTAATAGATGAAATGTCGGTACGGGTAAGGGTGTGAACCCAACAATATCCTATGTGCATCATTTTCTAATCAACCATGGCATGGGTGAAACAACAGCAAAAATACATGCTGACAATTGTGTTGGTAAGTTGAAATTATTCACATTTAATATAATTATGACTACAGATAAGGCACTTGTCACAACAACCATCCATGTTATAAAACAATAGCAAAAGCAAATTTTGATTTTATTTCTATTTTCAGGTCAAAACAAAAATAACTACTTCATATGGTATCTTCTTTGGCGGACCATGGTTGGTTTAAATGAGGAAATCGAGTACTCATTTATGGTTCCAGGGCACAAAAAGTTTAGTTGCGATCGGAATTTCGGTGTCCTGAAAAAAAGGCCATCCATACTCCTTTGTGGACGGTCTACGACATCGCAATGTTGTGCAACAGTAGCAGTTGCAATTATGCTGAACTTGTTGGTAAGCATGATGGCACAGTGTTCGTTAAAACCTTTGACTGGGCTAAATGATGACCGCCAAACTTACCTGTACAAAGAAATCCGTCAATTTTGTAAAGAGGGTACAGAAGATTTGGTGGCTCCCTTGCCTAAAAACAATACCAAAAGAACACGATTGTCAAAGGAATAAAGATTTGGGCAAGTTTCAACAGAAGTTATGCAAAACTTTATTTCTCTCCCGCCTCAGAAATGGGGTTGATAGTGAAGTGGAGAATTTTTTTTCCCTTTTTTTACCTTAAGGAAAGAAATTTTTGCAGGTAGAAAATTTTGCGAAAGAAACTGTTTATTACCAAAACCTCAATCTTAGAGTGCACACTGTCAAAAATAATTTTCAAAATTTTAATATCGCTAAATTTTATTCCATAAATTGAAAGAAATGAAGTTAATAGTGATAGTGAAGTGGAGAATTTTTTTGTTTGTTTCTCCCGCATCAGAAATGGGACCAATACGGAAAGTATAAGATTTGTTTTCTTCAAAAGTAAAGAGAATAATTTTTTTAAAGAGCTGACTTGGAAAAAAAAACAATAAACAAAACTTTAGAATATGCTAAAATCGTGATATACATATCATTAATTGGGTGTCATTATAGTTTTTAAGACCCTTACTAAGCGTAACTATATGCATTTTGAAAGTTGGATTAGGAGTCCTTAATTATTGACGATAACTGTATAAAGAAATTTATTTCATAACGAGCAATTTTTGATAAAAATATGAATAGTATCATTGCTGTACTGTTCTAGTTTTTTGCAATTTAAAGTAGCTTATTTCATGAATGTTTTGGTTCAACGTCAAATGTTAAGAATAAACATTTTGATTGCTATTTCCTTTTCAATACAATTCCATTCCAGAAGTACATAAGGAAATCTATGTTTTGACACTGTTTTGATTCTACAAACGTCTTATACTGAAGGATATAGAAGGATACAATTACTCACCACGCCATGCATTTTTCCATCACGCCATGTTCTTTGTAGAATGCTGCCATTCGAGAAAAATCGTGCATGTGGTACATCGCATAGCACAGGGAAACCCAAAGATTGGGAAAAAAAATGGAAAAATAGTGATCTCATCTGAAAGAATCACTGAAAATAGCAAATCATGTGAAAGACCTAAATGGTTTCATCAAGAAAAACGTTTCTGACAGAACTTTTTACTTCTATTAAGGTTGACAATATTTCGGGAAAGAAAAATTAACCTGCGTCCCTGGTCATGTTTTTTACTCCCGAAAAATGGCGGAATGAAAACATAAACAAACTAAACGAACGAAATTTTTATGCGATAACGGTAAAATTTTCACAAGTCATTAAAGTTGTTATCGCTTGTTTCCTATAATTAGTGCATGGGCTACTCGGTTATAGATATCTTGTAAAGATTTTACATTAGGTTATAGATCATTACGTCATAAAACAGTTTATGCATAACACGGATGACATTGCATTGACATTGCATAGATTATAGGTTATAGGTTATAGATTATAGGTTATAGATTATCGATTATAGATAATCTATGATCTATAATAATCTATAATCTATATCATAGATAAAATTTTACCTATACATAGATTATAGATAAAATCTAATCTATAATATAGGTAAATATAGATTAATCTATAAATCATTGTTAGTTTTTTTCATGGACGGTCACAAATTTCTTATACTTCTTAATAAGGCTGAAGACCAGAAAACAGCAACATAAACTAGCACCTCTTTTTCATCATTAGACAGTTGTAAATTATCAACTGTTTTCTCAGCTTTTGGCATATTTTTTTCCAATAAGTGTTTTACAAGCTCCATAACAATACGTTGAAACAAACCATGAAATGTATTGCATTGTATGTCAATGTTCAGCAAATTTAAAAAAGGCTAACATGATTTCGGTTCGTCATTTAAAATGAAGGTATGGATTTTACTCCAAAACTTCCCTTGCATAGTAGTATTACTTAACTGTTGTAATTCCATTAAACTGTAATAACCAATGGTTAACTACATATGTTAAACAATCCATATTTACATCAGCAGCTGAAATAAAAGTTTTGCTCATTTCTTGAACTTTGTTGCCAGGCAAAATCAATCCATTTATTTTCAAAGCTAAGCGTTTATCTCTAGCAGTATCCTTTAGTATATCTAAGATGATGTTTTCACAGTCCAGTTCCATCAAGGAAAACCTCAATGTACCTATAAAGCAGTAATAAAAGAACTTGGTAAGAGATGTCTGCCACTGAAGAGAAGAAAGTGGAAAATTTCACTATTGCAATAATCTAATATGTATATTGTTAAGTTCGTATACTTATAAAAAAAGAAGATCACGTAAATCTAACCCGCAGGAGAATTTAAAATCAGCAGATATTATTTTCAATATACCACCTGCATAGCGAGGCAAGGTTTATTTCAATAGCTTTAAAGAAGTTGTGAGTCCTCCTCTCTATGTACCTCCATGCTTCGACATACGTTACATGAGCATAAGTTAGTTTGTAAGTATTGGTAGTTTGTTCAATAAGGCTATCCAGCTCATCAGATGTAAGATTTCTGTTTTCTGTCTTGTAAAACAATGTTAGTGACTTTGGCAACGTAGTTAATAACGCAATTTTCATCTTTGAGGCAAAATGTTCTTGGTGGTTAGCAAAAGCACTCAATCCCACAATATTTGGATTTAGTTTACTCAGTTTGTCGAAGAATTCATGTTGTTTTTGGCCTCTTCTTTGTAAAAATTTATATTGGCTATTTTAGCTGGCTCCACCTTCTTTGTGAAACATTGGTTCCAAATACACAATTCATCAGTACATGCAGATGACGTATATCCCAATCGAACTGCAGCTTTGATCTTGTAGAGAATAGCACCAACATGACTACAACTTTCACCAAGACTAAAATACAACAGATAGTGTTAACATGTGCCATTTTCAATACTAGAAATTCAAGGGAAAGTTTAACTCAAATAGATTTAGCGATCAACATATTACATACCCAGCCATGCAGTCACAGTGTCCTGAAACAACATTGCAATTACTATCAATAGCCACCCAAGGCTTATGTGGGACTTCAGTAACGCGATATGATTGACGCACATCACACTTGAAAACGTACCCAGTGTTTATATGAAAAATAGTTTGCACCCAACCAGAAGCAAAAAATAAATGTGCATCCGATGATTTGTAATTTTCATTTGTTCAGATGAAAATACACCTAAAACAGAAAAAGAAAATTCTTTATTACTTCGGCTACAATTTAAAACTGAATGATAAATAGACATTCCAGAAGACCACACATATCCAATTTTCTTTTGTATCTTATTTTCGCATCAACAATTAATTCATTATAATATTGGTAAGACATTCTCTGAACACGACTTGACAATAGCTTCACCACAGAAAGAATGATTGTTTTCCCCCACTTCATTATCGCGCAATGTTTTATTATAGATATTTCCACAGGACCGATATCGTCAACCGTACTCAGCTCAGGCCGGTCTCAGATTTCAGTACGGTAGGAAATATTTTCCATTCACATGAGATCTAGGAAAACTAAGATATCAATATGTAAGGTTTGTGGAGTGGATGCGTGGAATCACCCGTTCGCCAGCGAAAATATGGAATGCGTGACAGCCGGATATTCATTCAACAAATTCCGGCGAGCGAGTTGAATGCATGAATACGCATCCATAACTGAAAGGGCGCTATTTCCTTTTCGCACCACCCCCTAAATGTATCTGCCATATTTTTTACTGTTCGCTTTTTATCATGGACATAATAATAACCGTAATCCTAACCTTTCACCCTGACCCTAAAACATCCCGGACAGAGACCACTGCAAAAAGAAAATAGCACCACTAAAAGAATATATGTAATTTTTGTTAGTTTTCTTGAAATGTATACTATCAATGTAATGTACATTTTAGTTATATTGCGATTCAAAGACCTTATTACTTCAAATGTCCAAATACCAAACTGTGCTCCCTTGCCTCGTTTTGATGTGGTAATTTGATGAAAATTATCAGAAATTGGCCCATAGCAATTTTTAGTAATGAAAAACTTAATATCAAGTAATGTCAATATATAAAAATCAAAACAAGGTTGGGTCGGATAACGTGTATTCAAAGATTTCATTTTGTGAATGTGGGATGGAGATAGAGAAGAGAAGGAAAACAAAATGCTTTATGAATCAATCATTTCCAGTTCTTTTATGCATAATTACAGATTCAAAAAAATTCTGACATTCATAGTCGCAAAAAGAGCATGAATAAAAATGATCCATTATAAAAAAAAATAGCTTTTTCGTATGCATAAAGAAACACTAGGAAGTACAATCAACAAGATTTACATAACAGATATCTTTTAAACTTTGCCAAAATGTTCAGGTAACTTAACACAGATATAATGAACAACTTCCAGTTTTATGTTGGAAATTTAAATGTCAATCAACAAAACTCAATATATATATACATAAAACATTCTTGAATTGGTCACATGTTCCTTTCAAATGAACGGTAACCAATTTGAATCAATATTTCCTGACCACATATCAAGGAAATTTCCAACATGTCACATTTGTTACTCCTGTCTTGCTACAGCAGTTCTATTGTTTCAAGTGTACCAGAATTCCATGACTATAGTGATTTGTCTCAATTCATAAATTGATATCAATTACTCTTGATAATGCCTTATACACCTAAAATAGTAAAACCAACAGAAAAATTATTAGTACTAGTAATAACATGCTTTCGAAGGTGATTTGGGATTAATAGCCACGAGGTTCATTGAAAAAATTTCAAAATAGCCCGAATATAGTTAATTATATGGTAAAAAGGTTGATGATTAAAAGAAATAGACATTCAAATATTGAAGTCAACAACTCAAGAAATATTTAACAAATTGAAAATAAATTTATGAAAACATTCATAAGGTCCATTCAAATTATTTGATTGGTTTACAGAACGCACAATATTTTTTAGCCAATCAAATAATTCCAATGGACTTTTCAAATGTTTTGATAGTGCAACAGATTGTTTCTCAAATTTCGTACAACTTTTTTAACCAATAGAAATCTTTGTTTACATCAGGGTGTACAAAAATCAAATAACTTTTTTTATCTTTGTGAAGATAGTAATACCAATAGAACTAGACAAAATGGTTGCTTGGAGTGATGCATGGTTAGAAAAGAAAGACAAACTTGATGTGAAAGTTGGAATATGGGCTAAAAGAAAAAATTCTGAATATGCATTATGCACACTTTGTTGTTCCGAAATAAAATTCTCCAAGCAAGGTGTCCAGTGCTTGCTTCAACATTCGGGTATTGCTAAACACAAAGAGCTATATGACTTTCGATATGGCTCTGATGTCCAACGATTTGTGGTTAAGACAGCCAGTACGGCAACAGGAATTACCCCAAGCTCCACTTTTACTACCACAACTCCTAGTACAAGTTCCACTACAAAAAGTTTTGAATTAGATGCAACACTGGAAAGGAAGGTGACAGCTGCTGAAGCTATGTGGCTATTTAAAGTAGCAGAAAACGATCTGTCACTGCGCAACTGCAATAACACTCCTTTGATATTCCAAAAGATGTTCAGTGACAGTGAGGTTTGCCAAAAGTTCACAATGAGTAAGGACAAAGCTTCTTATGTTTTTCAAGATGGCCTTGGCCCCTTGCTCCGGGATAAGATATGTGAAGCAGTAGGAAAATCTGAAGGTGCATATACCTTATTATTCGATGAAACATCCACGGAGCAGGTGAAGAAACAAATGGATTTGTTATTGCGTTATTGGGACAAAGAAGAAGGGGAGGTTGTTACAAAGTATCTTGGATCATTATTTTTTGGTAGAGCTACGGCTGTAGACATTGTCAGTAAGTTTGCTGAAATGCATGACGGTGATGAGTATAATTTGCCTTGGGAGAAACTGTTAAACATTTCATCAGATGGCTCCAACATCAACAAAGCTATTTGGGGAAAATTTGATACAAACTTGAAAACATTTGGTTACAAAGGATTGATTGGTTTAATAACTTGTACGTTACATGTAGTGCAAAATGCATTTCGAGCTGGAATGAAGATGGAGGGGTTTGGTCAAACTGTGGATTAACTCTCTTATGATCTACATGCCTGGTTTAAAGTAAGCTTCTTGATACCTTTTATATCTCCAAGGTTGGTGCGATTTATAGACCAATAATTGTATAGCTTTTCTTTTTCACAGAAATGAGTTTTTTATTGTTTCACACACCTGGCCTTTTATAGAATGCATCATGCAAGCTCGAAGACTTCAAGAATCTTTCAGAATCAATGTCTGCTGATGAAGCTGTATTTGTTCGCCATGTGAATACGAGATGTAAAAAGTCAACAACCATTTGAGACCTGGAATCCAATCCTTTAACAAGAAAGTGACCTATTAAAAATTGAGCTGTAACTTTAACTAAATTTAATAGGCTTACTTTCAAACCACTTTTTTGACCAGCTACCGTAGTACAACCTGCACTATCACCATCGTCATGATCATCTTTTGCAGTAATGATATTGACAGCTTTACCTAATATTGTTATTGCTTCCCTTCGGTACAAGTCTTAAGCATTACCTAAAATGTCATTCAATCTAACATCTGACTTCTTGATGTACAAATCACGAAAACAAAGATAAAGTCGAGCTGTCAGACGCATACAAGATCTGACAGATTTTTTTGATTCAGCTATTTTGTCCTTCTTTCTATTTAAGAAACTGAATGACCTGGCACCAATCATTAGGATGATTTCATCACTTTTCACATAGTTACCAATCTCATCTAACTGAAGATTATTTAACAATGCCTTAACATCATCAGAATAGTTTTCAATCAACTGGCAATCTGAAATTGTTACCATGGCCACCATTAAATTTGAACCTGAAGCTGGACATACAGTTTGGTGTCGTGCTTTGTATTTCTTTGCGAAGAAACCCTTGCAACCTGAGCACATGATAGGCAATTCTCCTTCAACAGAGCAATGTCTTTGTCTCATGAAATCACATCTACCTGCATTAAGTATTTCCACATTAAAGTTTCTAATCCCTTGTCTTCTGAAATTCGCAATTTCTCTATCTTGATCTTTAGCATTCATTGTTAGCAGAGGGGTAACTAATGGTTCTCCTCTATGCTTACTTAAATTGTGTCTTTTCAGTTGGCTTTGGGGTTTTCTGCAAAAAGAAACAAGGACGTGAAGGCTTTTTGTATTTCTTTCGATTTTTCAATTGACCATCAGCATCGTTGATAGTACTCTCATCGTCGGTATCTAAAATTTTTACAGAAGCTTCAACAACCAACCCAGAGTCGTTGATAGGGGTGGTTGTATTTACAAAATCACATAAGAGATTTTTTTGAATACCAGGCAGCATTATTAAAGGAGAGTTCTTCGGGAAAGTAGGAGATGCACAAACTTTATCAGGACAGCTTGTATGACTTTCAAGTTGACTTTCAATAACTCTTTTGCATGGATCAGCATCTAACTCCTCTAAATCAAACTCGAAGAACAAGATGTCAGATTTTACGTTCACCGCAAAATCAATTCCATCGGAAGTGGCCTTGCATGATGGCAAAGGAGATGATTTTGAAGGTACATCCAGACCAAAAGCAGTCACACCAACAATAGTCTCTTTCTTGTTAATAGGAAATGATTGATCATTGATAAATCTTGAGGAAGTTTGAACTTCCATTGCAGGAATGTTTATATCATTGTGTATATCATAACATTCGGTTACAACTGATGCGTCATTTGTATTGGCTTCACATACAGATATCTCTCCGCACAGCAATACAAGTGGGCGCAAGCAGGACTCCTGTAATAAATGATAATGAAAAGAAATTGATTTCATAAAACAACTTGAATGAAACTGGTTAAATTGAAATTAGATTAAGTCTAACGTACAAGCTTTCTCCATGGCATTTCATTTTCACTTTCACCATAGTCATACCTAGCAACAGAGCTAAACATGAAAACCTAATAACCAAATATTCATGCCGAAAAACCATCAAAATCAATAGAATACCTGATCTCAGTTCCACTTGAAATTGGCTTTGTTGCAAACAAACAAAGGTGAACTGCATTAAAAACAACTAGTCTTTTTATACGCGCATTTGCAAACTCAGATGGGGAATCGTTCACCATTTTCCCAAATGATTGGTTCTCATTAGTAGCATCAATACTATAGCAAAAATATCTTGTGGTTTATTATCATGCTAATAAACAAAATCCCACTAGTCATATATAAACTCAGCTGAATTATACCAGAATGATTTTCCATAAACATCCTTCAGTCCATGGTAGATGAATTTCCTTGTTGTGTTTTCTCATATTCTGTGGCTCGTATCTGAGCATCATCTTCACTTATACGTTCACCTACAGATGAAATGACACTTAATAGAGACTTAATAAATAAATATTTTTTGTGAAAATATTTAAGTCACAAGCACGAAAGTCACAAGTCATTGGACAGTTGAAGGTAACAGTTATTTCAAAACTATTTGACCATAAGAAATTGTCCACATTTATTAGATTTTTTACGCGCCTTTGCCCATTTAATGAAATTCATGTAACCAATTTATATTTTTTATGACACTTCTTTCTCTATACGTTTTTATTCTTATTCATAACATATCTTTTATTTCTTTTTTGACTGTTTGGTAGGCTGAAGCTAAACTCATGATCTTTTAATAAATATTCCCTGTTCCTACCCATATGTTTGCTTCAAGTTTGCGTTCGTTCTTTTAGTTTGCTTTTGTTTGTGCGTATATGTAGCTAAATATGTTTTTATGATTAATAGAAATCTTCTTTTTTAGGTAAAATTAATTATGAAAGAATAAATAAATTCGACATTGTAATATGAAGGGTGTTTGGTAAAGAACTGACTAATGAAATAACGAATGTAACGTTAGCAGGTATAATTCCGTTTATCATTCATATTTCCTTTGGCCTTTTTTTTTCACTACACCCCAAGGCAGCTTTGTTTACCACCCATTATCATTAAAGGCTGTAAGAACAAAATTCCCACCTATTGCCCTTTGCTATGCGCCATCTTAACCAACAAATACAGCAGCCACTTCATCCATCGTGACATGAGGTTTTTTTGTGTCTGTGTCAAAATCTACATTTTATGTTTCCTAATCACCTCTTTCTCTTTTCACGATGAACTGAAATCTTACAACATTTTAATAATGACGTTAGATTAAAAAATAGTGCCGCCTCTGCGTAGCCTTACGTCATATATGTAGGAAAAACCAATTAAATAAAGTTAAATATTTCAATCCCTAAATCAGAAGTGGTATGCACAGCGCCGATTATGATAACTTTTTATCTATATATTAATAGCCGATTCTCCGTCTGTCTGTTTGTAAGTCACGCAAAATGGTAGATTGAGTTGTGAGCAAAATTATTTATTTTTTTGTGTGTGACGTGAGTTTGAAGCAAATACATTGCAACCCCAATCGAACGTGACTTTTTTTGGCTGATGAACTAATAGGAATAACGTTTTGTTTTTATCATTATTGTTACTTTTATATTCCATGTTGACTTGGCTTTGAAAACAGTATATCAACTAAATACAAAGAAACTAACTGATTAAACATTTTGGGCAAAAAGCAGAAGTGGCAGAACGTGGCAGCATATGTTCGGTTTGCCACTAACTCTTGCCTGACTGTCTGAGACGGGTGAACTTTTTTTTTGAGCAATCAAAATGTTTAAAAACCGATAGTTAAAAAAAGAGTATCATATCAAAACAAAATGTTTTTCTTTTTTTTTTTTTTTTTTTTGCTTTTCTTTTAATAAATTAATTTCTTCTTTCAATTGTTAAGCGTTCTGATCGAACGTTTTTTTATTCTATTTATTCATTTAGCACGTGCCTTTTTTCTCTCCTCCGTGTGAACTTTTTAAGAAGAGAAACCATTTTCCCCCTGTTTGATAGCACCCATGTTAGAGCGCGTAACTTTTTTAAAACAAAAGCTAATAAAAAGTTGAAGTTTTCTCTCTATACGTTTTGAGTGTATTGTTGCACTGATAAAAGATTGGTTTTACCAGAGGTTGTGACTTCGAATCTGCTTCTGGTTGAGCACAAGTTGTACGAGCCGTTTATAAGGAAATTTGACGTTTATTGATAGAGTGATACAGAGCAGGTGGATATGGGCGGCGAGCGACGCCGCGTTGGCGGCTAGTTTCTATAAATGTTCGACACGGGTGTGAGCGATGCGTCGTTTTGAGAAATGCAACAGTAAAAAGTTTTTACACGGGATGCTATATATACTAATTCGCGTTGTGCATCCCACTTTTATTTTAGAGAGTGACATATTTGGGTTTTTTCTCACGGTCAAAACGTTCTTATTTTTTCCCTTTTCGTCGTAATGCCACGCAGAGGTGAGAGCGTTTTTTTTATTTTCCGCGATTAGTATATGCTCCTCCGTTTTGTTATTTTTGGTTTGCGCAGTGGAAATCAGCCGAAAAACGTCTTTGGAGGAGTGCGAGCAATGCAATCTTCTTCGTTCGAAATTTGTCATTTCGTGAACAAGAAACTTCGCAAAGAAGACGTGTTTCTTTTTGTATACGAATATTTTACTCTAAATTTGATTGTTTTAGGCAGCAAATCGACGAAAGAACTGACGAAGAAACACAGGTTTCTATGCACTGTAATGAATTATATGGTACCCCCGACCTATTTGGTACCCCCTGTAGTTCCTACAGATGACTATTAGACACTATGCCAAGACGCTATTCGTACGGCGAAACTAAAAAAATTGAAGCACAAAGTACCATCCTTCATTTGTTATACATTAACTTGTGAAATGTTTCTCATTCTCAACACATCCATTTAGTAATACTAAAGAAGATTATTTGGTATACTCTACATTATATAGAATTATTTAGTACCCCCTATTGAATTATTCGATATTCCTTTCTGAATTATTTGGTACCCCTTATAGAAATATTACGTATTTCATATAGAATTATTTGGTATCCCTTTACAAATTTACTAGGGGGTACCAAATAATTCAGTAGGGGGTACTAAATAATTCAGTATCCCTTTCTGATTTATTTGGTATCCCCTACTGAATTATTTGGTACCCCTTTCTAAATTATTCGGTATTGCTTTCTAAATTGTTTGGTATATGCCCCTTATAGAAATATTAGGTACCTCATATAGAATTATTTGGTACCCCCTTACAAATTTACTAGGCAGTACCAAATAATTCAGAAGGGGGTACTAAATAATTCAGTATCCCTTTCTGACTTATTTGGTAACTTTCTCAGGAGGCCAATTTGGGTATTAAATACATATTTTAACAAGTTGATACTTTCTTATAATCACTAAAAAACTTGTACAATATTTTTTCTATTATAGTGTGCAAATTTAAATTACGCATAAAATGGTAATGGAGCATTTTCAAATGAAGATAAGAGGGATTGCTGAATTCATACCGCTGCTTCCTTCTATCTGGTCACCTTTACAATCCTTGGTAGCATCTATATATTAATAGCCGATTCTCTGTTTGTTTGTCTGTTTGTTTGTCTGTCACGCAAAATGGTAGATTGAGTTGTGAGCGAAATTATTTCTTTTTTTGTGTGCGACGTGAGTTCGAAGCAAATACATTGCAACCCCAATCGAACGTGACTTTTTTTCAGAATATATAAAACAAATATATTACAATATTAAAATCAGTTGGTAGACAATAAGAAATAAAAAATTAGATATTCTTAGAATATAAAACAAAAATATGTAATAGACTTTATCCTAACTAAAAGGAGAAGGAACAGACAAATGCGAAATTAAGAAAGGCGACTTGCTGTGATGAAAACTTTGATAACTCAAATTGGGGGAATAGAGCGCTTTGAAAAGCGATTGGATATCGTGAAACTAATGAATTAAAGAATAAGCAAACAAACACACACACACACACATAAAAAAAGTTAACATAAATTAAATACACTTAGATTTCACGTGACTTTTTTTGGCTGATGAACTAATAGGAATAACGTTTTGTTTTTATCATTATTGTTAGTTTTATATTCCACGTTGACTTGGCTTTGAAAACAATACATCAACTAAATACAAACTAACTGAAACTAACTGATTAAACGTTTTGGACATAAAGCAGTGGCAAAACGTGCGGTTTACCAGTGTATCCTAACGTATCCTTGCCTGACTGTCTGAGACGGGTGAACATTTTTTCGAGCAATCAAAATGTTTAAAAACCGATAGGTAAAAAAAGAGTATATGATACAAAATATTTTTTTTCGCTTTTGTCATAATAGTTGTCTTAATTTGTTTTAATCGATTTCTTTTAATCTATTTTAATCAGATCGAACGTTTTTTTTTATTCACTTTATTCATTTAGCACGTGCCTTTTTTTCTCTCCTCCCGTGTGATCTTTTTAAGAAGAGAAACCATTTCCCCCTTACGTTTGATAGCACCCATGTTAGAGCGCGTAACTTTTTTAAAACAAAAGCTAATAAAAAGTTGAAGTTTTCTCTCTCTACGTTTTGAGTGTATTGTTACACTGCTAAAAGATTGGTTTTACGAGAGGTTGTGACTTCGAATATGCTTCTGGTTGAACACAAGTTTTACGAGCCGTTTATAAGGAAATTTGACGTTTATTGATACAGTGATACAGAGCAGGTGGACATGGGCGGCGAGCGACGCCGCCTTGGCGGCTAGTCTATATATTAATAGTCAATTCTCTGTTTGTCTGTTACGCAAAATGGTAGATAAAGTTGTGAGCGAAATTATTTCTTTTTTTGTGTGCGACGTCAGTGCGAAACAAATTGCAACCCCAATCGAACGTGACTCTTTTTGGTGAACCAATAGGAATAACGTTTTTTTTATTAAAATTATTATTAATTTTATATTCCAAGGACTACTGTTGACTTGGCTTTGAAAACAGTACATCAACTAGATACAAAGAAACCTACTGATTAAACATTTTGGACAACAAGCAGTGGTGGCATAAGCGTGTTCGGCTTGCCAGTGTTGTATCCTAACGCTTGGCTGACTGCCTGAGATCGGTGAACCTTTTTTTCGAGCAATCAAAAGGTTTAAAAACCGAAGCTTTCCTTGCACGAAAAAAGAGTATCATGAAACAAAATATTTTTTTGCTTTTGTTTTATTAATTTAATTTTTTTGTTATGCGCTTCTGATCGAACATGTTTTTATTCACTTTATTCATTTAGCACGTGCCTTTTTTCTCTCCTCCCGTGGGATCTTTTTAAGAAGAGAAACCATTTTCCCCCTACGTTTAATAGCACCCATGTTAGAGCGCGTGTTGAATTTTTTTCTCAATACGTTTTGAGTGTATTGTTATACTGATAAACGATTGGTTTTAAAAAATAAATAAGTAACACATCATGAAAAACCTGAAAAATTGATGCAAAACTGATATAACACTGCATAACAGAGGTTGTGATTTCAAATCTGCTTTGGCTGAACACAAGTTGTACGAGCCGTTTATAAGGAAATTTGACGTTTATTGATACAGTGATACAGAGCAGGTGGACATGGGCGGCGAGCGACGCCGCCTTGGCGGCTAGTAACTAATCATTATTGATAGTTCATAATGAAATGTTGTTTAGGGACCTGCATCTTGTCCGTCATCGAAGAGAACCATTTCGCGAGAAGCAACTAATGTACGCAGTGAGAGGCTCTATCGAGCACAAAAAATATAAAGAAGTCGACGTTCAGTCAAGAGACGTTCGGTTAGAAATCAAAAATAAACGAAGTAAGAAAAACAAAATAGTCCTAAGGGAGTTTAGATACACCGATATCAATGATGGTCTGTCGTAGTTCGTCGGTGATTACAATCCCATCTTCCACTTTTAATACCTTTTGTTTGGTATCTACTTTTTTACACAGTTTGTTTTGGTATGATAATGTACCCACACCAACCGTTTGACCCTGCAACAAACGAAGATTTGCAATTTTAAAGCAAACTTCCTCCTTGTCAAATCTTTCCTTGCATCCACCGCATACCCTGATTTTATTGTTTCTTTTCTTCAAAATGATTGTGCTCTGATTTACAACGTCTTTCTATAATGAATTTGTATAAGAAATGGTTTAAATAAAATGCATGGCTTATAATTGAATCACCAAACTAAAATATGTTATTATAAAAATCATTACCCTTATCTTCTTCGGCCTTTTCACACTACTTATCCCCTTATTTTGTTTTGTGTTTAATTTTCTTTTCTGGAAACGAAAAGTTAATAAAAATATACGGGGAAGGAATTGACCGTTCCCCTTATTTAGTTATCTCCTTAATATGTCATACGACTACCACAATGCAATGAGAAAAAGTCATTAAAAATGTTTCAATGGAAACGAAACAGATATTCTCACAGCTATTAAAGACGGTGCTTATAGCAATCCCAAAGCAAGTAATTATAGCATTGAATTGTGGTAGTTGTATGACATATTAAGGAGATAACTGAATAGGGGGAACGGCCAATTAGTGTGGAAAACAGATGATCATAACATAGTGTCCTAAAATGTTGAGTGCTCTTTAACGGTTTCTGAATCCATAATACCTCGCCAATTACACCCTCCCAACTTTGTACAAATTCTGTGCTAACTGAAGGTAAATTATCACAGCAAAATGCGCTGTCTCTTAGCGTCTTTTCATTAAGACCTGCAATACAGTTTTAATGGAACCATCGTTCTGGCCTACATTCGTCACATTGTATCTAGAATCGGAACAATATATTTTTGATGACACAAAGAAGTTCAGAATGTGGAATTTTATCCTTTATTTTGACTAAAGGTTCCTACCCAGGTTTCTATTTTTTGACCTTTTGATCGCACGCTTTCATCTTTTCCACAAATTCTGCATAAATCACCACACCATTGCCTTTCTGCTAATCAATAAAACACTAACAATTGATACCTTGTAGTAAAACTAACATGAAAACTGCCTTCTCATAAAACGGACGGAAGTTAAATTTAAAAAAGAGATAATAACAACAACAATAATAAACATAGATATAAAACAAACCTCCGGCTTCCAATACTTCCTGCACTATACGTTTACGGTATTCTTTAACCTCATCACAAGATAAATCCTGTGGTATTTTTTCGTTTTTTAAGATGCATTCGGCAAACTAAACAACACCACAACTTACTTTATTTTATTTAGCACACAGCGCAATGTAACAAATTTAAAATGAGCAAATAATGAAAGTTGCGTAAGTATGGGAAGTATGATAACGTACCTTCGTATTTTTCCAATGATTTCAAATTGTATGAATTTAGAATACTTTCTCCATCTAACTTAGCTAATCTGTAGGAATCCTTTTTTACAGAAGTGACAACATATGGACCCTTGTATTTGTTTTGTAACGAACCATCTTTTCTCTTGTTTCTTTCATGATCATATACAAGCAAAAAATCGCCTACACTAAATGATTTCTTCAGTCTTTTTGTCTGGGTGTTATCATAATACTTCTTTTGCTTTTCTTGGGCTTTTCTTATATTCTTAAAAAGAGTATATTGATAAAATTAACCAATGTCTTCCAATCGAGAAAGACATGACCTACTTGAAAGATAAAGTAAGTTAGCATACCCGCTACCCATTATACTAAATTTTCAGCATTTTGCATTTTAAATGAATTGAAATTCACGTTCATAACTACCTCCGCAGCTTCATTGGTAATACTTTTTAGGAACTCTTCATTCCTTTTTTTCTCCACATCTGCTTCCTCAACGGTGAAATTCGGTAATATTTCTTTAATAATCTCCTAAAACAAAGATTGGATTTTCCAAATTCAAATGACAATGAATACCAAATTCAGGTCTGACTAAAGATAACACGGCGAGAAAAGCAAGTTATCCGAAGTATCCGTTATTCGTGCGATTTTTCGGGTAACTCTAGTATCCTAAGTTATCCTAAGTATAAGTTATTCGAGTTTTCCGTTATTCGGGAAACTTACGTATATATAATGTCCGCAGTTATCCGAAGTATCCGTTGCTTGGGCGAATTTTCGGGTAACTCTAGTATCCTAAGTTAACCTGAGTGTGTGTTATTTGAGTTTTCCGTTATTCGGGAAAACCGACGTATATGATAATGTCCGCAGTTATCCGAAGTGTAAGTTATCCGAGTATTTCATGTGTCAGGAAACCTTTCGAAAAGAGACTTATTATTATTAACTTTGAGTTCGTGTAACTTTTATTCTTCGCAAAACTTGGCATGGCATGTAAGCGTTGTAGCGGAAGAGAACAATAGACCTTTCCCGAATTTATTTTTAATCACACTCCGCCTTGTTTTCGCAACAGTTAATATGGCAACATGTCTGGAGACTCATTTAAGTAATGCTTAATGATGAGTGTAATAATTGTGATAATGTATGACTGAGCACTGGACATTTGGTTGTCATAGTATAACATATTAACCCTTTATCGTCCACGGTGTAACCATATGGTTACCTCATGTTTCGTCGGAAATACAGAAAAATCTACTTTGTAAGATGTCATGAACTTCGGTGTTCTGTAAAATACCATGCTTTAAGAATCTGAAAAAGGCGCTCTTTTTATTTTACGGCATTGTTGTGATCGTTCTGGCTGTCAGAAGTATCGGAGGTTCAGTGGCTGCGAAAGCATGCCTGTTTCTTATGTGTAATTGTAGTATAAATAGCTATTACTTGCAAAACTATTTCATGTTTTTTTATAGTTAAGGGATGTGTGTTTCTAGTATAATGAATTGTTTTTGTTATGGAGCAACACAGATAAATACACAGGACAAGAAAAATTAAAGTAACCATATGGTCACTGTGAACAAAGTGTGTAAATATTCTACTAAAACTGTTTCTTTGTTTTTGTGCCATATGGTTACTGTGAACATATAAAGTAAAATAAGGAATATGATAAAACTTTATTTGCATCTCATTTTGTGCCATGTTGTCTTATTTCTTGTTCATTTCCACACAGTATTTAACATAAAAATGAGTAAAAGACGTATTTATAATACTGAAGAAGCGTTGAAAATAATTTTGGAACCAGGATCAGATTCTGAGTATGAAGAATTAGAGGAAAGTGATGGAGAAGATCACGATGCCACTTTAGCACCACAACCAAGAATTGAAGAAGAGCAACCAGATTTTACAGTCATTGGAAATGATGCAAATGAGCATGAGAATGACGATAATTCAAATGATGATAATAACATCGATCTCTCCACGTATATAAAACATGTCCCTCGATGGCGTGCTAACAAGATACCTCCAGATATCATGTCAATAAACCGCTACAAGGCATTACGTGAGAATCTTCACGTCAGTGACAATTCAATGATCAACGAACCAGCAAACAGAACTAATAAACTTTATAAAATCCAACCAGTGTTAGATCACGTCAGAAAAAATTGCATTTTACTGGAACCGGAAGAAGAACATTCAAGAACATTCAAGTTAGCAAGTATAACAAAGTTATCAGGTAAAGTTCGCAGTGAAACGTTTTGCTAAACGTCTTTTACTACTCTCAATACCTGTCTTTCATTGAATTTGCAACTACTGTAATTTTAGAATGGTCACTAATGTGAAGGAAGATCTTACTAAACTCATATCTGAGCAACAAACTGTTATTGAATTACTGATGGATAGAGTAAGGGATTTGGAGCAGCACTTGTTGGATAAACCAAGTACTGAAAATAACGAGCAAATACCATTAGAACTTTCGGTAACAATTGTTTGTCATTTACTTCGAATTCAACTAAACTATGTGCTCTATTATGTCGTTTCAGATTTTAATGGCGCCTTAACTTTTACCTTTGTTATTAGGACAAAATTCATGCATATGTTAAGTCACTAGAAGATGAAGATTCCTGGGACTTTAATTTAAGGTGAGTTTATGTTTATTCAATTTGTTTTCTTCTTGTTAGCAGAGACTGACATATGAGTGGAAAAGTATAATTGATTTGTTTTTCATGTTATGAGCATAGAACAATTCTTTAGATTTAATGAAGGAAATAATGGCACAGTCACAGCAAACCTTATCCTGGCGATCCAAGAATTTGGTGAATATCCAACAAAGTTGATTCGAAGTAAGAATTTCACATTAAAATCCATTTATGACCAGGTAACTGAGATAGTGAAGTGTATTAAAAGCTATGATTGACGGTATATTTTTGTGTTCTTTTTTGGTATTAGAGGCCTGCAACAGATATTTCAGCCATCTGAAACGTACTGCCAAGGATAAAGAACAAATGACAGACGAACAACAACAAATGGCTGGAAAAAATGCGAGAAAAGTAGCTAGACGTACAAAAGTAAGTTACTTATTTATAACAATTTGACATTCACATTTAAAAGGATGTGTATATTGAAACTAAAATGCATTGTTATTCTATTTATTGTAGCTGTGTCAGCGACGCAGGAAAATTTCAAGAACAATGACCCTCACTGAAGATGAAGAAGAACTAGCAAATCAGATGACTGGCGAAATGATGACGGATGAAGAATCGGGTGATGAGAACGAAAATAAAATTATTACTTTGAAGAAATTACCATGGCGCAGTGCAAGACTAGATGCATTTATTGAGAAAGTTGATGCTTTGCATCAGAATCGCAACATCATGGTCCGTGTTGAAGGAAGTCCTTCAGAGCGCCTACCTTCTGCTAAAGTGCCAAGCATTTGCATAGACTGATATAACTGACATAACATTGCAGTGTTTGTATTCAATAAAATTGAGTTTTTTCCCATTGACAAACCTTGTGTACGAGTGGTTAATTAGAATGATCTACCTATTTGAGTTTGAATTAACAGTTGCGTACTTGCATCTACTATTTTGTTTACTATTGACACCATGTACTAGTGTCTATTTTGTGTGTTGGTATGTGGAAAACTGGAGTTGAAATTTTGAAAGATAAACAAAAAACAAATGTATGCAATGTGTAGAAGAATGTTATGTCAAGAATTGTGTTTTGTATTTTATTTTATAATTTATAGATATTGAATGTGTACGAATTTTATAACATTGTATATATGATTTATAGTCTTATAGTTTAGCAGTATTTTTTTGTACCACTGGCATTGTATTTGAGTATAGTACATTATTTATAAAAAAAATCCTATAAACTAACTTCGGTTTTCGCTTACATTTTCCTACATCAGTTGCAAAATAGGATTAGAAACCTTAATAAAAAACTTATATGAGGACAATAGCCGATTTCACTATTTTAAAAGGGTTCATTTGGCCACCAGCAAGAAATTACATTCCGTGAAATTTAAGCCAATGAAAACAAGAGCTGTGATGGGTTTTCCACAAGTTTTCCTTACTTATACGAAGGTTTCCTGGCATCGGATAACGGTTATCCTCTGGAACATTTTACGCAGGCATTTGTTTACTGAGTTATACGAAGTCGCAGACCGCTGAACTAGATTGTTATGATTACGTTCAACTCAGGAAAACTCCCGTTTGGATGAGTTTCCCGAGTTTCGGGTAACTTTTCACACGAACTTCGAATAACTGCGTGGTACGATTCCTGTTGTTATACGATCTCGGGAGAACTCGCGTCAACGTATTCGGGAAACTCCGGTAACGCTACGTTATACGTAGTTGCCCTTAAACGGATAACTCTTATTTTCCGCCGTGTAATGGACTGTTAAGTACAACTGAGGGCTGCAGTGTGCTGATGTCAGCAGTAGCAAATGGCTGGCATATGATAAAAAATATTAAGTATTTATGACAATTAATCAGTAAGCAAATGATTGACTCTCGTAGAGATTCCCTCGCAAAATTGCTGACTCAGTTTACTCATGATTTTATAACAGTGCACTGTATTTTAATTATTCAGGTTTAGGGAAAGTGTGTCATTTACCTCTTTCTGGTTAAAAGGTCTACCGCCAAACATCAAATCAAAAGGTTTCAATTTTGTGGAACAATGTGTTTCTATTCGCATTGAAAACAATGCCATATCAAGCACATCATCCCAGTCATTATTTTCATTGGCTAATTTGATTAGTTTCCTACATGAAAGTATTAAGAAAAATCTTTATCTTATGAAAATCTTTATCTTATATATATAATTACGCCAAATACGATGACATTAGCACATATATGATCATTACACCTTTTTAAAGTTTTGTTGGTGTTTTCATCCTGACCATTGGCCTGTGGATGATACACAGCCGTTTTTCTTCTTTCGATGTCGAACAGCTTATATATTTCATCGTTTAGCTAGAAATATAATTTCAGAGGGTCGTAAGAATTTATAGCGCTAAACATTAAAATATCAATTGGTATTAACATACATTTCATCTACGGGTTTCAAACCAGCTAATCTTTATGGTTAAAACCTTGTTACATTTTAAACTACATGAAAAACTGGTAAATTAACAATATTCATTTAATAATAACTTATGATTATTTACCCACTCTTCTAAATTTGCCATTATGCCTGGCCAAAAAAACTTTTCTCGTATTTTGGAGAAAGTCTTCGCTCTACCAGAATGACCACCAATCTTACTAGCATGTTCTTCTTTGAAGACCTTTTCCCTTGCTTCAATGTCAAGAAGAACCTCTGGTGCATACTCCTTCCCATTCACCTTCACTTTTCGTTTTAACATGTTACCTGAAAAAATGAAATTAAAGATGAAATAATTTTAAGGGATTCGTTGTCTGAGCATTATTACTTTGGTATTAGCTATCGAAAAAAGGCGACAATTAACTAATGAAACCAACTCTCAACAAAATAGGATTTTGCTTTTCATCTTATAATTTTTTTTTTCTTTTTCGTGGCGGTCTTGTCCAGTTGACTTAAGATTTCCTCTGGATAAGACCAATCCAGCAAATAGTTTTTAACTGCCACCAAGCTGTCATTTTCTTTCAATGTTATGCAGGGTTTTAGTCCATCCATGTTCTAAACAAACTAAAGGAAACATACATAACATACATATTTATACAAGCTTAACTTGCGTAGTCGCTAATTTGCCAAATGTTGAGTTTTAAAGTGAACCTCAAAAAATATGCATTCACACAAACAATAATGTCAAGTCGGTCTTCTAGACAGTGCCTTTTCAGCGTGAACACCGCTACACTACGATGATGCGATGAGTTCATTTTGTTAAACATCATTCTTTAAATTATATGAAGTGATGTTTGAAATGTATATGAAGACATTTTCAGTATGATAAAACTTGAAAAACTTCAATAAAAATGCTTGGGGCGGTGGGGCGGAATTTCTTAGAAGATGAATTTCCAAAATTGAATAATTTTCATTTCACAAAGCAACCTACTTCGATGAATATGGTTGAAATATTTTCAAAGCTTTGAACCTCTTCCTGTTTAATTTTCAAGCAAATCCTAAGTTCTCAAAAGAGACGGGCGAAAAACATTGGTTTCCATTTATCGAATTTTTTATTGAATTTTCGTGCTTACTAATTTTTTAATTACTAACTTTGCACTTGCTTGTAAGGTCAAGGCGTTTCAACGTTTATCTTTTACAATACGATTCACATCGCGCATGTGCAGAATGCTTAAGTAATTGTAAAGTGCTGATCGCCATTGCAAAATCGATCCTTATTACAATAGTTAATCATTTTTCTATACAAACTATTCAAATCCTTGAGATCAAATAAAACGTGAATGAGGAACAAAAGAAAACAAGCTATGATTTGAAGAATTTTTATCAACCAGTGAAAATGATGATGTCAACAATTATGTGATTACACAACTTCAGAACTGATTGTCTTTGGTTTTCTTTTTATTCAATTAAATATTTCTAGTGCCCACTTTTTCTCAAAAGATCATAATTCAATGTCGTTGCAAAAAGTTTAAAAATAAGAAAAATAAAACAACATTATTTAAGTGAATTTTAAGATTTTTAACCTTCTTTTTGTTTCAACAATCTTTGCCTCATTCTCAAATTGTTTTCTTTTTTTATCAGCAACCCTAGACAAATCTTCAAAATCTTAAGCAACGTTTCTAGGATCAAGTCTTCTCAATCAACATAAGATTTCTATATTCATAAACGTCCTGTAATAAAAACAATGTACTGTGTAGTTGATTTTTGTCAATTGATATTACACAGTATTGTACTTTCCCACAATGCTCCTTGCCTTGAATTTGTGTGTGTGGTGTGTGTTTGTGTGAAATAAGTAATTTTAAAATTACTTGGATTTTAGGCGATGTTTAAGCAACTTTTCCGATGAGGTAATAAGCCAGATAGATATAAATACGTGATTTTCTACCATTGTAAAAAAATAAACAAAAAAAATAATTAAAGTGATTGAATTGAAAACTCACCCAAGTGATTTGTTGTGACTGTTAGCTACTTCTTCAATTATCTGAATGGCGTTGAGTAATTCGTGCAAGATATATTCTTCTTCATTTTCTGGTGGCAATGCAGTAACTGCTGCCCATATATGGTAAAAAGCAGGCGAAATACGTGATGAAAATTCATCGGCCACATGTCTGTTACGATGGATCATCTTGATCCTTCTTCATCATTTACAAATATGCAGGTACTGTAACTGAAGAAAGCTTTGCAAACGAAATTTAAAAGTTAGTCGTAATAAAGTTAAAGTCCTGAAATTTTTTAACATGTAATTTTTTTCAACTTCCATATCAGTGTTTGGTGTGACATGAAAGAAAGAATACACTCTTTTTGTTTTATAAGAATTACATAATTCGAGCTAAGACTTGTGATTCTTAAAAATTCATAATAAATGAGCCTCAAATATTCCAGAGTGATTCTTAATTTTCTTACTTGAATTTTTTCATATTTCTTTAAAAAATGGCGTTATAAGGTTATTAGAAATAATTAATGTATGGTTATTAGAAAGGCATCTAAAATATAGGAAAATATACACACAAAACCTCTTTTTGAAATGTTGAAATCTATATTTTGAGCCTGAGCATGATTCTTAAATTATTCTTAATTTTTGGGCAATCTGAGTCTAATGATTCTTATCAAAAGGATTATTATAAAACAAAAAGAGTGTAATAATTTAATGATGCAACTGGACTATATCCACATTTTTGGCCTAATTTGCTTCACCACCACATTGATGCATTCCCAACACCAACATTGCCAAAAAACTCCAAATACATTCCTATTCCTATTAGCTTTTTTGTTTTAGTATTTTCCTGACGTTCTATTGGTATAATGCGATTTACATTGACGTAGCACTTTCATTCTAATGAACACCCACACCCCTTGAAACACCCCTTTCTAATGAACTTGGATTGGCCTGTTAAATGAAATAACCACTTACTGCACGTCGTAATGAAACCTGCTTGGTCATGGTTGTATTGAGTGCCTTCAACTTATAAACCCTCCCTCCCCGATAAAATTATGGAAATTTTTTCAAAGCGCCCTACAGGCGCCCAGACTTTTGTGGAGCACCATTGACACTTTGCAAGACTAGGAGGATTTTTGGAGGCAGACTTTAACGTGACAATGATTTGATTTGCTGCCGTAATGGAAGACCTCCGGCAGTTTGTTAACAATCATTCATGTCGGTCGTCAGGAACTATTTTATTATTATTCTTTATCAATCACTGCTTGTGAAAGATATGATGGAAAGACTTCCACTCATTGGTAACCAATATCCAATCTAAAGTCCTGATAATATAGGAAGTGCGGATCTTAACAAATTTTTATGGGGCACTATCTTGTTCTTGGGTATAACCCCTTTTACAGTATGAAAGAATTTATGAACTATAAAAATCTGAAACTTGTTATCGTTAGCTTTTTGAGAATAACATCATGTAGGATTATAGTCCATTCGTTGAAGTAAAAATACCTGGAAAAAATCATGAATATCGGAATATCACAGCAAGGCTAGTTGCTACAGTCATTGTTTGCTGTATGGGTGCAGTTTCACTCGTTGTCAAAACCCAAAGATGTCTCACGTCCTCACTCATACTACAACCCCTTGTTAAGCCAACACGTGTTTGAATTGATCTCATCATTGTCTGTTCAATGACATGATCTGACCTTATTCCAGCCCAATATTGACTTGACCTTTTGATTGCATGAAAACCCTCATCAAACATTTGTTTTACCCACAGATGATTTTATTGTATTTTTAACATGTGCTGTATGTACAACCTTGCACTTTTGGCGCCCTGTTGCAGCAAAAAGGTTAAACATCTCTTTTGTTGCTTCCAAAAGAAGTGATTGATAAGTTTTGAATGAATTTGGTAATTCCACTTGAAGAAAGTTGTTTATCAATATCAATATCTTCCTGGAAAGTGTTTTAAGTCTGCAATATCGACTAATCTATCTTCTTCCATGACTTCAATGATAAACATAATTAAAGCTGATTCTGCTATCAAATGTGCACGGATTGCTACAGAGATAGACATTCCGAAAACCATATTGATAATACTATGCTGTGTATATAAGAAGCTCTTCTAAACCAGATCCTGTCATCATACTTCCTTAACTACCTAAGAAACTCATGAATGTATGAAAACCTCCAAGACGGCATACAATATTTAAACCAGCATTTTTGATTATTCCAATAGATGACATATGTCTTTCAAGGGATTTCATTGTATGGCGTATGAACACAAGTGTTAACTAAAACTTATTTAATTATTGAATCAAAATTCAAAAGTATTATTCCCTTTTAAGACAAGCACAAAAATAGCAATGTTTAGAGAGTACAAAATGTAATCAGTACTGAAAATTTGCCATTCTATCATGGCAGAAATCGTAGTTTCTTCAAGGAAATTTCAAGGGGCTTTTTTTCTGTTAATCTACGCATCAAAAGGAAACTCTTTGTCAGATTTCAGCTTGGCATGTTTTTTTTTTCAGGTAATAGCATAGAACAACTGGTCAGTTCAGGAAAAAGATTGGACGATAATCCGTTGGTTATGAAGGATTGGAGACTTAATCGAGTTTTAAAAGGTTTTAAAAGGTTTATTGGTATCTTGTCCAAACTAGTAACGCTGTTCTTCTTCTTCTTCTTAACGCTGATCTTACTTAAGCGTCGAAGGAGGGTTTCACCAGATCACGAACTGCTTTATTAAGTTTTTGGACATACACGTTTTGCATTGATTATCTTTTCTGCTATTGTGTCAAATTTGCTTCGTATAAACAAGAAAAAATTTGTTTCGGCAAACCGAGGCCCCCGCTTAACCTGACTGAAACCGAGCTGATTTTTCTCATATAAACAGCCCCTGTGAAACAATGCTTTTGTTTGGAGTCAAGTCGCCGTCCTCGTTGTCGTTAGGGAGTTTAAGAAGTTGCAACGGCAACGAGGACAGGGACATGACTCCAAACAAAAGCTTTGTTTCTTTGTGGAATTCGTTTACTTTTTACAACAACACCACTGGGAAAATTTTGTGAGATAATTAGATCATTAGCAGATTCGCACGTTCTATGCACAACGTGAAAAGTCATGTTTTGAAGTTGTGCTGACAACGGGGACGTGATTTTAGGGTGAAATATTTTTTCTTATGCAGATTTTTCCACGACTTAACTAACACGACGTAACTTTTCGGTCACCATGAGTTAATCTAACGGATAGTTTCTCTAACCAAAATAAATTCTTCAAACATTGATTTGATAGTCTACTTATTTAGCTCGCCAAATTTCTCAGTTTCTTAGAATAGAGTGAGCTTACTACAGTAGTTTCTTAGGTTTCCGAGCTGAAGCGACTAGAGTTTCTTATAAACCGGTTTCTTATAAAAAAAAATATGTGTAGTTGGGTTCACTCTTGCATAATAAGGCGTTGAATTTATTGCCTTAACAAATATCAATTAATGAACTTGCACCGCACGCATTCCCCGCTAATGCCGCCCTCGTTTGTTTTGGTCATAATTTGATTGTTCTTGGCAAAATGGTCAGCCAAATAGTATATGCATCAGGTTGCATGTTAAAATTGTAGTCTTGATTATTTTCTTTTCTGATTTTCTTTGCGTATGGATGATTTATTGGTTTGTTTTGGCAGAAAAAACCGGCCGAGAGAAATCAGCGAGAGTCCTAATTTACTAGTGAATTTAGACTGGTGTAGTCCTAATTCCCTAGTGAATTAAGAGTAGACTAGGAAATTAAGACTAGAAGCTTAACAATCAAAAAGTCTTATTTTCCTAGTGAAATTTATTTTCTTAGTGAATTTTATTTGAGAAAGCAACAAGATGAGTGGTGGTGCTAAAAAAAGAAAGCACTTCAGCTTGGAAGATATTGAAGTTTTTATACGTTTTGAAACATACCCGAAATACATCGTTAAATGGGGAGACAGATCAAACTTTAGAAGAGCAAGTAAGAAGTTCTCAATTGAAGATGGACAATTTTTGTATGAAGAAAAACGTCTTGTAATTCTTGAAAGACAAAAACAGCAAGAAATAGTTAGAGACATACATGAAGGCATAGGTCAAAAGTCAGCATTCCAAAGCCCTTTCCTCGCACTACAAGAGATTACGTACGCAAAAATTCTCGAACAATTTTTTTGGTATTCCATTAAAGATGTTGTAGATTATTGCAAAGCTTGTGACATCTGCCAAAAGCAAGGAAATTTAAAGCTAAAATCAAAGAGTAAACTTCATAGTATACCTGTTCCTACGATGGTTATGAAACAAATTGGAGTAGATCTTTGCAGTTTACCAGAAGTTGATGGTTTCCGCCACTTAGTAGTGTGAATCGACTGCTTCAGCAAATGGTGAGAGGCAAAACCAATTATGAATAAGAAGGCTACAACTATTGGTCAGTTTTTATACGAGCTACTGTGTCGGCATAGTTGTTTCTGAATACAAATAAACGACCAGGGGAGAGAGTTTGTAAATGAAATAACCAATAAACTTCATCGTCTCACTTTTTTCAATTCCCTTTCTAACATTATCAGGAATAATTTTATTCCTAGTGAATATGTAAACGAAATTCAAAACTCCTTATTCTCACTCTCGATATAATATCTTCATTTCAAATTCATAATAGTCCTAATTCACTGACCACTCTTAAATTCCTAGGGACATAAGACTAGATAGGGTCCTGATCCACTAGGAAAATAAGACTAGAGGTCCTATCGACTGTATGTAAGCTACCTTGGGAATTAAATTTTGTGACTTTTGCGAATATCTGCCAATTTTGCAAACTTAAACCCATGCAAAACACCAAGAAAACACGAAACACAATTCGCAAAAATTAATCCACGCAAAGGTTAAAACTGTTTTTTTCTTTCTGTATAAGCCCTTCCGCGGACTTTGTATCTTTTTAGTCGACTTTGTCCTGTGTACGCAGTGAAAAACTCTAAATTTTCTTAGAGAAAGCTTTAATCGATAAATACTACGAATTTTTGACTTTTGATACTTTTCTTAAGCAGGCCTGTCTTGCAAAAAGTAATTCAAGCAAAACCGGCTAAAAAATTTAATCCCCTTAAAAGGTAATATCTTTTATTCGGGTATTCCTTAATAGATTGTGGGGAAAAACAAATAATTTTAGTCACAGAAGAACCTTTTTCATTTGTTAAACAATTAATGCATTTTACCTGGCTCTGCTCATTGTGGTTTCTGATTTTTCGGGAAAGCGTAACCTATGACCGAACGAAGTTCCTTTGAGCACACTTTCGACCTGAACATTTCCCACATGAAAGTTGGATTCAAGCGATTTGTCGACTTGTATGCTTCTAATGCTAGAGATTTCACATTTTGCTTGTACACTGATTCACAAATATACAAGCAGAGGACATCGGACGAAAGTGTAATACACCTTTCCCGAATTTGTTTTTATATGCTGTATTCTTTCTATTGTCCATACGGGCCTCGCTTCGATGTAATCTTTTGGTAATTATTAAGTTATAGATTTTGATCATTAGCAAATCACAGTGGGAAAATCTTTGGTAATTATAAGGACAGATACGAGGCCCATATGGACAACTCGGTCAAATGCAGCATATAAACATGAATTCGGGAAAGGTGTATAAAGTCACGGTGAACTGCCCTAAGGGAGCGTATTAAGCCGGTTTTCCACTAGGCGGTTTAGAACGGGCTGAGCAAGGTGGCTAATGGTTTTAAAACAATGGCCGCTGTGTAATCCGCACAGCGCGTTTTTATTCAATTTCCACTTGTGAAACTTTGACAAAGAGCTCAAAGAGTACAAAACAGAAAAAATAAACATGAATACCAGGTAATTATCAGTCTGATTTGATTTTCAAATGATCTCTGCTTGAACAGAACATCCAAATAAGGAAAGCTCACACGATGTATTCATTAGCTAATTAATAGATGCTCTTTGCACGTCCAAAGAGGAGCGAATTCGAAAAATGTCCTGTATATGTTCTGAAAAACTAAACTTCTTGTCAATCGTCCCACCTAAGAGCTTTACACTTCGTAAAGATGGGAGAGATTCACCACTTACTTTGAGCTGATGAGAGCTACTGTCACTACATCCAAAAAGGATGAACTTGAATTTATCTGGATTTATGACCTTCTGATTTGACTTAAACCAGTTGATGACGACAGAAATATCTTTTAAAAATTTATCCATGTTAGGGTTAGGATTGGGGAGAAATTTTAGGGAGTGAGAGAGGGCATATTGAAATTAATAATTATTTGTTTGATATGAATAAATTAAAGCTTTTAAGCATCGTAATACATTTACATCGTTACAAACTGGCGCTTCCAAAAATTAATGTCATACTTTAAACTTTCTGAGTTTGAACTGCACAATTGAAAGTCATGTCGGGCGTTAAAGAACCAGGTTCTTCTCGGCGCTGACCAATAGACCTTTTCATTATAAATGTCACTTAAGATAACAAGATACGAAACTGGTTGAGGTTAAATTCAAAGGCCTTAAAAATGATCCAACTTGAGAATAAAACATTTTTAGGACAAATCAAGGAACGAATGATACCAGTGGTAGAACTAGATTAGTATACGAAGCCAGAACGTTGCGATCTGACCCTCAATCCTTAGTGCTTGTAGTGTAATATAGACAAGAATTAGTAATAAATCAATTCATTTTGGTGAGTAGATCGTCCAATGGTCGAATAGCCGAACGTGATTTTATTCATGTCATATTTGGACGTTTCTTGAACAGTTCGATGGAAGTTTGTTTTCGTGTATTGTTTGGGAAGCTATTCCATACCTTTGGGCGTCAAGTTTGAAGTGGTTTCTTGTCGATCTTAATTTGCTTTTCCAAATGAAGTTGTGCAGTATTTGAGGAGAAAGGTTGTATATTTTGCAAGCTATCGGTTTCTTATCATAGAACTCCATTGGTTTCAAGTTTGCTGATTGAATGACTTTGTTGTCTGCAATGTTTTTCTTTATCCTCATGACGTATATCGAGCAGCTCTGACGTCAAGATTTGAAAGATTTCAGCTTGCCCGTATTAAGATGCTGTACAAGACTGCCGGTCTACTTTGAAAGTGTAGAGTTTTGAAAGTTTCCGTTGACATGTTGATCTCGTATTGTAGAGGTTCTCGACTTTTACATCTGTTTTTGTTTCTGGAAACATTTTCAAATAAATCTGTAGATCATAGATTTACCACTCGATCAGCATTTTATATTTTACTAAATTAAAAAGGGTCAGTAGAAAAGGCAGGCCTCCTTATCTTCAGGAAAAATTCTTGAACATTTATCACACATTGGGAACAATAGAATTAAACGAGATAACAAGATCTAAAACACCTATAAGTGAAACAAGTTTGATAGAAACCAACAAAGAGAATTCTCAATCAATCATTATAAGGTAAATAAAATGAAAAAGAGAAATCTGGAAATAATGATACAAATTCTTGGGAGTATTATACATAATAACAGCATGACATCGTTCTGACTCGAATCTTATGTAACTATGAGCCAGTCCATGCATGTGGATTGCATTGTATGTATTGTATATGTATCTGCGCCATCAAAATTTGTGTATCTTTTTATATATTACTTTCAAGTAAAGTCATGCTTACCATTTTAATCCAACTAAACAATGTGAAATTAGCATAGGCACAAATACTGAAGTGCATACATTATCATCTAACCATGAAACAGAAGTATCATCTAATCATATATATAACGGAACTAACTTTTATTTAACGCCTACTACAGCAAAAATTTCCCAGTGATCATTTATGTTGGATAATAAAGTTGATTGAGGCAAACACAACACAGTGACGACTGGCACTTCTTTGCAAAAGTAGATGCTGCCCTCTGCAGTGAACGTGTTAGCATAACATTACACACATGGGGCTTGAAGATTGAACAGGAAAGATTAATACATTAGGAGTTTAGGAAGATCAGTAAATTTTTAGGTGACTTTAAAAGAATCTTTGAATTTTTTAGGATAGTTTAAGAATTTAGAAAGTCTGGGGCCTTGAAAAGAAAACATTACACAATTTTTTTAAAATCTCAGAGCATTCTATCACCTGTGTTAGTGACCAACTTTCAAATAGGTTGGATAGTGATTGTCCTGTCCAGTAAAGGATTTAGATGAAAGTTATATATATCAATATCAATCATGTAAAAAAAATTTAACTTTCTGATGTCTGAAGCAAAACACTCAACCACCATAGACGACAGTAACAAAATGCCTGACATAGATTTCCAAACCAATTTCAGGGTAGATCAACATTATTGTCCATAAGTTAATATATACGTGAAAAACCACATTACTGTTTTGAAGGTCAAATTTTATAGGCCACAAATTTTAAATTCATTATATACCAATTTGCTGTTGCCATTCAAAATGCATACATGAATATTGTCACTCCTGATGATTTGTGATCAAACAACACTTTTCAAGATCTTTGTGAAGGTAGAAACTTTAGCAAAGCAAAATTTCATGATTGTTGTGCCAAATTCAAGAAAGTCTATTCAATTTTGAAGTTCATTTTAAGAACGTTGCAAAAGTTTATTCCCCTTTAAGAAAAAGAAAACACAATAGAATCTGTGGGGAATCCAATGCTGACTATACCAAACCCATTTCTTTCTGGTATGTAACATAATATTATCACTCACTTATGACTTAAAACGGATAGGAATAAATTAAAAATGATATTGATAAGGGTGTGACTCAAAAGAAGTCAGCACCAAACAAATAACCCAATAACATTCAATTTCAGAAATCAAAAATTAGCCCATTATAACGGTTAAATAAAGTTACCCCCTCCTAACAGCCCCGGCTTATGGAGATTCCCTACTTAACCCTAATCCCTAAAACCTATAGATACACATCTTCTCTTATTTTTAAGCATAATTATATGCCTTTAATTCATTTTTTTAGCTGGGGCTGACATCTGTATATGTGTAAGATACATACTGCGATGGGGGATGGAAGTTCTGAAAAATGACTGAAAGGGGGGCAGTTTTTTTTGGGCTACAAAAAAAGGGGGGGGGGGGGGGGAGAAAGTAAAGGGGGGGTTGTGGTAGAAAGGGAGGGGATAAGCACTTTTTACTGTAGATTTTCAAAGAGCAGAATGTTCAAATAGTTATTACAAGTATTAAACTGTTTCTATTTTCAATCGATTTTCAAATGTTTATTAACATCTTCAAAACTTATAATCAATAAAGTACCTGCTTTCCTTATTATCAAAGCGTTCTTCCAAACACAGGCTGGGTTGAACGAGTATACAGCATCTTGGAGCAACTTTCAGTGGGAAATTTAAAATATTTTTTTTTTAGGAGTGCTTAAGCTCCCCCTGTTGTGTGAGAACCACTAGGTTATACAGAAGAATATAAATATCTCATACAGAAATAAAATATAAAAGATCTTTTTGACGTGTCCACCTTAAGAACGTCACAGACAATTCATGTATTATAAGGAAGCTTATGAATTAAAAATCAGAAGATAGCCGAAAGAAATAGGGGGTTGAAGATTTTTTTGTAAAGGTGTGTGTGTGTGTGTGTGTGGGGTGGGGTAAACAGAAAAGGTGGGGGAGGGGGGGGGGGGGGGTGATTTTAAAAGGCCCAATAATTCTCTTTGAATATCAAAATCAAGAACCACTTTTATTTCTTCAATAGTTTCACTCCTGGATGAATGGCATCGTCGTGATGGAGCTATATGCCATTGGCAGAAACTACGGGGGGTACCAAATAATTCTGGGATACCAAATAATGTATTACAGCACGAAGGTATTGTTATCTATATATTATCGATTCTCTGTTTGTTTGTTTGTAAGTCACACAAAATGGTCGATTGAGTTGTGAGCGAAATTATTACTTTTTTTGTGTGCGACGTGAGTTCGAAGCAAATACATTGCAACCCCAATCGAACGTGACTTTTTTTGGCTGATAAACTAATAGAAATAACGTTTTGTTTTTATTATTATTGTTAGTTTTATATTCCACGTTGACTTGGCTTTGAAAACAATACATCAACTAAATACAACGAAACTAACTGATTAAACATTTGGGACAAAATGCAGCAGTGGCAGACATGGTAGCATGTTCGGTTTGCCAGTGTATCCTAACGCTTGCCTGAATGTCTGAGACGAGTGAACTTTTTTGTCGAGCAACCAAAATGTTTAAAAACCATAAAACAAAATATTTTTTGCTTTTCTTTTAATGTTTTAATTTCTTTTTTTAATTGTTAAGCGCTTCTGATCGAACGTTTTTTTATTCTCTTTATTCATTTAGCACGTGCCTTTTTTCTCTCCTCCCGTGTGAACTTTTTAAGAAGAGAAACCATTTTCCCCCTGTTTGATAGCACCCATGTTAGAGCGCGTAACTTTTTTAAAACAAAAGCTAATAAAAAGTTGAAGTTTTTTCTTCCTACGTTTTGAGTGTATTATTGTACTGCTCAACGATTGTTTTAAAAAATAAATAAGTAACACATCATGAAATTTGGGGTTTTTTGGAACCATTGTATAAACTGATATTTTATATTTGATTTCGAATCTGCCTCTGGCTGAATACAAGTTGTACGAGCCGTTTTTCAGGAAATATGAGGATTATTGGGTTCTCCGGGGTGATACAGAGCAGGTGCACATGAGCGGCGAGCGACACCGCCTTGGCGGCTAGTCTATATATTAATAGCTGATCCTCTGTCCGTTTGTTTGTCTGTTATGCAAAATGGTAGATTGAGTTGTGAGCGAAATTACTTTTTTTGTGTGTGTGATGTGTATGTATGCAAGTATGTATGTAGCAATTAACATAACACAAAATAATGAATGCCGTAAACAAATATAAACTGAAGAAAAATATACCCAGCAATGCTTCTTTTTTGTAGTACAATCGCAATGAAATACATAATCCATTCTTCTCTTAAATAACCTTCACAACATACCATGTGTTTCATTTATACATTTATAAATTTCGTTTATAAATAGCTACACTCTTTCTTTTCTGACCTAAAAGAAAAAGATTTCAGTAAAGAACAGCTACAATACTTAACACTACTGCAACTATATTTAAGCAAACCAAAACAAAATGCATAAATGGCTGGCAGAAAGGCATGCAGACAAAGCATCAAACATCGTCAATAGATACAATTTGACAGCATAACACGTTCCCTACTTCCACAGCCATGAGAAAGGAAAACAGTCACAGCTGTGGGACCATTTTTAATTATCTGTAAATAAATAAATCAAATCAAATCTTCTTTGCTAACTATAAAAATAATAATAGCGTGCGTTACCAAAACAAATTACTCTTGTCTTTGTTTTTCATCCGGTAGCATATAAACTAAATGAAAGAACTCATATAATAAGATATCTATTCAAAGCTATAGTATTTAATCTTTCAAAACTAAATTAAAACCATTCCTTACTGTGTAAATAAACATCATTTTGTTCGGCATTTCTTCACTACACTTTCTTCTGTATAGCGATATTTGATAACTAAAACGTAAACAAACATTTAAATACATTTAAATACAAATACATGTACCTAACTTGTTCTTTTATTAATCAAAAATAAAAGTTTTATAATAATACCAGCTGTTTGTTCGATCTTTCTGCAGCTAATTTTTAAAAACTTCACTGCACTTCTTCTGTATATCTAAATATGATTTTTCATTGTAAACAAACAACTAACTCACTTACACGTGCTACCCGATAATAAAACGTTTTATAATAACTAGCCGCCAAGGCGTCGTCGCTCGCCGCCCATGTCCACCTGCTCTGTATCACTGTATCAATAAACGTCAAATTTCCTTATAAACGGCTCGTACAACAGAAGCAGATTCGAAGTCACAACCTCTGGTAAAACCAATCTTTTATCAGTGTAACAATACACTCAAAACGTAGAGAGAGAAAACTTCAACTTTTTATTAACTTTTGTTTTAAAAAAGTTACGCGCACTAACATGGGTGCTATCAAACGTAAGGGGGAAATGGTTTCTCTTCTCAAAAAGATCACACGGGAGGAGAGAAAAAAAGCACGTGCCAAATGAATGAAGTGAATAAAAAAACGTTCGATTTGATTAAAATAGATTAAAAGAAATCGATTAAAACAAATTAAGACAACTAAAACAAAAGACAAAAGCACAAAATGAAATATATATTTTGTATCATGATACTCTATTTTTACCTATCGGTTTTTAAACATTTTGATTGCTCGAAAAAAAAGTTCACCCGTCTCAGACAGTCAGGCAAGGATACGTTAGGATACACTGGTAAACCGCACATGCTGCTACGTTCTGCCACTGCTGCTTTATGTCCAAAAATATTAATCAGTTAGTTTCTATGTATTTAGTTAATGTATTGTTTTCAAAGCCAAGTCAACGTGAAATATAAAACTAATAATAATAATGAAAACAAAACATTATCCTAGCCAAAAAAAGTCTCGTTTGATTGGGGATGCAATGTATTTACTTTGAACTCACGTCGCACACCAAAAAAGACATAATTTTGCTCATAACTCAATCTACCATTTTGCGTGACTAAGAAACAAACAAACAAACAAACAAACAAACGGAGAATCGACTATTAATATATAGATCATATAAGCCATTAAAGAAATGAAGTTCATGGTTTTAATCATTTCGATTAAAAAAGCAAACATTAGACGTTTGAAGAATGAAATATTACTGCTGAATGAAGTGTTACGTAACTCTGTCAGCTTTCTGGACTTTACACATATTTCTACAGTTTTCCTCATTGGAAATGATAAACGTTTTCAACAACAGCGTATAATCCAAAAGAAGAAGTTACATAATATTGGTCTCCATCAGTCATCAAATAAACATGATCCTGATAAAGTTATATTCAACTACACATGGCATGAACTAACAGATGCTGAGAAGTCCTTACTTAGACCGAAACGCAAGAAACTGTCAAAGCACGCATGAAAGACATTGCATATTCAATGTACAACAACTACGACCACAAAAAAGAAAGAAACCTCTCACCTGAAGAATTGAACGCTCTGAAATCATTAAAATCACGACCTGACATAGTAATACAGAAGTCAGATAAAGGCAACTCTGTTGTGATTATCAATAAAGATGTCTACCTCCAGAAAATGCAAGGTATACTTTTTGGCACTGGTAAATTTGAAAAATTGGATATTCCTCCTGGAAAGGTAATCAATAAGATTTTGAATCAAGAAAAAAAGATTAGAGACAATTTAAAATTCGTTTTCCTTTTTGGATGTAAAGTTAGATAGAGAAGAGGGTAAATTTGTTACTAGTATTTACCGTAAACCGACCTTTAGCGGTGTTTATTCTAATTTCTATAGCTTTATTTCAGTAACTTACAAATATGGATTAGTTTATTCACTATTATTTCGCGCTTTCACTATCGTCTCAGATTTCTCTAAGTTTCACGTAGAAATTCAATTTTTAAATGAAGTTCTTTCTAAGAATGGGTACCCTAAGAATGTTATAGACGTGTGTGTTAAGAAATGTCTTGATAAGATACACACACCACCTCCCAACACACTTAGTTATGATGTACCTAAGAAGAATGTTCTTATTGTTTTACCATATTTGGGTTCTGTCTCTTTACTAGCTAGAACACGTCTTAGGAAACTTTTTCGTAGACAACTGTCGTTCTCCAAATTACAAGTAGTGTTCAAGTCGTCTTTGAGATTATCTTCTTTATTTCGGTTTAAGGATAAGCTTCCCATGTCTCTTACTTCCGGTGTTGTTTATAAATTTTCGTGTAGTAGCTGCTACGTTACTTATATTGGTAAAACTATGCGACACCTGAAAGTTAGAGCATGTGAACACCTGGGAGTGTCTCCTCTCACTGACAAAATAGTTTCGACACGTGAGCACTCCGCAGTCAGTGATCATTTACTGATGACATCACATTGCGCGGACATTAGCAATTTCTCCGTTCTTACATCCGATAACACCAATTATATATTAGAAATTAAGGAAAGTCTTTTCATTCAAAAAGACAAACCCCAGCTGAATCGTAATATTTCGTCAGCTCCATTGTACTTATTTAATTAGTTGCTTTTATTAAAATTTGTATAGGTAATACTTGTATATATATAAAAAAATTATAAAAAAATTTTGTACATATGTGTGATCATGGCTCTTGTGAGAGCCGAAAGCTAATAAACATTTCATAGAAAAGACTGTCGCTTTTATTATATTATTTTATTATTATTATCTATGAAGACATGCTATGAATTCGATGTTTTAATCATGATGTTGATGGCTGGTACACATATCCTTTATACGCATTATCATAATTGTGGGATGTTAGATTCTTTGGTGTACAGGTTTGCATTAGTTTTATTATGATTTGTTTTACGCAGAAGTTACTTTTGGTCAAATATTTCAATGTTCTAATTTCTATTACTATTTTGATGTTAGATTCTTTGGTCTCCAGGGGAAATTAACTAAAACTGTTAAAAATTTTTTGACCAGTTATATTCAACACCACAACATGGGCAAACTTATCATTGCCAATTCTTCATTTTATTTTTCATGAACTGGACGCATTGCTGAACATGGGTGGCGAGCGCCGCTGCCTGGGCAGCTAATCTGTAATAATGACAGTATCTGGTGAATTACTTTCTACATTACCTACAACATCAGATATAAATGTCTCAGCAACAACTTTTTCGGTTGAATTGGGAACCTTAATCTTTCTAGGATGTTTATATTTTGAATGAACTGCTAGATTAGAATTCATTTCGAGTTGTTTTGGGCAATGTGAGCATTAAACATTCTTTTCTTTGATATAGATCGGCGTTCGCGTTCGTGGAGATCGGACGTATTAAGATTAACGCGCCAAAACTTATGTAGGTGTGGCATTGTTTACTCTTCCTACTTGCCTTAAGTAACTAATACTTGTTTGTACAGTATGACTAGAAGAAATCAACAGGATAGAAGAGGAAATTCATCCACGTCAAGCAGGAATGTCAATTCAGATACTTCTTTGGAAATCGTGGATAGTGAGTTAATCACACTTGACTTCCTTAAATAGCAAATTGAGCTTTTAAGAAAGGAAATAAACTTTGCAAAAGATGACATCATCTCAAAATTAACAGAAGAAAACCAAAATCTTAAGATCGAAGTCGACTCTCTAAAAAGCCGATTAGAAAATAGGGAAAACGACCTAATACAAGTAGAAAAGGACCTTGCTGGTTTACAGCAATATAAACGGAGAAATAATATCGAGATAGCGGGTATTCCTGAAGATATAGATCACGCCAGTTATAGAAATAGCTGAAATTGATGTCTCATTAGAGCATAAAGATATACAGGCTGGTCACCGCCTGAAAAAAAGCAAAAACGCCAAAGCAAGCCAGCCCAAAATGTTATTGTGAGATTTACAAATCGCAAACATGCAGAGCTGTTTTTTGCTAAACGCAGAAGTATTAAAGACATTGATCGTGAAAAATTTTCATTTTTTATTTTATTTTCAAAGTCCACCACTTAAATGACCTGATAACCGATTTTCAAGACTTCTCTTTTGGATAAAATTTGGATGTAGTACCATAATGGCAACATAGTTGTGTGTTTCACTGCTTAGTCGCATGTTTTTTGTTCATGGCGAAGAGTATAGCACATCATGTCCATCTGCCAATATTACTTACTTCTACTGTGGTATCTGTGATAAGGTAATTAGGAATAACAGTAAGTCTATATTTTGTAATTTTTGTTCCAATTAGTTCGTTAATAACGGATTTCATTTCTTCGCTGTGAATTTGACGAAGAAACACAGGTTCGTACACATACCAAGGTTTATTATTATAAAAGGTTTATTGCTAAACTTTAACTGCTATTGTATTTTAGATTAATAAAAGAACAGGTGTGCTACGTGCGTAAGTGAGTTAGTTGTATTGATGTTTTTATTATGCATGTTTGTTTACGATGTAAAAGCAAAAGTTTACAACAGTGGAAAACGAAGAAGAAATGCGAGTGGAAGAATGTATCCAGCACATTTTCAGGGTTTTCCTTATTTTGTTTTAGTTATCAAATAATGTGGCTATACAAAAGAAGTGCAGTAAAGTTTTTAAAAATTGGCTGCAGAAAAAAAAAACGATGTTTATTTACACGGGTAACGAATCGAATGGTTTTAATTTTAAGTTTGTTTCGAAAATATATCTTATTAATGTGTGAGTGTAAGAGTTAAAGTAATTCAATCGTTTAGGATGTAGAAGCTGAATGAAATTGAAGAGAAGATGGAGCAACGAAGACAAGGGGGGCGCAGTAAAAGTTTGTTTTGGTAACGCGCGCCATTAGTTAGCCAAGAAGATTTTATTTACAGATCAATTAAAAATGGTTATTATGACTGTGTCTTATCTCATCTCAGCCATGTCTGCTTTTTATTAAATTTTATTGACGATGTTTGGTGCTTTGTCTCTCATTCAGTCTGTCATTTATATCTTTTGCTTCTGTTTGCTTCAATATGGTTGTTGCAGAAGTGTGAATTGTAGCTGTTCTTCACTGAAATCTTTTTCTTTTAGGTCAGAAAAGAAAAGGTGTATAACCAGTAAAGAAATGAAGCAGATGGTTAATCTATGATGTTGTGAGGGATAGTTAAGAGAAGAATGGATTATGTATTTCAAAAATTCATTAATAACAAATAAGAAGCATTGCATTGCATTGCTGGATGGATTCTTATATTTTGTGATGATTACACATTATTTTGTGTTATGGTAATTGTTTACGTACCTGGGTATATATATAAGTTTGGCATTATGATTTTATTTGTGACTTTTTATCTTCTGGGTAAATTTTTGTTTTAAGGAAAAATTCATTAATGGTTGCAGTCGAGTAGTAACTTTGGAACAAAAGAAATAGTTGGAAGGTATGAATTTGTTTTGAATTAACATTTTGTAATGTTTGGTTTCGTATGTCTCGGTAAACAGTTCTGTGTTATATATTGCCATTTTTTTACATTAAAGTTACTTCTCTTCTGTGTATAAATATATTATCCTGAGCCATGTTGCTATTTGTTTCTGTTTTTAATCTTCTGAATGTAATAAAGCCGGATTTCCACTTACGCATTTTGTTACACGTATCAGCCAGTATCGTTTTGAGTTCATTGATTGGTTCTCGAGGTAATTATTTATAATTATTCCTTTGTTTAAATCAATATATATAATGTTTGCGGAGTGGGTGCGTGTAATCACCCGTTCGCCAGCGAAAATATGGAATGCGTGAAAGCCGGATTTTCATTCGACAAAGACAAACCGAGCCAGTTAAATTCGTAACTGTGTGCGTGAATGCGTATCCATATCAAACCAAAATAATGTTACTTTTGTTGGCAAAATAATTAATGCAATGTAAGCCTATCAATACAATGTACTTTTGAGTTATATTGCTATTAAAAATACTCCCGTATATTATTTCAAATGTCGAAATTTTACCAAACCGTACTCCTACCTCGTTTTGATGTGGTAATTTGATGAAAATTACACAATTAGCCCATAGCAACTTTCATGTATGAAGAACTTATTATCAAGTATATAACTAGCATATCAAAATATAAATAGTCAAAATGTGGTTGGGTTTAAAGTCTGATAGTGCATTTTTTTTAAAAAATTTGATAATGTGAACGTGAGATGGAGATGGAAAAGAGAAGGAATAACAAAATAAAATAAAATACTTTATGAATCAATAATTTTCAGTTCTTTCATACATAAGTACAGATTCAAAAAATTTTGACACTCACAGTTGTAAAAGTATCCTGCGTAAATAGTAGATATACACACTCAAATAAAGAAGACCAGGAAGTTGAAACCAACAAGAGATACAACAGGTATATTCCAAACATTTTCCAAAAATGTTTACATTAACCCAGAGATGACAATCAACATTCAGTTAATTGAAACTTTAAAAGTCAAAGAAAATTCAATTTAAAACATGCTTTAATGTGTCATTCCTTTCAAATGAATTGTCACTGAAGATATCTTTGAATGAATGCTTCCGGAGTATTATTTTTTAACACTGGCTGTTAATGCTCAACACTTCACTTTGACATTAGTTACTCCTATCTTTGGTTCAGCCCTTCCATTTCAAGTGTACGAGATGTCCAACAATTATACATTTCCTCTTCATTCATACATTGATAATGTGATATATATACACCTGAAATAGTAAAACAACATATTAATTAATAAGAACATAAAATTTCCCATTCACAAAATGATAGTATTAAGTTATTAATGTGATTTTTCCTAAGTAAAATCATTTTATGTAATGTTATATTATTAGAATGAACCCAAGTAGTAACACCAAGGCGTACAGTTATAGAAAAACCAATTTATTGATTTACTTTTCAGTTATCTAATTCATTTAAAGAATTTTGAAAATTATATTATCATTTGACAAAAACATGTTATAAAGTTTCACCTGCCCAAATGTTATAAATTCTAACACTACAATGTAGTTGCTGTATATATATTGAACAGCAAATCAGACAATAATTTACTGCCATTACAGGTAGGTAATGTTGCTTACATTTTTTTATTGTAAAGCAGTTCAATTTGATAATAATAACTGTACAGCAGTGTATTATAACCTGAAGATGAAAAAGATACTTACGAAAAGTTTCGTAAAATAAATTAATAATTGAATGTTCATGTTTTTATTATTAAAAAACTTATGGTTAATAAAATACCTAATAGATTGATTATTTACCCAAAGTGACACAGATTTTACCCTTTCAAATTCCATTATGATGTGTGCTGTTTTGATTTTTGCTGAGTGGATTACATCAGAAATAATCAAGGTCAATTTTTTTCTGTATATATATATATCCTACTACCCCAAACAGAGGGTAAAGCCTAATACGCTACATTTCCAACTAGCCTTAAGAATTCAAAATCCCTAAGAACCAATTAACAAACTTTTGTGGTGTAAAAGTGGTCTCATTGCATGCAGCAAATGATGTTGTGTTGACTAGTTCAGTCTGTTGTGTGGAAATAAACTCTTTCTTGTGCCAGTGGTTCAAAAAACACAAAAGGCTAAATAAAAATAGCTGAAACGTAGAAGCAAAAGGAATGGATAAGAAATACGTTTGGATCGTATGGATATTCCTACTAGCACACAGCACAGCTGTTAAGCACATTGATGCACAGTCAACAAATAATTTTAGTGTGCTTTAAAAAGTATAGAAACCTTACTTCTAGAATATAAGAGATTGTCAAAAAGGTCAACAAACAATCTATTCCCATCCTCAACTTACATTGAAGGTATTGGTTTCCCAGAAACAAACCTCAAAGCAAAGCCTTCCCGGGGAAAGGGGGAAAATGTCTACTTAACTCTAACTAAGAATGACAACTTTGCATTTTCGTAAGCAGTCCATGTACCGTAGAAACGGGAAAATTTGCCTAAAAGCCATACTTTGAAAATTTTTTTGCTCGCGCATTCAAGGTGTTATCTGAGTGAATTCTACTTGGGAAATCTGATGTAAGTGAGCCAAATTGCACTTTTTGTATGACCCTGTAGGAGGTTTCATCGAGTTACGGCAGCCGAAATGCATCTCTCTGTTAGTATTTTGATGACAATATTTGATCTTGCCAAATGAGCTCCGTTCCGCTAAAAAGCTACACTCCGCAAAAAGTTTCGATACGCGTATTGAATTGAAAAAGTTGAATTCATTTTAACTTTTGACGTATCGTACCGAAACGTATCAAGATCAAACAATCTGGCCAATCAGATGTTAAATTTTCATACGATACCCGTATCAAAATGTATAAGTGGAAATCCGGCTTAACAAATTAATGCCTGAAAAGAAACTCTTACACAAGTTAAATTCTGTGACACAACATGGGTGGCGAGCGACGCGTACGTACCACGGGAATGGTGGATTTGACCTAATGTTTTCAAAGTTACGTTCGGTAAAAAGTTTTTACCCGGGATACTATCTTATTATAATAATCCGCGAATGTGCGATAATTCCAAAAGCACGTGGCATGATTTGACGTCAGTTCTTTATGATCATGGGGAATCATTGCATTGCATCCCCAATCGAACGAGACGTTTTGGGGGAAATATCTCAAGAACCAATAGGGATAACTGACGTTTTTTGGGGTCAGTGATACGGGTGATGGGGTGACGCATCATTTGGGCCTAAATTTTATTTCGTACTGCGGATATGACATCATCAAAATCTTTGATCAGCGATATCTCTCTAACGGTTGGTCGTAGGGAAACGATCCCATACATTTTTTTGATCAGTTGTTCAGCTTTGGCTGACTTACATTACATTACATTTGAGACGATCCAAATGCTAAGAGGCCACCTGCATTTTTTCAGGACTATGAAACTTAGGGGGGAGGAGTGTTGCATCTCGAATCAAACTTCTTGTACCGTGTGCGGACCTGCAGTCTCGTCGGCTGCCGGCAATTCCCCTCAAGTTTGTTTTTATTCAGTTTTTAAAGATGGCGTCTTGCGAGTGAGACTGTGTGTTCGTTTCCTAAGAGTTTCTTCGGTCAAGGTTTGAATTATTACATGATCGTTAAGCACATTTATGTTGTACAAAACGTTTTGACCCTGCATTTGGGACCTTACAATATATTGCTTTGCTTGCGAAGAAGTATGCACATCTGAATCAGGAATGTTTATCGTCTTTTCATGATGATTCTTCGCCTCACACATCCCTTTTATGTCCCAGTAGTCATCTTCTTCGATAGTAAGCAGAAGGTTGACTAAGTCGTCTAACCTATTGTTTGGACGGCGATCCATATAAAAAGTTTTTAATTTGTTGTGAAAGGCTTCAACAAACATTATTGTATCAGTATTCGCATGCGGGAAGTTCCTGTAGCAAAGTGCCCATTTTTCAACATGTGACACATAATATTTTCTGAAATACTCTACAAAAGATGGACATAACGGTTGGTACTTTGAAATAAACCCTTTCAGCAAATCTTCAAAATCGATTTGTCCTGTTCATCGATTAAGATAGATAGAGCATCATCAACTTGATTTTGTAGCTCTTGGGGACCAGCTAAAGGCAATTTTCCTCGCCATGCCTTTTTAATGTGCCACTTACAAAGCATGTGATGATTTTCTCCAAACACATTAGCAAATGCGTTCCACCCGGAATTGTCGTCGTCTGTCATCACCTAATTAACTTTCAAATCATTTTTACAATGTCCTTTGATTTCCTGCAATAAAGGTTGCAAAGTCAAAGTCGTCCGCATAGTTTGAAATCAGAAATGCTACAGGATAACCTTTGTTGTATTCGTCTGCAATTAAAATTGTAACCATCTGAAACGCATATTGATTGGTCTTGTGGGTTGAGTCAACACACACAACTTTGGAGCCATGTTTTTCAAACATTTCCAGTTCTTCTTTCCTCTGAATGCCAATAACAAAGGTATCTTTCTTTAAATTTATTTTATCGTATGTTGATGGGCCAATGAGTGCATCAGCCCCTTGTGGCTTATAAACAATGACTGGATTAAAATTTTCCTGGCTTAGTTTCTTCAATAGCAAGTAAGTTGATGTACTGTCATCCGGATGTAACCGTCGCCCATAGTAGAGGGATCTCTTCATATATGTTTTTCTTTGTCAGCAAGTGGGTCTTTGTCAGCATTCTTTGGTCATTGCTCCTGTGGTCGCGATCACCCAAAGACATACGTAAATCTCTATAAATATCTTTAATAGGGACGCCCAAGGACAATTTTGCAGAAATGTTTGCTTTGACAGATTTTGGCATCGGCTGGAACTTTGTATTTGAAATACTGATTGGATGGTTATGTGTTTTTACGTAAGATACAGTGCTGCTTCCTTTATCATCAACTCGAACTGTTATTCTTGCTGGGCAGAAGCTACCAGTCTTACTGCTCCCTTTTGTAAAGCTTAGATGTAATTCTAGCAGGCTCGTATGACGACCAATGAGGTTTAGTGTGTCCTTCATGTTGACAAACAAAGTATACATACTTAGAATTTAATCCAATTTTCGTCCCAGTTTGTTTGCTGTAGAAAACATGATTTTTGAGTTCCTCCTGCTCCTTCCAGACAGTGAAATCATGTTCAGATGAGAAATTTAATGTCTCGATTGTTACGTCCATGTTATGTTTTACTTTCAAGTGGTTTATTAGCTTTGATTTCTGATATAAAGCTTCTTCGCACATTAGGTAAGGGCATGGGGTACGTGTACCTATACTCTGTTCATCTTTAAAGATGGTATCGTGCGTACGCAGTGTATGCTGTTTCATAGGCTTTTCGGGAAAATCCTTGACCACAGATGCCACACAAATATTTTCTAGGGAAAGACACGCGATCGATTAGAAAATAATGAACTGTTATAAAGTCGTCAGAAATAGTCAGCAGTTATTTCATGAGAGAGTCGATTACAACCCTCGTCTGTATAATCATAGTTCATTGTCTTTAAACTGATCTTTTCAACTTATAATTATTTTAATATGAAATATGAAAATGATTGGGTGACATGTTTGACTTGCTGTTCTACTCAATGCAAATTGAATACTTACAAAAAATGTTTATTTTTTTTACCTGCTTTTGTAAAAAGTAAAATTAAGATCTATTTTCATAGATAAGAATAATGTAGAAAAAATGTTTACGGTTTCTGTGATTGAAGATTTTCAGTTTGGCGACATTTTTTGATTCTTTTCTAAAAATGGAAAAACTAAGAAATTGTTATCCTTGTAATTGCATCGCAAATTTCAGGCTTTTGAGTACTTTTTACTTACTTATCATCGGAAAATACATCAGACTCATTTTCGTTGTTATCTAATGGTTATAAAAATTACTTTCAAATCGCTTTTTAAAGCAGCATGAAGATATAGAATAATTTTTGTCCTGTTCCTACCCTTATCGTAAGTACAATCTTCATTTTGTCTTTTTTTGCGCTTATGCTGGGTATGTCCTGAAAAATAAACATAAAATAGGATGTAACATTAGTTACACAAGCGTACATTACCGTGGCTGATTCGAACAACATGGTTTTCTTTTTAAATCAATAAAAATGATGAAAATATGCGGGCGCACGTTTAAAATATGCGGGCATACGTTTATTATATGCGGCCAAACGTGCAAAATGTGCGGCCGCATATTTTGATGACAGGATGTTATTTCTGGGTGTTTTCTATTAAACGTGGTCTGGAAACTTTACACTACAACTTGATTATGAGGTCTGTCGAATTAAAATCTACAGCATCATCAGCATATTTTAAGTTACAAAACATGGTGTTGTATGTGAAGGTATGTTGTTGTTGGAGATTGTTTCAAAAAGTGTGTTTGCGCCAAAATCTATTGGTTTTTCCTTTTCTGTTACTTGAAGAATGTTACTCAATTCTTGGAAGACAGGAGAATCGGATATTTGCTAAATCGTTTCATCTTGGCAAAAATAGACGATAACATTGCACCTCAAGTGGACAATATTAAGTTAACCGAATTGGGTCTTGCTTATGGCAACATTATTTCATACAGACAATTTTTCGGTGACAGCACAGACGTATCTTCTGACTCAAAAAAGCTGTTAACATACAAGGAAAGAGTGGAGGAACTAAAAGAAAGCTTAAAAAGAACACACAGTGGAAGAATGGATGCCATGAATAGACCAATAACTGTGCAACAAACATACAGTGTTCATGTTGGAATTAAATGTTATGAAAACAAAAAGTACCGACAAAAGATAAGTGAAGGAAGCACAGTAATCTTTGATAAGGAGATGACTTATGAAGATATTCACACTCAGTTATGATCTCATTTCAATGTTTCCAAAGAAATGAAGACATACATAGGTACCTATGAAGGTACTTCACTTGAGCCTAGCTTTATTAACCTTGAGAAATATGCACAACCACCTAAGGAAAGGAAAAGAGCCATAAAATTGCATTTCTATTATCCAAATACTTATACACATTTAGAGTTTCAAAAAAGGTGGTCTGACAGTTTGATGGATGAGGAGGAGAAGAATGAGAATTATTGTTTTGAAGAAACAAATAATGATGATGATGATGATGACGACGATAATGTCTTACTTCCATCTTTTAATGACATCCCTTATGGCACTGATGAAAGGCAAAAGATATGTGAAGTTTGTTCTTGCTCATACACAACAGATACATGTAAGTAAGTAAGTAACAGAAGTTTTTAATCCTTGGGCTTCCATCCGAAATGGTTGTTTTTTCCACCTGCCGACTTTCAACTGTTAGTTGACTTACCACCAGAGATACGTATAGGATTGCTCTAACTTTCCGGTGAGCAGTCAGTCGATGGCTTCTAATGCGCTGACACACTGCTTTTAAAGCGCATCGGAGTGGTGTATCGAGATGCGACATGACTGGACTCAACGCAGGTCGCAGCGGTCGCACTCAAAGGTACTAACCACTACACCATCGATGCACGTATACATGTATTCGTTGCGAGCAGGATATCAGAAAATCATCTTGATAGTACGCTCCCTGATGATAACTCTGACTCTGAGCTTTCAGTGGAGGAAATATGCGTCAATGTAGATTACGAAAGTTCGTCAATCTCCCAAAAAGATTTCGACAAAGCATTGGAGAGACTATGAACAGTGAGAATACAGTGACAAAATCACTTTGGGAAACAACAATGAAAGAACATCAGATTTTGAGGAATCTGGTGGAATTAGTACAAGTTTTGGAGATGCTGAAGTTGGTAGATCTATGGATAGTATTCCAACAGATGCAATCACTGGTGAATTTTAGCTTGGATATTGCCAATTCTTTGATCCAGTCTAATAAGCCTGTACCTAACAGTGGACGCCCTATAAGAAAAAGCATCGACAACGACACCGATGACCTGGTCGAGATTGTGGAGACTCCAAAGCGATGAAACAAACCTACCGTTCCATTTCCCCGCAACGCAGTTAGATTCGACTATCTTGCTCACTTTCCATGCGCAACGAAAGGGAAGAGTCGCTGTCGCGTTTGCCACTCTTATATCCGCATGAAGTGCGTAAAGTGCAACATATTTCTTTGTGTATTAGTTGATCGTAACTGTTTTTCAAGATTTCCATCAGCAATAGACTTTCATAACACTAGTTACATTATTTCTTTTTCTATTTTAGTTTTTTTCCAAAGAATATATTTTTGTCTTCTCGTAGGTTATTATCTTAGGACATTGATATCTATATTCTAATACGCGCTGTGCATCCGCTTTTTTCACGCTTTCACTCTCTAAAATAAAGTGTCAGACCACGGCGGTAAATATTTTTCTACGATTAGTATAGGGGAAAACATTGCATTAATCGTTTTGATTATTCGTGAAATCAAGAAACAACAGACAACAGCGAAAGTATTGCGCGAAGATTTACTAATGTTTTAGGGTAAGTGCGCTTTAGAACTTTTTTGTTTGTTTTGTTTTTTCTTATAGTATTAATAGGGTTTCTGCGTCATTACTTTTCAAATAATACGCGATTGAAGAAATGAATATCATGGTTTTTAATCATGACGGTCTGGGTTCGTAAAGAAACTTGCAATTGTTTTTAATTCACATTTCAACACTTTTACAACTTTCGCTTTTGGCTTTTATTTACATTGAGGTGTGGATGAACAGTTACAGCGATTTTAATCTTTTTGTTGTTTACCTGTACGCACAATTTATTTTAACTACTGCATACATCGTATCGTGAGAGATTTATTACGAATATTTTGATGTGTTTCTGATTAAAAAGCTTTTCTGTTCATACTAAATATGCTTTAGCCGGAATACCTAGAGATTTTTCATTAAAAGAGTGAAGAGTGTTTTTTTTCTGTATTGACGTTAGATATTTTTAATCATGGGGAACCATTGCATTGCATCTTCAATTTATACAATTTATGTAAAAAGTTAAAAAAGTGGACGCACAACACTTTTTTTTTTTTGATGAATTAAAACCAGTGTTCTACACGCTGTTCTACACAGGATACTACATTCTAAACATTCTACATTCCAAACAATTGAGGAACTTTATCATACTAAAATTCATTATAATAAGGCTTTCTCTCTGTTCAGCTCACATCAATTAAAACCTGTAAAAAGTTTTTACACGGGTTACTAGTAAAAAACTAATAGCAAGTATAAAATTAAGTTATTTTTGGTTTTTAACCCCAAATTTAACATCTAGGTCGAAGGATTCCGCGGATTTTTTGGAATTTCTCTTATAAACGTAACCCATTTGTTACTAATGATGCCATATGGCATCATGTTCAAATTTCGGCAAATTTTTGAATAATTGGAAAAATTACTTAATTTTCCTCTTAATATGACCATTTTTGTTTTGCACATAATTCATAATTTTCTCTCTACCGCTTATAGTCGTGGTAAGAAAAGGGTTAAAAGGAGTAGAATGATAGTAAACATAAAGCTGAAGAGCTTGAGAAACAATTGGTCAAAGAAAAGAGTAGCAATTGTGAGCTTGTTGAGGATCATTTAAAGGAAATACAGAACTTAGATACTCATCACAGATCCAAATATAGCATCATGAGCAAAAAATATGCTGGAATGACCAGTGCATTGAAAAAGAAAACCAAATTGATTGTGGCTAATAAAAGTTCCCAAAAAAACAAGACAGTAGTTACAATGACTGACATAGATGGAGTATCTGATGATATCGTGCTGGTTAAAAATTCAAATAATGAAGTATTGACAGGATCTGTGTATAGTTCTAATTTGAAACATCCTGCTCCTGTTACATTATTTAAAGTTAATAGCAGCATTTCAAATAGTAAAATAACAAATAAACAAGTGAAAAATCGTGCAGTTACTGCTCATCATTTTCTTAACCAAATTTCTGGTTCGGATGATAATGATGAGAAGAAAATTTTACTGGCACAGATGATCCAATCCAACAAGGAATTATTTTTTAGTGCTGCAGAAGAAGCTAATATTCAAATTCAGAGGCAAATGTCAGTTTCTCAAGCTGTTCAAATGATGTCGCTGTTAAGGCTATCATTTTCAAAGATGAGGAAACTTAGGTCTGTTTTGGGCAATACTAATATTGGAAACTTTTTGCCATCTGAGTCTAAAATACGCAGTGAGCAAACTGTACTTACCTCTCACATCACTGTAAAGTTGAGTTTGGCAAAATGAATGTATATTCTAATGCGCTGTGCATCCAGTTTTTAGTTTAGAGAGTGAATGTTTCGGGTCGTTTTTCACGGTCAAAATCTTCTTAATCGTGGTCATATAGCGGCAGTTAGACCGCGCATGACACATTCACGATTAGTATAAGAGGAAACCCTCACACTGCATTTGATCGTTAAAATGTTTTGATTTCTTAAATGTTTTGATTGACCAAGAATCTATAGCGTTGACGTTCGTTCGCCAGCAAGTTTTCATTTGCTATTTTGAAAAAGAGGTAATGAAACATACGAGAGTAAGAAATCTCAAGACAACGAAGTTAGTAACGAAAGTATTGCACGAAAGATTTATTAATGTTTTTAGGGTAAGTACGCTCTTGAACTTTTTTTGTTTGTTTGTTTTGTCTTTCTTATAATATAAATAGGGTTACTGCATCGTTACTTCTCCTTTAGGGAAGACAAATAAAAACAATGAAATCTGAAGAAATGAATTTTAAATCATGTCTAGGTTGGCGAAGAACAATATTCTATATTGATATCCATTCTAAGCTTCGTAAAAAGAAAATCACTTGAAGGTATTAATTTGTTTTGACACGTTTACGACTTACGGGTTTGGCTTTTCAAAATAGCAAATAGCAAATCTGTTTACCTTGGATTATGGGTTCCATGAACAGTTACAGCAATTTTAATTTTTCTGTTGTTTTCATGTGCGCACAATTTATTTCTATATCGTATCGTGAAAGGATTTAATATGAGTATTTTTTATGTGTTTCAGATCTTCCGAGTAAAAAGATGTTTATGATGTGCAGTGTTGACAATGAACAGGTAAAATGCTTTGTCTGGAATACCTACAGAGTTTTTAATTAAAAGGGTGAGGGGTACTTTTTTTCCATTTTTGACGTTACATTTTTTGATCCGGGGAACCATTGCATTGCATATTGAATCGTACAAGGCGCTTTTCGAGAATTACATTACATGTTTGATCGCCGACATCTCGGTAACAGTTACTGTATTTTTCAAATCAGTTGAATGTACTTTCTCAGCATCCTTCTGTGAATAAAATTTTTGTAGCCATTTTTTGAGACATCATCTATATATTAATAGCCGATTCTCTGTTTGTTTGTTTGTTTGTTTGTGCATTTGTTTGTTTGTTTGTAAGTCACGCAAAATGGTAGATTGAGTTGTGAGCGAAATTATTTATTTTTTTGTGTGCGACGTGAGTTCGAAGCAAATACATTGCAACCCCAATCGCAACGTGACCTTTTTTGGCTGATGAACTAATAGGAATAACGTTTTGTTTTTATCGTTACTGTTAGATTTATATTCCACGTTGACTTGGTTTTGAAAACAGTACATCAACTAAATACAAAGAAACTAACTGATTAAACATTTTGGACAAAAAGCAGCAGTGGCAGAACGTGGCAGCATATGTTCGGTTTGCCACTAACTCTTGCCTGACTGTCTGAGACGGGTGAACTTTTTTTTTGAGCAATCAAAATGTTTAAAAACAGATAGGTAAAAAAAGAGGAGTATCATATCAAAACAAAATGTTTTTTTTTTTTTTTTGCTTTTCTTTTAATAAATTAATTTCTTCTTTTAATTGTTAAGCGTTCTAATCGAACGTTTTTTTATTCTCTTTATTCATTTAGCACGTGCCTTTTTCCTCTCCTCCCGTGTGAACTTTTTAAGAAGAGAAACCATTTTCCCCCTGTTTGATAGCACCCATGTTAGAGCGCGTAACTTTTTTAAAACAAAAGCTAATAAAAAGTTGAAGTTTTCTCTCTCTACGTTTTGAGTGTATTGTTACACTGATAAAAGATTGGTTTTACCAGAGGTTGTGACTTCGAATCTGCTTCTGGTTGAACACAAGTTGTACGAGCCGTTTATAAGGAAATTTGACGTTTATTGATAGAGTGATACAGAGCAGGTGGATATGGGCGGCGAGCGACGCCGCCTTGGCGGCTAGTCTATATATTAATAGCCAATTCTCCGTCTGTTTGTAAGTCACGCAAAATGGTAGATTGAGTTGTTAGCGAAATTATGTCTTTTTTTGTGTGCGACGTGAGTTCGAAGCAAATACATTGTAACCCCAATCGAACGTGGCTTTTTTTTGGCTGATGAACTAATAGGAAAAACGTTTTGTTTTTGTTATTATTGTTAGTTTTATATACCACGTTGACTTGGCTTTGAAAACAATACATTAACTAAATACAAAGAAACTAACTGATTAAACATTTTGGACAAAAAGCAGCAGTGGCAGAACGTGGCAGCATGTTCGGTTTTTGCCATTGTATCCTAACGCTTGCCTGACTGTCTGAGACGGGTGAACTTTTTTTACGAGCAATCAAAATGTTTAAAAACCGAAAGGTAAAAAAAGAGTATCATGAAACAAAATGTTTTTTTGCTTTTCTTTTAATAATCTAATTTCTTTTTTTAATTGTTAAGCGCTTCTGATCGAACGTTTTTCATTCTATTTATTCATTTAGCACGTGCCTTTTTCCTCTCCTCCCGTGTGAACTTTTTAAGAAGAGAAACCATTTTACCCATGTTTGATAACACCCATGTTAGAGCGCGTAACTTTTTTAAAACAAAAGCTAATACGTTTTGAGTGTATTGTTGTACTGATCAACGATTGTTTTAAAAAATAAATAAGTAACACATCATGAAATTTGGGTTTTTTTGGAACCATTGTTTAAACTGATATTTGATATTTGATTTCGAATCTGCCTCTGGCTGAACAGAAGTTGTACGAGCCGTTTTTCAGGAAATATGATGTTTATTGGGGTCTCCGGGGTGACACACAGAGCAGGTGAAAATGGGCGGCGAGCGACGCCGCCTTGGCGGCTAGTTTTAAAAATCAAAACACGTAAAATATTTTACACAAGATGCAATTTATTTCGAGTGTGAAAATAGCGGATGCACAGCGCGTATATATTATTTTTGATGGGTTTCAGATCTTCCAAGTAAAACTATTTTTTTTTGTTCTACGCCCCAGTGTTGACTGCAAATTTGGAAAAATGTTTTATCTAGGTTATATATATTTAAGTGGACCTTTAAAATCAGGGGAACCATCGCATTGCCTCCTAAATTAGACTCGAAGTTATTTGGAAAACATCTTTAAAACCTCTAAGAACATAACTGGTAGTTTTATGGTCCACGTTATTGATGAAGTGGTGACTACAACACAAACGCACTTTTTGTTTCTCATTTTGTAAATTAATTTTGCTACACCATTTTTGAGACATCATTTTCAAGAATTAAAATCCTTAAAAATCTTTTACACGGGTTACTAGTTTTAAAATAAAAGCAACTGAGGAAACTGTCAAAGAGAGGGCTTATATACGTGTTAAGAAATTGGTTCCTTTCATAGAGGATATTTGTTATAACATTCCCTCATTTCGAACAGATGAAGAATTTAATAATGAAATTTAGCTTTTATTTTCTGGTGATAAAGGGGGAATAGTATGAAATTTCATGTTGAAATTATCAATGACAAGAAACCAGGATCTAGAGATGTTGTGCATCCCTTTTGTACATTTGAAGCCACTGATTCTCTTGAAAATCAGGAAATAAGGAGCCTGCAAGATCAAGATTTTTTGCTGTGTGGGAAAAAAATTAAGGTGTTTTTAGGTGGTGATTACAACTTCACCAGCAAGTGCCTTGGTCACCAAGGACAAGCTGCAACCTTTCCTTCCTTGACTGATCTTGTCACTCTGGAACACCTCAGAACACATACTAGGAAACCACATGGATCGAGAATTTGTGGTATAGTCGCCAGAGATTTGGAACACTATCAACAAAATTATGCAGAAAATTTAGCTGATGTCAGAAGCAAAAACAATCTACGTAAGAATGCCAAAGAGCATTATTCAATAATTGATGCCATGCTTTTTCCAATTACTGTGCAATGTAGTTCCGTCAATATTACATATTCATTTAGGGATTGTACTGGAACTTTACGAAGCATCGGAGGCAGTATGTCGAAGCATTTACAGTTTAAGTGCAAGTGACAATTCCATGCCAGAGGAATGCTTGGAAGATAAAATAGCTCATGCTTGTGCAGAAATACAAAAAACTCGATACAAAATGTATTCTGTCTCAAATGACATTATCGGTATAAATAACTACCAAGGAAGGCTTGAAGCTCTTCAGAATGACCCTTCACGTGAACAACTTGATATTTTAGTGAAGGCATGTACTAAGTCAAATAGAGGCGAACACGTCCTGCGAGACTCATGTGGGTCTCCAAATTATCTTGTCTCAAAATATGATGTAAATCGGGCTTGGGTTCAATGTTCAGACCATGCAGGTAGTAACAGCAGTTGGTGCCATCAGATCTGTAAAGGGCTATCAGAGAATGAAGGCATTTCTCTTGAGGAGACAGATGATGGATATTTATGTTTGCAATGGCAAGGCATAAAATGTTTGAAAGGTACAGGAGAATATCTAAACAATAAGAAAATTGAGCTCCAGTCAAAATTAGATTTATACAAGAAAGAAGAAATAGTTTTGATAAGCCAGTTTCGCACTCTGCAGTCAAAACAGGCGAATCAAATGGGACCAAAACAAAGGGAACTGTCAGATATTTTAACAGAATTAAAAGTGGAAAGGCAAGCATACCATGGAAATGTTTTTGTTGGTAATCACTGTAGGATACTGCTACACAACTATGAAAAATTGTGCAGCGTTTTACAAGACAAACCAGATGAGAACAAAAGATTTTTGACTATATTTGAGTTTTTTGCTAGTACTCGAGACTTGCTGTTTGCTAAGCGATTTTTAAATGACCAAGAGATTGATTTTGTTACCAAGCAATGTGAAAAGTTTTGTTTGGAATACCCTATGCTGTTCCAGAAGTCAATCAAGCCCAAAATGCATTTTTATTCAACTGATGTGCCAGCATTTCTGATAAAACACAAAACTATTGGGTTTTTATCTGAAGAAGGCGAAAGCCTACATGCTGCCTTCAATATGGAAAACAGACCATTAGCATCAGTGAAGCAAGAAGATCAGAGAATACATTTGAGTTTGAAAAGACATGCACTTCATAGTCAAGCAAATAAATCCCTCCTTGCTAAGAGAAAGAGACTTTGTGAGTGCTCCTCAAAAGGACTAAATACAGAACGGACCTTCCTGAAAAAAAATGAACATTTATGCCAAAATTGCACAAATAGCTTATAATTTCTGTAGTATTAGAATCCTACTTCTAAAAAAGTAAATTAAACAGCAATTAACCTCAGTGTGACAGAAGAGCTGAAAGAGTTATAGTTTAAAAAGCTTCACTTAATACTAGCAACCCACACTTCAGAACATGTAATTTGCATTGACAAAATGAATTATCTCAGAATGATTCATAAGATGTAAATGCTATGTTTTGCTTACGAAACATTAATAGATTTATATCAGGATTATTGAATTATAATTCATTCATGAAAGTATGACCAGCCCTCTTAGCCACCCTGCTCGGTAGTGCCTGTCTTATCATCAACCAACAGCATCACAAACATAATTTTGTGTTTCAGCCCTCTGAATTAGGAACAAAGTACCTCGGCAAAAAATTGCCAAGGCAATTTCAAACTACTTCGGCAAAATACCGATGTGCCTCGGCAATTTTTTTTATTATTATTTTTCCTTTTTACATGAAAATGGACATAGAAAACATGTTTTGATGCCTTTAAACTACTTTTTTTTTCAATTGAGTTGAATACAACTATCTTTAAGTAAAAGAAGATTTATAATAAACATGAAAGATAAAGTTAATCTTTACATAAAAGATCTTTTTGAACATAATAATAATATAAAACTACTGTAAGATATTTAACGGAACAATCGTAATAAATAAAAAAATTGTCAACAACAAACAACACAATTGATCAATATCTCACGCTAAAAACAAGGAAAAACGAAGGTAACTCCATCGCAGATAAAAAAAATTCGATGAAAAAATTGCTTAACAGGTTATTCCCCTCGTTAGAAGTACATAGCCAGGCGTAAATATCTACTCACATTATGTAATATATGCTGGAATTTTCGTTCCATAGATTAATCCTAACTTGTGTTATTTAGCGAGAAACATATAATACTAACTCACATTTTATGTAAGGAAGATTTTTTTGTCACAGTATAAAAAGTCATTTATTATGTTTCATGTAAAATTTATACTTATGTTAAAATAATTTTGACTAAAATCTTCTAAGTAAGAAGAATTTTGTCTCAAACCTAACTTAAAAAGTTTTCTTAAAAACTGAAAACAGAGTTTTAGGTTTATATTTCAGAGTCAGAATCAGACGAAGTCCACTCGCCATTAGATATTTCGTTTAGGTCAATATCTGTTACGCTCCGGGTAATTGCATTGCTTATGTCGATGAAAGATGGTTCCTTCGAAACACTTCGGGACTTGCAAGGACTTCATTTTCATAAATAATTACATGAATAAAAAATTACCAGACGGAGCGGCACCCTTTTTATATTCTTTTGTTGTTACATTTTTCTTCGTTATTATAAATGATAGAGGAAGAAAAAAAATCCGCTGCAAATGCGCTAATTGTTAAAGCTTTTTTTAGAAATTATGTACGTGAACTCAATACCTGTATTTTAGTTTGAAAATAACATGACATTCATTGTTATTTTGATGAAGCTTTCCGTAACAATAATTGATCTTTTTTTCAAAAATAAAAATAAAAATATTTTTCTTATGTAATAAAAATGCCTCGGCATTTTTTTTGCCGAGACAAATATTGTTTGCCTTGGCATTTGCCTCGGCAATTGCCGATTGCCAAGGCAAATTCAGAGGGCTGGTGTTTTAAACAAAACAAAACAAAAAATTGTATATTATATACTTATGTACGTTCTGTAACAAACTTGTCTTGAGAATAGGTGACTTCACCCGAAACGTTGTCAAAACATGTTGTTTTTTGTTTTGTTTTGTTTTTGTTTGATTGATTATTTTGTTTAAAGTTGCAATGTTATGATACTATAGAACATCAGATCAACCATAATAAATAAACATGGTGTGTGTGTGTGTCATCTGCGGTGACTTAAATCAATTTTGTTGAATACCTTCAGACATACTTAACCCAACGCTATTGCACTTTCGTACCCCTTAATATTATTGACATCTTACCCTAACCCTAACCAGGTGCTATTTCCTTTTTACACTCCCCACTCTCTCCGTCCATGATGTTTTAGGGTCAGGGTTAGGGTTAGGATTAGGGTAATTTTTTATCTCCCTGATAAAGAGCCAACTAGTAAAAAAATATGGCAGATACATTTAGGGATGTGCAAAAAGGAAATAGCGCCCCCTAACCCTAACCTGTTTTTGAGACCCAGGTTTAGATAATCAGTGTGAAATTCATGAATAATATTAGGGGGTTCGAAAGTGAATAAGCACCCTTAGCCCTTTCTTCTGAAATTTTAATATCATAATGTTACACTTTTATTCTATTTCTGTGCAAAGTTTCACATTGCCTATTCTATTCATGTAATGAAGTTTCAGAGAAATAATCTGATCTGTCTCCAAGAAAACGACAACATTGATTATGGGACTTGATGGAATGATTATTATTATGATTATTGAGACTTTTATTCATAGAGAAAGTGTGCTTTATTAAAGTCCCTTCCCAAAGAAACTCCTACTGAGAAACAACCACTTTTTACAAATTATATAACTGTTAATGAAATATTTGGTTTTGTAGTGTTTCCATAGACACAACATTATTGATAAAGGAATAGGGATAAGACAAAGAAAATGTAACAGTCAAGAATTTATTTTTTAGAGACATTAAATATAATAATAATGTTCTTTACATTCAGCATTTTAATTAAAATTTACATACTTTACCAAGAATTTCCACCCTAGACTTTTAAACACCCTACGGCACAGTGATGATCAATGTGAGTTGTTGAAATTTTGATGTTTTTTGCTGTTGGTTTTGGAAGAATTAGATCATTGCATTTAAAGAGGATTCTGATAATATTTCACAATAGGAATCTGAATGAAAATATCAAAAAATGTGAAAACACACTTTAATTCCAGAGTTCCATCTGTTGTTTTTTTTGCTGATTGAAGTCAATCCGTGTTACGGTACCCCTACCTTGCATCCTCCCTGCAAGGACGGACCTGCCAACGACCCTTCTTACAGGTACCCAAATGTAACTACTCAATATATAAAATTGATTTATGGAAGAGATCAATAGGTAATTCATAGTAATTAATGGATTGAAATTGTCAGAATTAATCCATAAAAGTTAAATTATATAAGTTAAATTGATTTTTATCAATTTTATAGTTGATTGTCATTACGTATCAATTGCCTTTCACCATCAACTCCAGGGCTCCTTACCTTGTGCCATTGATGTTTTCACTCTACCGATGCTCCCTTTTCCCTCTCACTCTCAACTAAATGAGGTTAAAGACCTGTCACAGGCTAGGTTATTGAACATAGTGGAAATCATTGGGGAATGTGAATGGTGGCTGGGATTGGGATAGCGAAAAAAACACAGGTTTTGTCCTCAATAATCATTCTAAAGTGAGAGAAATTTGACAATTCTAAATTGATAAAATTGATAAAACTTGTAGATCCTTAAGTAGTCAATAGAATCCGAGGCTTTAAAATCCTGAGTATCGATTTTATATTGACTATCGAAATTTGTTGATATTAATCCATTGATATCTAATAATCTAATAATCAATTTTATGGCATATATTGTTATATCTCTCTTGCTTATTTTCTGAATTATATACTTGGTATTACTAGAAGAAGTAGCTCTCCCTTGATATTGCACAAAGATTATCAACAAATTTACTCTGATGTTCAGTGGAATGATCAGCATATTTCTGGTCAAAAGGAAGACCACCTATGGCTGCAGTAGTACAAAAAGAAAAAGAGCCTTTTTCTTGACTGACTTCAATTGCCATTTTATGATTTTATTGTATTTTATGGTACTTAATTCTCTATTATAGTAAGATTCTTTTATACAGCCCAGCTTTGTCTTCATATGAAATGTTCTACACAGAATCTCTTAAACCTTGGGGCAATTGATAGATAAGTGATCATCAATAAGTAAGACAACCAACAACCCCCTATAAAATCAATAGAAATTGATACTCAGGATTTGGTTGATGACTTTTAACTTAATATTCTATCCTGAGATTATATTGCAATGTGATGTGAAATTAACTATATTCCTCTTGATGCCATCCTATCATTATAGGTAACTCTATAGACAATACAGATATTTGACTATACTTAAGATATTTTTTGTAAATGACCATTAATGACATTTGGAAAACTGACAAAAAGTACATTGTACACTTAGTAATATACTTATGTAAGAAATTTATTGACAGTCTCAGATTTTACTGAGGTAAACAGATTCCAGTTCGTCTGTGACCAATTAACCAATTAACTTTCATGGAAAATGCAATTTGGTTCCAGGATGTTCGTATTAGTCTTTTCTTTTATTGTTTGTCTTCTTGTGAGTTTTTGTGCTTGGAGAGGTTTTTGCATTCCATCAAGTAAATATGATTTCATTGTTATATTAGTTGTTTTTACCGATTCTGTCAAACCAGGTGATATTCTACCAGTTTATGCGCAACCAGACAACCCATACAGGTTTTGGCTGTATTTTGTGGTGTCTCTACAATGTTGAACATTAAATGGCTCGTGGCTAAATAAATTAAAAGATTTAGCAAATACACTGTTGGAGATTCTGCAAAAGTTACATAGAACAATGTCATTCGTATCTCCGAAAATTACAAGAAGTTATTTGAAAGGCCCCTCTGCCTTGAAGATCCAATATATGTTTTACCCATAGGGCTCCGTAATTTTCTTCTTGGTCAGTGCTTATAGTTCATACTACTTTATTCGCAGAAACTTTCGCGAGAGAAACTCTTGCGAATTTTGGCCTTAATCGCGAAAGTTTATCTCGCGAAATATTTGAAATCGTTCATTCGCGAAAGTTTTGCTAGTTTTTCAGTAAATCCCTGCTTTCCTAAAAATTATTTCAAAAATTCTTCAAATTTATCCAAAAGATTGCGTGAGTTTTAAAGCTCGCGAAAGTTTCTACGAATAAAGTATTGATTACTGATTGATCGATTGATCTGTCAAAAAGATGTACGATATTATAGTTATGATATATATCTTCATGCAGATCTTGTAGATATTTGTGATAACATTGTGACACCTCCTCCGCCGTGGCGTAATAAACAAATCTAAGTCGTACGACCACTTGTTGGCAATTAATCCCGACTTGCAAGATGTCGACAAACGTGAACTTACAAGAGTTAAGCGCAAGCTGAAGCCAAATCTACGAGCTGAAAATGTTCGGCACGAAAGGGCTGTGCATACGCAATTATTGAATTATCTTGAACACAAAGTTTACTATCGAACAATCAATTTGGTTATCGTAAAGGTGGAAGTACTCAGCTTGCAACTACACTATTGTTAGATTCAGCTTGAAAATCGCTGAATGAAGGTATGCTTGTTGTATGTGTTTCTCTGGATCTTTCGAAGGCATTTGATATGATCAGCCATTCAGTTTTAATGCAAAAGTTACCTCCTTATGAAATATCAAGCCCGTATTAACATGGTTTTCAAACTACCTATTTTATGGACATCAATGCGAACAGTTTGATGACGACATCACCACCTGTAGGCATAACCTGTAGGTTTTCCCCAAGGCTCGATCTTGGGACACCTTCTTTTCTTACTATATTTTAATGATATAGAAGATGCTGTTTTACATTCAAAGGTTATTCTATACGCCGACGATACTGTTATTTACTTTTGGTAAATGTAAAGAATTCTTGGAAAAATCATTAAACATCGATAGGCAATACATCTCTGGTTATCTCTCCATCAACACTTTGATTCGTAACACCAAAAAAGGAAAAAGTGAGTCCATGCTGATAAGTACAAGTAGAAAGTTAAACAACTGCAATGACCTAAAAGTGTTGTTCAATGGGACCATGATCTATACGATGTGTCAAAAAGGCAAGCTTCTACCTTGTCAAGAAATGTTTGTATAACTTATCAATTTATAGCTTTAATCAATATTTAAGATATATTACTCATTCCATGAGAACAAAAGAGGGAAAGTTCGTGACTCTTCCGAAGGTTCGGCTGGAGGTTTCCCGGTCTTCTGTTTTCTTTATTTCTCTCTGCCAATAGAGATAAGGGAAGTGGGTGATCTCCATGCCTTACGGGAACGAAAAGCTTTTCCTGATAATCATTTTTAACCTTTTACATGATTGCTAATTTTAAGCTCAAAAGTTTTCATATGGCTGCTAATTTCAAATCTCGTGAGTTTGTTTTTCAAATGTTTTCCTTTTTTCGATTCTTTGCAGATCTTGGCATTAATTTTCTTCATTCTTTTTTTATTGGTTTTTGTATTCTAAGGTTTTCAATACCTTTTAAGTTTTTAATAGAAATTTTTATTGAGTGACTGAGATAGAGGACTTATATTGATAGCTTAAGGGAAGAAATTGTTTGCGGAAGAAATTTGTGCGGAACGTTTTTTTGCGGAATTTATTTTTGCTGAATTTATTTTTGCGGATTTCCCTCAAATTCGCAAAAATAAATTCCGCAAAAATGAATAAATATAGAAAAAAGGGTGTCATTTTATTTGCAAGTCTAATGTAGGAAAGAGTTTTTTCTTAGACATTTTATTATCTGTGATACCTCGTAAATATTTTGTTGTTGTTTTTGTCCTATGGGCAGAGTCGTTTCTGCGTTTTGGTTGCAACAACTTGTTGACGTACTTTTCTATCGGTGTGCTGCACAATACCATTGAGGTAGAGGCTTTTGAGAATCGTTGTTTATTTTCACATTTTAAACTCACGGATATTTTAAACACTAGGAGGAACATTATATATATGTTACTTGTAGATCTAGCATTTTCTACGATCTAGCATAAGGTTGAATATTTTGAAGAAGAAATAGAATGTTCAAGGTTCTACATCAGCTCTTCCTTTTTTCCCCAATTACAGTAGACTTAAAATCTTGCAATGGGTAGATGGAACTGCAATATTCGTTGGAGTCTTAGATCGAACGAATTCTTCATCTTTGTGGAGACCCTTGTGATGTCTTACCCAAATGGCCAAACTGCATTGCTTATATTACAGGCCTGATTTCAAAGACTTTTCCCAAAGTAGAGCATCTAAATACGGTCATTGTACTTTATAAAGTTAAGGTAATTTTGATGTTCAAGTAAAGCTAGTAGTTGGTTAATTTATCCTCCTTGACCTTGGCTCTTAGGCTCAACACCAAAACAGATTCTCTTACATGTCTTGTCTCCCATAAAAGGTGCCTCTCTTGATAGCAGATCATGTCTCATGAATCCTGTATCTTTATTATGGTCAGCAGCTTCTCCATCCTTCACTAACGTGGTGTTCTTTCTTGATCGTGCTTTGAGATGAAAGGAATTACATCCGCATACGCATTCGAAGATTTTTATTTTCAGGAGAAACGTTTAAAAAACACATATGGTTTCAATGTCATTTCTTCCATACAGGACGGCATAATACTACTTTTAATAAGCATAACGTAGGAAGTACGCATAACAGCGAAGTCGTCGATGTTAGGAATTGACACTTTTTATGCTATCACATCTGTATAAAGATTGCACACTGCTTAAACAATTACTTGAGCGTGCTTTGAGATGGTATATTAAGAAAGGAATTACATCCGCATAGGAATATATGGTTTCATTGTCATTTCTTCCATACGAGACGGCATAATACTACTTTTAATACGCATAAAATAGGAAGTAGGGACAATGAAATAGGGAACTAAGGTAAAAAATATGGCCTCGTGAATATAATTTCAACAAAAAAATCGAAGTCAAACAAAACCAATTCACAATAGCTAAAAATTTGCAGATCAACCTTAATTGCGTCGAGTGTGAAATCAAATTTGGATGGAAGGGAGGCAGTGAAAAAGAGACTGCTGACCATGAGGAATTATAAGATGAACGACATAAAAACGTGCTAGCATAAAAAAATATCAAATATATATTTAATACAACATATTACAGTCCACTTGCATGTGAGATAGAGATCTTTTGTTTGAAATTTTCATATTTCTGGTTGTTCCACATATGAATAAAGTATTGCCGGTAAAAAGTAAAGTGGCACTGAGACATCAGCTTCGAAGACGATTTAATTCTTTGAATGAATGAATTAAATTGTTCACAGATGGATGTATTTACTGAACTAAAACCTTGCAGTTTGTCACATCTGAACGACGATGAGCATTTATGGGTAAAGCCATGGAAGACATCATGGTAAAATCTGATATTCTTGAAATAAACTGCTTCTCGATTTTTCGTATATTCTGCAAGACTACAAGCAAAATCATACAACACTACATCTGGAGGACTTTCCAAGTGAGTGTACAAGGAAGCAGCGGGATCTTTTCTACCTTCTGAGCCAGGAATAACATGAAATCCATAGCAATGGCCATGTTGAGGACAAAACCACAAAAACAGATAGGAGGAACCCTTTTTTGAAACTTGTGGAAACCTCTTCTGACACAAAACATCAGGTGCATCACCAAAGTTTCCATCTTTTGACGGTCCATCAATAGGAAACAAACGCATTGGTCGTATTTGCGAACCATGTTCACTAAAATAATAAGCTCTTCCCAACTTTGGAGGATTGTAAGTTCCAGAGAGAATGTTTGCAGGGGAAGGTGATATATCTTTCGTGTGAATCTTAATGACGAAGTTAGCACATTATTTTAATAACAAAAGTGCATCATCTAATGCTTTATCATCAGATCTGGCATTGTCTATCAAGGCCGCACATTCATGCGAAACATGACGTAAAGGATGAACAAGTTTCACGGCATTTTCTTTGCTGCATTCAACCACGTCGGTACAAATTACTAGAGGCAAAACTGTATCTACTGCACAATCAAATGACAATACCTTGAAAACATTTGCAAACGATTTCTTTATTAATAAACTATCGTCGCTGGTAATCATTCGATCAAATGCGGTTTGACACAGTACAGGAATCATTGAACGAACGAACTGACATTTAGCCTCATCTACTTGGATACCTTCAATGACCCAATCACATACTTCCCTCAATGAAGATCGAGCAAGGGCGCACTTAAGTTTTGCATCATCAGAACATACAGAATTTACAATAAAACATCGGTCATGTCGACGCAATTGTACAAATTCCGTATGGACAGGTGATGTCGCCGTTTCAATTGGTGATACAAAACAATTTCGGAAACCAATGCCAAGTTTCGTCCCACCGCAGGAAAGCATCCTTGGTGAACCATTACACCATGATATCCTTTACGAAACTCGATATTCCTTCGAGATGCCCAACCGAAAAACCAATCGATAAAGGTGTTTACACCCATGAACGAGCTGCTGCTGGAGTACCTGGTATATCTGCTGTTCATTACAGATACAAATCCTTGGAAGGTTTGGTGGGATGTCATAACGAGATCTACAAACTCTCATTAAAGAACTTTTAAGTAATTAAAAAAACCCTACAATGCTTATCTTTCACTTTGAAATAAGAATTCTAATAGTAAAATGAAAAATTGACAACCAAACCAGAAACCTACCAATCTCGTAACCAGCAGCAGTGTTTAATGATATGCAGAAAATTGAATCTTCAGCGCCATCCCAACGTACAAGGCATATGTTTGCGACACAGTAACGAGAAAAAACTTTAGACTGAGAAATGTGGCGATCAAAGAAGACATTTATAAAGTGGCTGAATTGAAGAATGCCATCAGGGTATTGGTCTGAGCTCCACCCAACCTAATATATAAATAAAATACCATTCTTATTACTCACGTCACAATTCAAATCACGAAAAGCAGAAAGGTGCTCACATAAAATTTCAGACTTTTCGAGATGTTTCAGGTTCTGAGATAAACCCTCTGCAATCTTACAAATTGAGGAATGACAAGAAGCAATAGTGCGATTTGATTTCGCTACATTAAACAAGGTCACGAACTCAGTTCCATTCTCGAAATTTACACTGAATCTATCGACACCTGCCTTTGAAGATAGCTGTATGATTCGTTCGTTGACCATTGACATACCCTTGTGAATTTTACCGATGTCAATAAAGGGGGACACAATTTGCCCATCCAAAGCGAAAAGTACATCTTTGAGTAATTGTGTATGGCAGCATTGACTTTGATTGGTTGTTATCGATGTTGAGAAACTTTGGCAAGAACAGGTTATGAATTGCCCATCGGCTGATACCTCTGAGGTTACTTTACAGTATTCATAAGGCTAAGTGAAGCATGTAGAAATTAACGAAATTAGCAGAGTAGAGCAAATGTTCTATCTTCTAAACTATCTTTTATAGTACCTGAAAATCTCCTGTCTCCGGATTGTATGAATTCATCACAACAACGTGTCGTTCGTTCTGTAAAATTCGCCAGCTGATGATACCACGATGAAAAAGCTCAGACGTAAAGAAATCGTATAATGACATTTCATGAGGTCGGAAAGGATTAACAACAATCTGTGATCAAGTATGTAAATTCAAAATTACTAGGAAAATAAATCATAACATGGAATATATTTGATCAGGTGATTTTCGCGTTAATTTGTGTTTCATTCATTTCACACATGTTATGCTTGTAGATAAAGTAGTTGGTTGAAGGATTTTTTTTCCTGGCATGTTGTCCACCTAAAGCAATTCTTGCGTAATAATATATCTATGAACCAATTGTTTAGAAACTTGGTGAAATACTCACAAGATTTTGGTCTGTAATGTCATTATTGTCATCTTCATTAACATTATTTTCTTGAGCAGGCTAAGGGAAACGGCAAATGCTTTGTAAATGATGCAGAGACTTACGCGAATTCCCATGAGAAATGTTAATGACTCATGTTCTTGCGTCAATAATACCGAATTGTTGCAATAATCAACTCACTAATACATCGTCTTCCAGACTATTACTATCTTCGCCATCAGTATCAAATAGTGATTCCTAAATCGCAGAAAAACTGATATGTGTTGGGTTTTACATATCCAAACGGAGACGTGTTTTGACCTTTTTGGGTCTCATCAGGTATCCGTAGATATGGAATGCATCATATATTTTAATTTTATTTAAATGTAAAGTAAAGCCTAAAGTAAAGTATTTAGACCCATCATCTTTTAGATGCAATCCTATTAGAACAGTACACGTCAACATAGTTTCAGAACGATATTTGAGAAAAATAACCTCAAGAGGTTCCGAATCATCTTCAGCAGTTGAATTATTATGTCCGGACCTTTTAAGCACATTTCTGCTACTACCAGAAGCCTAAAACATGAAGCCCCAAATTAGAAATTTACCAACGGAGTGAGCAAACACTAATTTCTTACCGTCCGTTTCCGCTTCCCTTTCACAGGATAACGGACTGTTACCGGGTTTCCCAGGAGGTTCATCAAGACATCAGAAACAATAACAGCTGGTTTATCACGATGAAAAAGAGCTTGTAAAATTCTGTGTCTTGGTGACCCGGGAAATACACGTGTAGTCGTTGGTAATCGCTGTTTCGAAAAGAAGATTCTTTACAGTCTTTCCATTCCATGGCCATCTGTGATAGTTCGGGAGCTGGTTGATGTTACAGAATTGGGATTTTAGTGATAAAGTATCACCAAAATCATCGAAAATAGTGGAAGGTTTGATGGAGGAGTGTTTTCCTCTGAGAAGACCTTCAATCTGTGAAAATGCAGCTTCGGGGTATGAAAAACAGTATCTAAGAGAAATAAAAACAAAAATATGTGCTACAACCAACATTGAAGTCTGGAGTTTTCCATTATCTGCTCGCTCTAACATAGGGAGAAGGAAATCTATTATTTCCACGGCAAATTAAACTCAATCATAGTACAAGGGAAAAATTTTGGATTTCTCTGTGAAATAGGAAAAGACGAAACCGTAAGCAGTTTGGAAACTGGATAATCAATTCTTCTGCATTGTCAATTACGAGGGGTATTTTCTATCATTAATTTATGTTTTAGTTTTCTTGAATACAAATTCATTAAAACAAAAGCAAAAGCACCTTTGTAAACTCTTTCCTTTTTGATCTACAGGTTCCTTCCAACGCTGGTGTTTGTGAAGAACCAATACAAACATATTTAAAAGACTAATCTTTTCCTGCAGCTCTACATGGACATTCGCTGTAAGTTTCTCTACGGAAGTGACATTGGTGTAAACCAGACACTTGAAAGTATGATAATGCTTGGCTGAAAAGACCAGACATAATATCAGATCTATATATATTCACATGAACATTAACAGTAGTGTCTTTTTTTCAGATGAAAAAGTAATGTTGTGAAGTGCTATTCAGGTGTTGAAATAAGAACTGTTTCACATGACAGGCAGATTTTAACAATGACTACTCTTTTGGATATTTCTTTCTCTAGCACAAAAAAATTATTCTGCTCATGCCTTTATCAAGACACCTTTTCCTTCTTTCAACTCCTGTTGTGTTTATGTCATGTATGTCAATTTGTCAAAATTGTAAAAATTTCAAAAGTTGCAGTAACAAAGTTGGTGTGATTTATTAAAGCTCCTGTCCATACTATTGTCTTGTTTGTCATGGTATCTGTCCTGTTATAATTTGTTACTTATTTCATATCGAGTTAACTAAAAAAAAGAGTAAAACAAACACAAAATAAATACTGGCAATGTGATTCAAGCACCATGATCAAAATGCTAAACTCCATTTGAATAGAAAAAAGCGCTTCATATGATCATTACCTGATTTTGTTCTCTGATCATAAAGCGTTTTACTTCTTTCATTCTCCTTAGCAGTGTCTTATGTATTGAATACATCAATAGGCACTTTAATTGAATATCCAAACAATTCCTCAAGTTTTTCAAGACCACCATCTATACTGAAACCTTCAAAACAGCCTGACTCATATACACGTGATGTATTAAAACCAATGTCAAAGGAGATAAAGAAGAATACCCCATATACTGCATCGCAGGTTGACAAAGATAAAAGAGTATCTAAAATGTTTTTAAAATGTTTTAAAACCGATAGGTAAAAAAAGAGTATCATGAAACAAAATATTTTTTTGCTTTTCATTTAATTTCATTTCTTTCTTTAATTGTTATGCGCTTCAGATGGAACGTTTCTTTATTCATTTAGCACGTGCCTTTTTTCTCTCCTCCTGTGTGATCTTTTTAAGAAGAGAAACGATTTCCCCCTTTAGTTTGATAGCACCCATGTTAGAGCGCGTAACTTTTTTAAAATAAAAGCTAATAAAAAGTTGAAGTTTTCTCTCTAAAGGTTTTGAGTATATTGTTACGCTGATAAAACATTGGTTTTACCAGAGGTTGTGACTTCGAATCTGCTTCTGGTTGAACACAAGTTGTAAGAGCCGTTTATAAGGAAATTTGACGCTTATTGATACAGTGATACAGAGCAGTTGGACATGGGTGGCGAGCGACGCCGCCTTGGCGGCTAGTCTATATATTAATGCCGATTCTCTGTTTGTTTGTGCGTTTGTTTGTTTGTTTGTAAGTCACGCAAAATGGTAGATTGAGTTGTGAGCGAAATTATTTATTTTTTTGTGTGCGACATGAGTTCGAAGCAAATACATTGCAACCCCAATCGAACGTGACTTTTTTTGGCTGATAAACTAATAGGAATAACGTTTCGTTTTTATTATTTTGTTAGTTTTATATTCCACGTTGACTTGGCTTTGAAAACAATACATCAACTAAATACAAAGAAACTAACTGATAAAACATTTTGGACAAAAAGCAGCCGTGGGAGAACGTGGTAGCATCTCGGTTTGCCAGTGTATCCTAATGTTTCCTTGCCTGACTGTCTGAGACGGGTGAACTTTTTTTTCGAGTAATGAAAATGTTTAAATACCTATAGGTAAAAAAAAAATATCACAAAACAAAATATTTTTTTTTTGCTTTTGTCATAATAGTTGTCTTTAATCGATTTCTTTTAATCTATTTTATTTTATATCAGATCGAACGTTTTTTTTATTCACTTCATTCATTTAGCACGTGCCTTTTCTTCTCTCCTCCCGTGTGATCTTTTTAAGAAGAGAATCCATTTTCCCCTTACGTTTGATAGCACCCATGTTAGAGCGCGTAACTTTTTTTAAACAAAAGTTAATAAAAAGTTGAAGTTTTCTCTCTATACGTTTTGAGTGTATTGTTATGTCGTGACTTCGAATCTGCTTCTGGTTGTACGAGCCGTTTATAAGGAAATTTGACGTTTATTGATACAGTGATACAGAGCAGGTAGACATGGGCGGCGAGCGACGCCGCCTTGGCGGCTAGTCTTTTATTATTAGTCTTACCAAAGAGAAAAGTATTTCAATTGTATGATAATGCGGAAAACCTAATATATAATTTTCAAAACAAAAACAAAAAAAGAAATAGAAAATTCAACTACGCATTTAAAATGATAATTAAAAACAAAAATTTAATGACAAAATTTGTTTAGCTATAGATCGGATGGTCTATAAAATAAACCAATGAGTCAATACGAGGTTCACTCAACACTGGAGCTGAACTGAATAAAGACTTTTAACCTGGCATACACAATCAAACATCAAAATAATAAAAATTATTTACAGAATGAAATGCCCTACTTATGACCTAAACCATAATTATAATACCTTGACAGAATAAAAAAAGGAACAAATAAAAGCAAAATGCCAAACTTATATACGCAGGCATAGTTATGTGAACAACTTCTGAAAGTCTGTTTAAAAATAGTGTGCATACTTTTAAGATTTGCTTGGCATTTGCCCAATACTGAACTAATTTTAACAAATTTGGTATTGCTGGATAGACATTAAAAGTCACAATATTCTACAGAAATAAAAAAAGACCAAATAAGAAAAAGAAAATGAAAAAAACAGAAGATGAAAAAAAAAACCTTTTATACAAAAGTCATATATATTTGATTTTTATATCATTGGATACCTTATTCTTTGGAGATTTCTAAAATGAATATATTTAATGGAAAATTTTCATTAGTTGTTTATTATGTACCGTGGCTGAAAAGGACACCGAAAAAACTCATTACGTAACAGGCGGCATAACTCGCGGCATAACAGGCAGCCGCCTGTTATAACTCGCGGCCGCCAGTTGTAAAGCGCGGCCCCTAGTTGTAACTGGCGGCCCCTTGTTTCAGCACCAGTTAGGTAATTCTGGTCTGCAAAATTATCTTTATTTTGACTTTGAGTGCCCTCGCTGTTGTTGTTGAAGGTCTTGGTCTTGATTTTATTGCATTTACAAATTGCTTTAATTATGATGACATATGTTTCCAAAGCTTTGGATCCAGAAATATATCTTCCAAATCACAGCTGCACACGTACTGCTAAAATTGTTTAAACCAATTTTGAATTCTGTGGACCAGAAATTTTTTTACAAAAATATTATTTCTCCCATTATAACAGGCACTATAGACGGGCACTCAAAATGAAAATAATTCTCCAGATCAGAATTACCTAACTGGTGCTGAAAAAACTCATTACGTAACAGACGGCATAACTCGTGGCAAAACAGGTGGCCGCCAGTTATAACTAGGGACCGCGCTTAACAACAGGCGGACGCGAGTTATAACGGGCGGCCTCGTGTTATTATAGACGGCCAATCAAAATGAAGATAATTGTGCAGACCAGAATTACCTAACTGGTGCTGAAACAAGGGGCCGCCAGTTATAACTAGGGGCCGCGCTTTACAACTGGCGGCCGCGAGTTATAACAGGCGGCCGCCTGTTTTGCCGCAAGTTATGCCACCTGTTACGTAATGAGTTTTTTCGATGTCCTTTTCAGCCACGGTAATTATGATACATTTGAGGGTCTATTGTAATTTTGGTAATTTTGTTAATTTTTGAAAGACGGGGGAAATATCTGAAAACACAGTAATTATACTTGTACTTAAGCAAGAACATTAACCTGTTAACACGCTTGAAAACACTATTTGAGTGGTTTTTCGTCTATTTCATTTTATCAAATCACACTTCTTTTAAATTATCATAGGTTGTTACCCAGAGTAAATAGAATTAAATAAAACTACCTCTAAGGATTATTTTATTCCATCTTTGTATTATCATGGTATTCATTTCTTCGATCGTTAATGTATTGTTTTTATCTGTCTTCTCTAAAGCAAACTTACCCTAAAAACATTAATAAATCTTTGTACAATACTTTCGTTGTTGTCTATCGTTTCTTGATCAAAATAAACATTAAATACAAATAAGAGAGATAAAAACAAACGCTATGTTAAGGTATCTTTTCCTTATACTAATCGTAGAAAAATATTAACCGTGGTCTGACATTTTATGATTAAGTGACCACAAAAACGACCAAAAATTTTAGAGAGTGAAAGTGTGAGAAAAAGATTTCATGGAAGAAGAGCTACAAATCACACTTAATGCAACTACATTGAAGTAAGGCCGACAGACAAAGCACCAAACATCTTAAACATTGTCAATAAATTGTACAGGAAATTTAGTAAAAGGCTGAGATGAGATAAGAAAGCATCCCCATTTCCACAGACATGGGTAGTCTAAAAACATTCACAACTGTCTCACCATTTTTAGTTGATTGTAAATAAATGAATCACATCTGGTGTGCGTTACCGAAACAAATTTTAACTGCGCTCCCTCTCTTCATTTTCATTCAGCTTCTACATCCAAAATGATTGAATTATTTTGATTCTTCTGTATAGCCATATTTGATAACTAAAAGAAAGTTAGTAAAATGTTGAAACATGTGCTAAATCACTCTTCTTTGCAAACTAATAGCGCAATTTACCAAAACAAATTTCTTTGTTGCACTCCTCCTCCTTCCATCTTCGTTTTCATCCAGAATATACGTACTAAATGAGAGAATTCTTTTGACTCATTACTCAGACATCTTTTCAAAACTAAATAAAAACCATTCTTTACTGTGTAAGGGATCGTCTCATAATTATTGTTCCATATCGTATCTAAAAACCGTTTCGAACTAACAGTAAAACCGTTTCCGAACCGTTGAAAAGTGTTTCATTTATTTATAAAAAAAATTAAATTCGTTTCTGAGAGTAGCAAATTCGTTTCATTAATTCCCAAAAGCGTTTTATTTGGCAGATAGCATTTCATATAACGTTTCGACAATTCAAAAAGCTGTGAAACGAATATCGTTTCTTTACAATGGATATGAAATAATTTTCAAACATCAAAAACATCAAAGAACAAAAAATGAATATAATGAATAAGACGTCATGTCATTGCCAAAGTCTACTTGTGGAGGCCTGACTTTAATTTCAATGTTTTTTTTGACGAATCAACTTGAACATTTGAATATTGACGGTTACTTGTAATGTCAATATGGATTCAGAATCCGTGGGAACAAAAGATCTTTCTTTTATTCTTTACGAATTACGGAAGGCAGGGTTCGAATTAACTTTTCGAAGTTAACTCGTGAAAATAATGATTGAAATATTTTTTATTTTGGTTGTGAACTCCAAACATGGGAACTGATTGTCCGCACTCTCTCAACGAACCAACTTCCATTATTCATACCTGTTTTTTTATTTATAAGAAAAACTTCTAACAGGGTGAAAATCGCTTAATTTGTAAGAATATCTAAAGAAAAAAAATATGGCAACAAAAATGAGGCAATTTGAAATCTTTCTTTAACAAGAAACGTTGGCTCTGATTGTGTATTTTTAAATAGAGCTTGTATCGAGAGACTTCTTTTCTTACACTTCCGGTCTCCGCTTTCTGATCACACGTGTTAAGAAAAAATGATTCATTCATTCATGCATATAATAAAGGGAAACTTTTATATCCGTGGTTCATTGAATAAAACAGAAGTTCAAACATGAAGAAGTGAGGTTTGAGTTTGGGTGCAAAGATTTCGTCGCCCAATAGTGCATTGCGCTATGGCTTTTGACCTTATTATATATAAACATATAAACATAAAACGTATGTTGTCGTCATACGTTCGCAACATAGTTGTTGTATATCATGTACATGTGACCAAAGAAATCTTTTTCTGAATTAAGAATACATTAAGAATGTTTCACCATTATTTTTTTGTAAACTATAAGAATACTTCACTCTCGACATAATTCCACTGTGCTTATAAATAAAAAAAGCGTATACTTCAGTCTTATGCGAGTAAAAACGGTTTTCTTTTTTTTCAAAGGCCTTATTTCCAAAACTAATTTCACTTTTCCTGAAAGGTGATTTCTTTCGTCCAAACTATAATACAGCATTTACACTAGAGCAAATTATGGATTGATGAGTCAAGTTACTAAAAATAGAATCTATTACTGAAAGCGTCTATATTAGAATTCCGTCATGAAAACAGATAAAAACAACAATAAAAGGTTTCCTTAGCAATTTTAATTCATTTTCATTTTTTACTGTTTTTCCTGAAGCATTGAATGAAATGTTTCAACGTCAGAGGATCTTTCGAATATCATTTCCATTTTAAATACTCCTATACAAATGCGTACACATGCAAAAAGCTTTGGGAATAATTCATTTTAGAAAATATTGTTTTGAAAAAACTAATGTAAACACCAAAAGTAAAAAATGGGTCAAAAAAAACGCACCCAAAATCCTATCTCAAATATCTCAAAAAGTAGTGCATCTTTTTGTCTGAAATTTTGTACAAACATTTTCAAAGCTATTTTGTAACGTTGTGTAAATTTTCGAAAGAATCGGACCATTTTCTGCAATGATATATGAACTTTAATCTCCTGTGTCAAAAATCGCTTGTTCAAAATTGACGTCGGAAATTTATACCTCCGTTGTCTTGCATGGTTATTGATGTTTTTATATTCCTTGTCCTTGCTCCTTGCTTGGGAGGAAAGCACTGCAAGAGCTTCCTTTCTGAAAATGCCACTGCATTGAAAGTTCAACCGTTTGATATTCTTTAACCTTTCGTCTTTTACGGCTCCGGTTCTTTTCGCGTTAAAATGGTGTTTTCAAGCGAAGAAAAAGCGATAATTAAGAACGATTACTTGGAAAAGCAGTGGACAGCGTATAGAATTTGTAAAGAACATCCGACAAAAAAGTGGAACAAAGTTTCTGTTCAACGACTTCTAAAAAGATTCCAAAAGTACGGATCAATGGATAGAATGACAGGTTCAGGAAGACCTCGAACTTCAACAACACCAGAAAACGAAGAGATTGTCGCAGAGCTCATTTGCTCTCAAGAAGATCGTCCTGGTACCCACATGTCTCCGAGGGAGATAGAAAAGCACACAGGCATCGATAGATCAGCAATTAGAAGAATGGTTAAGAGAAGAGGTTACAAACAGTTTAAACGGTTAAAGACTCCACGAATGAACGATGGTACAAGATTGAGACGAACTGAGAGAGCGGAGTTATTGGCAGAACGTTTTGGAAGCAACAAACGTAAGATAGAGAAATGTGTGTGGCAAGATGAGAAGGACTTTACAGTTGAAGTACCGATCAATCCGCAAAACAGTCGTGTTTATGGTGATGGTCGTAAAGATGACATAAATGATGCACGCCTTTTTCACCAATTAAACAAACAGTCAAAAAAGGTTATGGTGTCGGCTTGCATCACTTGGGACGGCGCAACGAAACCTTTTTTTGTAACAGGAAAAGGAGTGAAAGTTAATGCGACTTCGTATAAGAAACACTTAGAAAAAGAACTATTGCCTGACATAGAAAGAGTCGTCAGGAGAAAGGATTGGGTATTTTTACAGGATAGCGCCCCATCTCACCGCGCGAACATTGTGCAAAACTTGTTAGAAGAGAAACTTGGCAAACGTTTCATTAGGACTAATGAATGGCCTCCTGCATCACCTGACTGTAATCCTCTTGATTTTTATTTTTGGGACAAAGTTAAATTAAGAGTATATGGTGATAGGTTTAACAAGGCGTTTAAAGACGAGAACGAGTTGAAAAAAAAGATTAAAAAGGTTTGGCCGGAAGTTGCGAATGATGTTAAAGAAATCAGAATGGCGTTAAAACAGTTTGTTCCCAGGTTGAAAGCAGTTAGTGAAAAAGATGGACGTTGTATTAAAATGTTATTTGGTTAATTCGGGTTATGTTTATTTATGTTTATGTAGTTTTGCATTCAATATTTAGAGTACTTGTTCGATGTTAAATATTTCAATAAGATGGTTCGTTAAGACATCCTAGTTGGAATTTTTTTGACGTCAAATTTGGTTCGTTTTTGAACAATGTAAAAACTAGTGTATTTACAAAAAACTTTTTCAAAAATGCACGGTTTCCTTTGAAATTTTCGGATATTTTGCTAATTATATTACCACAACTTATTTTAAAATTTCTGGTTCTAATCTTGACCCAACGATACGCTATAATGAATCAAATTTTGGGTGCGTTTTTTTTTACCCACCCGGTATTATGTTTTACCTGCTTCCCTGTTTTACCTTAACTGTGTCCTTGTAGGGAGGGTCATATAATGAAAGCATGGTTTATTTAATAAAAGATTTTCTTTTCTGAATAAACATAAACACAACTTACAAACTTCATAAACGCAACAAACAATAAAATAACACTGTCAATTTTCTTTATTTCTTTTCTCCAATTTGAACCAAACTTGCCGGCATTTTGAATTTATGACCTCGCTTAAATTTAAGGCGTCAACATTGTCACTTGAAAATTTTTTCCTAGCGGTACGTAATATTTTCCCAAGGCGATGGGGGGATAATACTGTACGACTTGTGATATCGTCCTTCCATTTCCTTTTTCCACCAGTGTAATTTCCATTAGCTAATTCCTTTTCCTCTCCCTCGTATACTGCTGAAAGCTGTTGCCTTATGAAGGTAGTGCATGAATTAATGTTTCTTTTTTTGTGGTTGATAGGTGTTTGATCAAAAGCAGTGGGTTCGGTTATAGACTGGGTATCAGGCTGGATAATCGGTTGGGTAATAAATTCTGTTGTATTAGTTCTATCCTGTTCATCAATGTCCAACAGGATAGAGCTTGTCAGGAGTGATGTAAACGATTCCTCTTCCTGGATGGGTGACGAAAAAGGGATATTAACTTTTGTGGGGTGGGTTTTGTAATGTGTTTCTTTCTTTTTAAGTGTTCGTTAATGTCTGCCGTGGTTGACGCCACCATGTCAACTTTCTCCTCCAAAGTTTTGACTTTATCGTTAGTCAAAAGTACAGAAGATTTCAGAAAAATGATTTCTTTCTTCATCTCTTTCACATCTTTACTTATTTCAAGTAAGATAGTCATAATGTCGGTTTCAGGAGTATTAGTTATTTCTTCGTTAGGTTCAGGGTGTGGTAAGGGTTCTTCAATGATATTAGTTGTTGTGTTAAATAAAACATCAAGAGATTCCAATATACTTGGTGCCTCGACTTTCTCAGCCTCGACTTTTTCAGCCTCGACTTCCTCGTCAAATGATGAAGTGTGTCGTTTTTCACTTTCGCATTCTTTAATGTATTCGTATATAACAGAATCACCGGATGCAGTTTTAACCTTCGAATTAAAAATAAAGAATTGTGTTAAAATATAAGATGGGTTTGTATTCTGGAAATCTCAAATTAAAATGCAGGATCAAAATTCTGTATATTTACTTAGAAATAAATTAAGTATTATTCCGTACCTTTGCTTCAAAAGGATCATTTGTTTCCACAATACATTTGGCCTTCTTCATTGTGTCGCAAATTTCGTCACCTGGCTGCAAATTTCGTGGTTCTCCTCTGATGGGGAAATTCTCTTTTCGAATTGCGTTCCTTGAAAATAGTGGGCGACGATGATATGAAATATTTTTTTTCCTTGAAATAAAAAAACTCTTTCATTTTTTCGCACCTATAGTTTCAAAGCGTTTCAAATTCGTTTAAAACACTTTCAGACATTAAACAGAAACGTTTCAAATTCGTTTCTTCACTTTTAAAAAACGTTTCAAAGTGTTTTTAATTCGTTTCTTCACTTTTATGTGTATTTTCACAAGTTATACGTTTACATGTATACCGTATACTTGTTCTTCCTTTTCCACCACATAACCATTTCAGTATGATTTTACATTGTGAACAAACATTTAAATACATACACACCTTACTTACGCATGTGCTACATGTTCTTTTATAATCTAAAAGACAATAATAGTAAAAGTTAAGCAATAAACACAATGGTAATAACAATACTTTCGCATGTATACAAACCTGTGTTTCTTCGTGAAATTCGTGAAATTCGCAACAAAGAACTCAGCTACTCAGCTAGAAAATTAAAGACGTCCTTTGAAGGACTATGAAATGGATCAATTTCCCTAGGACGATTTGTAATTAGCTGTAGATCCAGCTCTTTGGGCGTTAGTGATGAGATTGGAAGCCTGTTGTGAAACGCCTTCAGGAGATAGTGTTTCCCTGACACCATCCAGGCCACCAAGCGCATGGAGTTGCTCTGAACAAATGGATTCAACTCCCCTTCTGGATTTGACAACAGATTGTGTATTTTGGGTAGAAGAACTGGAGATTTTACTGACGTTTCTGATAGAGTTGGATACCAAGGCTGTGATTGCCATGCTGGGGTCACTATGATCAGATTTGTTTTGTCCTGTTGAACCTTTTTAAGAACATGCCCTATCAGTGAAAATGGTGGAAATGCATAAGGGGATAGGTTTGCCTAGTTGTGCTGAAATGCATTGATTCCCCGTGCATGTGGATCTGGCTTCCACGATATGTAAGCTGGAACCTGGTGGAACAGTCGTGAGGCAAATAGTTCCTAACTTCCTGCGTATTTGTTTGAAGACTGATGGTAGAAGGCCCCATTCGCTGGAGTCCTTTACATTGCGTGTCTCCCAGTCGGCTTCCACTTTTTTGTGGTTGGGAATGCATTCTGCTGTAACTGTGATCTGATAAGATATCACATATTGCCAAATTTCTTTTGCAACTGCTGACAGTTGATGATTGTGGGTACCTCCCATTTTCAAAAGGTACGTCAGTGCAGTGATGTTGTCAATCTGTAAATTTACAGCCAACCCTTTTTTGAATTTGGTGAATGTCAGAAAGGCAAATTTCACTGCTACAAGTTCTAATACGTTGATTTGCAGTCCCTTCTCTTGTACAGACCAAGGGCCTCCCCTTCATTGACCATGACAATGTGCCCCCCAACCTTTCGTTGAAGCATCAGGTGGTGTGAGAACAGATTTTCCATTGTGAAGACTTAAATTGCCACCCACCAATCCAGTTGAGCATCTGGACTCAGATGTACAAGTGCTTCTAGGGTTTTCCCACTGCGCATTGCGGGAATGCGTAGCTACTGCAAGTATCTGTATTGGTTCATAGATGGTAAAACTGCTTGCACTGTAGAGACAAGTCGACCTATGATCTGAGATAGTTCCCTCGTTGTGACCTTGTTCTCTTTCAAAATGTTTTGGCATTGTTTTGTTATTTTTAGAAGTTTGTCCTGAGGCAGGTAAAGAGACATTTTCACAGAATTTATTCTCACCCCCAGAAATTCAATTTCCTGAGTTGGAGCTAGAGCAGACAAGCAGCCTAGGTGTTGTAAAAGAAATATTACTATCTCCCTTATCTGTAAAACCTCTAAAATACTCTCCAGGTAAATAATTATCCTTATGTTTATCCGTCTTAGAAGGGAGATTGGTATTTTGAGCAGTTTTGTGAAAATGCAAGGTGCTGGACCCAGACCAAAACAGAGGCAAAGAAACTCTTATAGATGTCCTTGCCACTGGAATCGAACCTTTTTCCGAGAATTCTTGCTCAGAGGGATGGAGAAGTAAGCGTTTAACTTGTACATGTAGTCCCCTGGTTGAAGATACTTTCAATAGATGGAGACCTTCCATCTTAAACTGCTGGTAAGAAACGAATGCATTCAGTTGTTTCAGGTTTATTACTGGTCGCTCACCTCCATCCTTCTTTGGAACAAGAAACAGGTTGCTTAAAAATTGTCCCTTCTCTGGGTTAACCTGATGTATCGCTCCTTTCTCTAGCATACTCTGGATCTTGGATCTCTTGATCAACAAGAGGAATATCGTTCCCAGGTATCTTTACTGGCCTTAGGTTGTTTGAAGGAAACGGAGTTAAGGTTAATGGGATGTCGTAGCCTAGAACTATATTCAGAATTTCTGTATCTCTGGTCAATTTCACCCAGTTGTGGTAAAAGTGCCTTACTCGACCAGCTAGGGGAACATTTGGAATCTTTGCAGAGAACAGACTTCTGACCCACTGATGGATATTTGGAAATTCCTCCATTTGTAAAAGATCGAGAGCATGCCTTATAGGATGAACTTTGTATGGCACACCTCATAAATGAAATGATCTTGTTGTATTAAATGAACCTCTTGAGTTACTCCCTCTTGTATAGCCACGATATCCTTGTCCAACGGTTGAGTATCTGTAGCCGTCTCGCTCTTGCCCCGGAAGTCTTAGCTTGGATTGACCCAGGGGCTCTTTTGAAAGGGCTTTGAGTGTGGCTTGATTAAACTTTAGAACAAATCCTTTGATTTTTGTATCCATTTCAGCAATTTCAAAATTTTGTCCTCAAACTTCTGGCCAAACAAATGCTTTTGGTCTTGTGCAATCAAATCAGCTTGCTCTTTTAGGCTTTTAGCAGGTTTCCTAGGGTTACCAGTTACTGCTGAAAGCACGGAGTGTCTCCTTTGATAAGCCACTCCTTTGATAAGCCACTCCTTGCACAGCTTGGCCCACATGTGTCAATGTTTTTTCAATACACGTTGTTTTTTTTTATAAGATAGTCACTTTTTGGCCCGAGCCTCGATTTTCTTAAGGTTTTTGACCAAATGAGGCTGAGATTTTCTTAATATTTTCTTAACTTTTCCGCTCTGAATTTCCTTTTGTTAAGACTTTGTTTTAATCATAGGAGGTAGAAACATTAATTTTGGAGAAAAAAAATCACTTTTTCCTCCAAATAGCAATACGATTTTCCTGCTGAATTCTTGGAACAGGTGGGAAGTTTGAATGACAACCTTTTTTCTTTCAAAAACACTCACCCGTTATCTAATGACATAAAAAAGTCAGTAGGGAGAAGAACATATTTGCATGCTCAAAATGTGTACAAAACAAACAGGAAGAAAAACTATTGATTTGCCCTATATCTATTGTTCCCCTGAAGCATAACGCACCTGCTTTCTTGCCACATTTACTAGACAGTAAAGATCAAAATTTTCTTCCATTAGAAATCATTTTAATTAAAGGTTAACTGTTGAGTTGAAGTAGGATGTCGACGATGTCTATGGCTATGGAAGAAATTGAAAGTTACTGCGTGGAGTATGAAAAACGCAATGGCTCTAACTTTTTAGCCGTTGCAGCTACAATCAATGGCTACCACCATTTTAAAATTAGACCATTAATGAGCTTTGATATGGTTATGGAATGTGCTCGCGAACCAGAGAATGAGTATGATACAAACGCTATCAAAGTCACTGTCCCAAGGCTTCGCGAAATGCGAGATATTGCAGATGTGGTTGTTCGTGAAAACCCAAGGCAAACAGTTCAGGACATTGCAGGGAAAACTGTTGGCAGAATTCCTGCAATACTAGCTGCTGCCTTATCTCCCATGATGGATGGAGGTTTAATTCGTCGTATATATTGCCTCTACACCGGTTCCATGAGACATGGAAATGGGGTTCTTGGAGATGGGCCAAAACTGAACGTATTGTTTATGATCCATCCATACACGGACGAAGTCAAACAGAAACTTGCCGAACTGCACAAGTTTTCCTTCCACGTATCTATCAAGCCAAATCTTAATGTTGTTCTTCTTTAAAGCTGATGTATCACGTTATAGAAACTTCTGTTAAGATTAATATCTGTCCTGTATAATAGATATTTGTTATTTGAATAGTCTACACACTATTGTTTTTTCTTCAATAAAAGTACCTATACTCACTTTTTGGTTGCAATTTCTATAATTGAGGTTTGAGGTTGGTAATAAATCAAGACTGGATTACAAATAAACTAAGAGAAGTTTACTTACATTATATTAATGCTTTTATGTGTAGACTTGTAGATATGTGATTCTTGAAAAGTGTTGTTTATATTGGCCACTAAAGCTTGTTTCATTTATTTTATTATTCAGAAAATAGAATAGAAAGAGAAATGCCAAAACAAAAAACTCTTGCTGCGTTCGGGTTCACAAAGACTTTAACCCATCGCGGCAGGGAAGAAGTTGTAGACCTACCACTGATTGCTTCTACAAACATCGAAAAGAAAGTTGAATGTCATGTTTGTCATGAACGGTTCCACAACAATCAAGGTCTCTCCGTTCATTTAAAGTGTAGGCACAGTGTTTTACCAGACCCATATCGCCGTGATTCGAGAACTGACCCGTCTATTCCTAACCAGAGTCAATACGTTGAGCCTACTCATTTGACCGAATCTTCAAAGGATAGTGAAACTGCCAACTCTAATGATCCGCCACAAGGAACATCTTCAGATGAACCAATTTACGTGAAAGCTGATAATCGCCGAGGCAGTGTAAAACGTACATCCCGATCCAATACTTTCAAGTCGAAGATTATTGAAGTAAGAGAAGGAAAAACACCAAATGAAATCATGGATATCTACTCTGGAACCTTGTCGTTGAGTTTAATATCCAAATGGATGAAGAACCGGGCCAAAATAATAAAAGCAGCAGCTGGAGAACAGAAACATATGTTCAAGATAAGACCCGGTAAGAAATATAACACACTTTACGCTGAGTTTATTAAATTGTTCACAAAAGCAAGAAAGGAGGGACGACGCGTCGATTTCAACTGGCTGTGGTCAAAAGCGCGTAAAATTAATAAAGAGGTTCTGAAAGAAGACAGGGTGATTAGAAAGCACGTTGTTGCTAACTTTACTAAAAGATACCATCTCAAACTCCGAACAACCCAACGTAACAAGAAAATACCGAAAGAATCTTTATGAGCTGATTTAAGAAAATGGCATGCAACTACCCGGGAAAGACTTGTGCGGACAGGTAGCAATGACAATTACCATCCGAAATGGGGTAGATTTTTACCGAATCAGCGATTTAACGTTGACCAATCACCGTTACCTTTTGCCATTGATGTAAAAAAAACCTATGAGCAGATTATACCAGGAGACCAGGAAAACCGCAATAAAAGAGTTCGGGTTAGCCAACCGTTCTCAGGTGCTGACAAACGCCAGTGTTCATTGAATATATGCTTCAGACCAGAAGGAGAACAACCTAGGATCTCAGTTATTTTTCGTAGGAAGGGGAAAAGAATCAATGAAGTGGAAAGGCAGGCATGGGATAAGGACGTGGATGTGTATTTTCAAAAATGTGCCTGGGCAGATGAACAATTTTGCATAGACTATATTGAAAGAACATTAAAACCGATTGCAGAAAAGGAGTCCCGCTTTGTTCTCTACTGTGATAACCTTACTGGCCAGAATACTCCTGATTTCAGAGAAGCAGTATCAAAACTCAATGGCGTTGTTTGGTATGGTTTGAAAAATGGGACGGATCTTTGGCAACCTGTAGATGCAGGCTACGGAGAGAAATTGAAGTCAATGATTAAACATTCTTTTTTTAACTGGCTTGATGACGACGAAAATGCAAACAAGTGGTACGGTGTCGAGAGTTTCACTGCATCAGAGCGCCGCATTCTTCTAACCAAATGGATTGGCGATGCATATAGAAAACTCATTGAAAGCAAATGGGATCCCTTGCGTTATCGGTTGTTTGAAAAGACTGGATGTCTCATTACCCCCGATGGCAGTGGCGATTCACTGATCGAACCAGAAGGACTTAAGGACTACACGGTGCCCCCTCCAGCAGTAATACAACCATCGGCAACTACTCCTATAGGAGCCGAATCAGCAGATGCAACAGAACCGATAGAAGTTGATGATGGAGAGTATGCCTAACATATTGAAGACGAGGAAGAGGAAGGTAACGACATTCTGATTTTCGACGAACAAGAGGACATACCAGAAAGTATTGACTTGGAGGAAAGAAATATATTTGACTTTCTCGAGAACTTTTAACTGAAGTCAACTTATTTGAAGAGCTTGTATAGTGCTTTTATTTAGATTTGTACCCAAAAACATGGCAGTCTCTTTATTAATCTCATGTTTTTTTGGATTAACGCTTGAGATGGTTTTATCAGTTATTTAAGTTTTAGTTGGTGTTTTAGTTTATACCCTATCAAAAAAACATTCTTTAGTTGTTGGTTGTTTAACAATAAACCTTATGTATTTGAGAATATCTTATTGAGAATAGTGTTGTTTTGTTTAACGGTTTTAGCTGTTCTTTGTTTATACAGTATTTTATTGAAAAAATATTTTTCGGTTTTGTTGTTTTATGAAACTTATGTTACTTCAGATTATATCCGTTAGAATGACGTCAAAATACCAAAGTTAAAACGGTTAACCCTTTTTCCCTACCGAAACTCAATACAACTTAAAAAGCTGATGTTTCAAAAAAGTGATTCTGGAAAACTGAGGCTCTGCATTTTCTTAAGATTTTCTTAAGGTTTTGAGGTTTTTCAGCCTCAGTTTCTTATAAAAATTTTTCTTATAAAAAAAAAAAACGTGTATCCAAAATCATTGCTGTCAATCCATCGTTGTTGGGTTCATTTGATGATGCCTCTTCCAAGTAATACCACATGGAAGTTCATGGACCAAAAATGGCAGTTACCTTGGCTTGCAATTTATCTAAGACATTGTCCAGTGCCAAGTCTCTTGTCTTATTATGTTCCTCTAACAACTCTCATAAAAAGTCGTCGAGTTTGAACTTCCTTCTCACACTGTCTGGCACAGGGTATAGATTTGTTATAGATTCTTGAAGGATGTTGTCAGGTATGTTTGTACTGATCGTGTTATTGATATAGCTTGCCATTTCAGCTGGTAACTTCCACTTTGAGTTTGAACTCAGTGAATTAGGATTTTCTTTCGAGGAGGAGAAGACACAATCACATTGGTATTGCCCTCTCCAGAGGAGCTGCCGGAATCATCAGAGGAATAATTTCCTTCATCATTCTCCTCATCAGTGTGTCCCACAATAGCAGCAACATAACGTTTACGTTTCGTAGTTTGGTGAGCGGAATCATCAGTATATCTCACCTCATCATTATCACTTGTATCATTGGGTGCTGGTGTAATACCAGCATGTCCCTGATATTGTTGGTTTTCCTCGTTTCTGACCCGAGGCGAACTTGAGTTTAGTTCATTCTGTGTTGGAGTAGTCAACACAGATGATTTAATTTACTTACCATAGAGAAATTAAAATTACGTCCTGTTCGTTTAGTGAGTAAAGTTAGAAGAGGTACATGAAGGTCTAGGCACTAGTGTTCTGCGAAATAGAGTTAGCAGAATTCAGTATTGTAAATCGTTAAGTTAAAAGTTATATGTTTAAAGTTATAGAAAATGTTTTTAAATAAAATAAAAAAGTTTTAAAAATGTCAAAGAGAACATTAGTTGTGAACTGGGTTGGAATCAATGGCGCTGCTAAGCACAAGAGAAAGTTGGTGTTACGTTCAAACGATAGAAATATTTACATCTGCCCTGTGCAGAATTGCCTACACATTGGTTTCAAAAGCAGTCGAGGTTTACGCAAGCATATCGATGTCAAGCATTGTTGGTGTTACTATTTTGACGAAGCTCCAGATATCAAAAAGGAAGAAGTTGAGGCACAACAGCCAATCAGAAAGAAAGTATGTAAGACACAAAAGCCTTCCTTTTCTATTAACAATGGTATTGGAAAGACGTTTTGGAACTGGATGTGTGGAGGAGGGAAGTCTGATAAAGAAGCGAAACAATGTGCAAAACCATGTATGAAATTTTTAATGGCTAGTTTTGACAACCTCGTATCAGAATCGTGTTTAACCGAAGAATTTGTCGATTTTTGCTTGGGTACACCCTCCATCATTATGGACTTCCTTAAAATACTTGAAGAAGATTGGATTGAATTTTTATAGCGTATCACTAGCGGTTACTTGGCCAGCTGATAGGTTTTGGTTTTTTTCTTTCTTTTTGTTGCTTCAGTTATATGTAGTTTTTACAAAATTTACTTTTATTTATTTCATTGTAATTTCAGTTTCAACCATAACTCAAAACATGTTCCAAACCTGTCTTATTTCTCCATGAGAAGTGATACTACTACAAAACCAAAGTTATACATTTCCATGTATCTATGTACAACAGCTACTGATTGCATAAACTTTGAAGTTGGTTGAGATTGTGCTGGTGATTGTACTGTGTTTTAAAAATAAAAACTGTATCCGTTAATAACGATTATAAAAACAATTATGATATTTAAAAATCTGTTAAGCAAATAAACAACAAATATACAATGTATTTTGCAAAGCTACATTTAAGTTAGAGGCATTGTTAATCTTCAAAATTTGAAACAAGTGATAAGACATTAATCATAAAATAAAGACAAGAGATTGTAAAAAGTGTATAAACTGCAAATCTTACCTAATGTAGACCATTAACTTTAACTTTAAAGATTCATTTTTTGCAATCCATTCTTTACTTCATTTGCAACTTTTTCATCTAGCCTTTTGGTCAAATAAAGCTGGGCTGGATAGTTTGAGTAATCTTCTCTGTCTTGTAAGGAAATGTATCTCATAGAATAACCTTGATCCTCTGCACTTTTTCGACCGAGTTTGTGCCATTGATGTTATTCCTTGTGCATGCTCACAATCATGGTCTTTCAGCACAATAATGATGCTGTAGAATGCTCACTTAAACTCTTTGCACCTACCATACAGGGAGAAAAATGCAGCAAGTTTCGTTTACTTTAAGTATTTGCAAAGTCATAACTATTTTCATTTCATTGAACAGGGAATAAAAGAACTTTAATGTAAGCTGACTTTAAACACATACCTCTGCTCCTTACAGCTTTGCAACTTTCCAATTTCACACCTGATTCAACAAAAAGTTTGGAAACACGATCTTCGTAAGCAGATAAGCCATACTGAGGCCAATTAAAAACAACCCAAAATGATATCCCGGGATTTATGTTAACATCATCTTGTTGCTCCTCTTGGTCTTTGTCTTCACTTTCTGTTTCTTCTCCTTTTCTTTTACGCTTCGGCTGTCGTTTTTTTAACTCAACAGCAGTGATGCAAGAAAAGAATGCAACTATATACTCATCAGCTTCCAATGCCATTTGCAACACCCTTCATTTTTCCCATATGTTATCTTGATCATCCTCTGATACCGATAGCTTCCTATATGGTTATTAAAGGTGTAGCAATGTAGGCTCTCAAGGCAGCCTTATAGACGATGTGCCGAACTACGTCACATCAATTTTATAAACATAATGCGCGCGCATACTCCCAGGCAAGAACAGCATAGCGGGAATATATTTAAACCGGATTATTCAATATTTTTCGCTTTAATCTTAGGAAATTACATGTCCAAATCAATATAGAAAAAGAAATAACAATAATTTTTGTCACTAAACATTTCTATTTGTGTTTTTTAAAAATAAGATTGGTTAAAACGCTACCGAAACACTTCAAGACGTTAGAGATTTTTGTATGTGATCTATTTCGAGAAATGAATAGATTTAAACGATACCGATAACACCTTCATTAATAGTGATTTTTTAAGGAAAAAAATCTTAAAAATGCCGCAACACTTACAACTTTTTTAGATATATAAAGCCATACTTTCACTAAAAAAAATCAGTTTAAAAATGACTGAATCAGAATATGTGAAAAGTCTTACTGACAGTGACAAAAAACAATATTTTCAGAAATTAACGTTAGAAAATGGAAATTTACCAGATCCTTATTTACTTACTGATTGGTCGAATAATATAAGCAATATTCCAGAAATATCCTGGAAAGATGTTACTACGTATTTAATAGACACGCCAAGTACATACACAAATGAATCCTTAAAGGCTTACAAATCATTACAAGCTTATGATTATTTTGTATGTGGCCATGTGCAAGATTGTTTTTACCATAAGATTACTGCTGATAGTGAATTTTGTTACATCAAATCTGAGGTAAGATTTCACTATAAATCTGATCTAAGACACTTATGGGAACTGAAACTTAACCTAGTTTGTATTCCATTTCAGGTGCTACTGAGTCAAAGACAAAGCGAATCGGTATCCTTGTATAAAGTTTGGGTATGTGTGAATAAAAGGTTGGGTTGGATATTGACAGCAAACTGTACCTGTATGGCAGGCTTGGGTTCAGCTTGCAGTCATATTGCAGCCCTTCTGTTTAAACTTGAAACAGCAGTACACTTGGAACTCCATAAGCCTGAAGCACCAACCAGTCAGTTGTGTGCATGGAAAAAATCAAAAAGACATGTAACACCAGCAACGATTAAAAATATAAATTTCAAGAGAACAAAAAAACATCAATTACCATCTATTGCAGTATCATCAAATAACACAAAAAATTTTTCTTACAAGAATCCATGTACAGGGGAATTTTCTTTAAATTCCAAAGAGATACTTGAATTACATAAAATCAAACCAGATGCCGTCATATACACAAGCCTAGACATAAGCGACTTTCAGCCAAAGCAGAAATCAACTGGCCATAGTGACACTGACACGGCTTCAGAAAATGAAGATACTCGTATTCCCGACACACTTACAAGTTTGTACGATCCAAGTTCAATAAATCTGGGTGATGAAGATTTGAAAAGTCTGTGCATACAACGTTATGACAATTTCAAAAACACTTATTCACAGAAACACTACGACAACTTAGCAGAAATTACAAAAACTCAATCACTTAACAGGTCCTGGATGCTTCACAGAGCAGGTAGAATAACAGCATCAATTGCTAAGCAGGTATACAGCATGACTGATAAAAACACTTCATTGTTAAAAATAATTATGCAATATAATGATCAAATCGACAATAAATACACTAAGTATGGAATAGAAAATGAACCAAAAGCTCTCAAGTTTTACAGTCAAACTATTGCACTACAACACACTGACTCGGTAGTTACAAAAACAGGATTTCATGTGAAAAGTGAATATCCATATCTTGGTGCATCACCAGATGGCTTAGTTCATTGTTCTTGTCATGAACCAAAAGTGCTGGAAATTAAATGTCCCTACAAATATCAAGAAGGTATCACTGATTGGACAAATGATAAGAATTTTGTGCTAGATGAAAATTCTGATGTTAAACAAAACCATCCATATTATTTTCAAATGCAATTGCAAATGCTGTTGACAGGCTTTAAAAAAGCTGACTTGTTGATTTACTCTCCAGCCCAAAATGAAAGTACAAATATAATCAAAAAAATAAGTTTCAATGAGGAATTAATGAAAAAGTTCATGGAAAAGGCAGAAGTTGTTTTTATTTCCACAATTCTTCCAGAAATCGTTACACGGAAAGGTGATGTAGAGAACGATAGAAAGCTATACTGTATTTGCAGAAGGCCTAGCTTTGGGAACATGATAGCTTGTGACAATCACATTTGTAAACATGAATGGTTTCATTATACATGCGTTTCCATAACTCGTGCACCAAAGGGAAAATGCTTTGTGAAAATTGCAAGACAAATTTAAAAAACAGTGAAAAACAGTGAAAAATCTAAAAAAGAACTAAAGAAAAAACTAAAGACACCATTATGAAACAACAGACACTTAAGTCTAAGTCAAAATGAGTGACACAAAATGAAGCAGAACAGCTTGGATTTCTGATTTATGGATGTTTGTTGCTGTCTTACCACACTTAGTCATCCATTTTGATATAGACTATAGATCATGTTCCAATATAACAGACAATATATAAATAAATATATAATATATATATTTGTACATAAAATATATATATTGTGATAGAGCTATTTTACAACACTTGAGTTAATATTAACTAGTGCACATATAGTAACCACCATTTCGTCAATTATATCAACTTGTGTTACCGGAATATACGAATTTAGTATCCTGAATTTCTTAATGCGACCAATAACTCTTTCCACATGAATACGGACATTAGACAATTGTCTACACATGTCCACCTCAGAACCAGACAATTGCTTTTTTCCTTTTGTAAAACTTGGAATTTTTAATACTGCTCCTTTCGATGCAACTTCTCTGTTAATGTTGAATCCACGGTCAGCTAAAATGCAGTTACCCATTTCAAGCTTATCCAGAAAGCCGGATTCAATCGTTATCTGCTTATCAGACACTCTGCCACCCCAACCACTAGATAAAAACATGACTGCTCCTGCTGGAGAGATTCCAATCAAATACTTTACAGTATTATTATGTTTATAATTAGACCAACACTGAGCTCGTGCAGTCAAGTTGGTTGGTCTTTGCAAAAAAATTTCACTGCAGTCAATAATACAAACTGCATCTCTGTATTTCTTTTTAAAACAATTAGGAAGATTATATCGAATAGCTCCTCTTTCTGGCCACACAATCAGATACTTTAATTGATTATGGAGTACTGCTATCCAAGAACGAAATATCTTTGAGATTGTGGTAGTGGTCACGCCAAATCGTATAGCGATGTCTTTGTTGTACAGACCTAGTTTCAATTTCATTAGTACAATCAGCAGATGGTCTTCTAAAGATAGTTTTTTGTGAAGTGATTGTACATGTGACTTCACTTTCCCTAAAATCCACCTAAAAACAGCTGCACTTTCCACACCAGTAAAGAAGTTTATTTTGTCATTTGAACTTTTGATGGCCTCAAAGCCAAACATACTTTGTTTTACTGTTTTTACTGTCTCTCGAAGAGTATGTACTTCAATGTTTCTCTGAATAAGCTCTTGTTCAGTACTTAAAAGCTTAGCTTTGACCTTAGAAAGCTCAGTTTTTAGATTTTCTAGATCTAACATTAGTGCCTGATTTTCTTCTTTGCTACAAGATGGACCAGAAGCATCTGCAGTAAAATCAACAAACCAACTATGTGCTTCTTGATCATCATCCTTTTCCTCAGCAGCTTCTCCATCTTTTGTGGTTATGTTACATTTTTGTTGGGATGCTAACAATCTTTTCTTGCTAATAGCTTTATATCTTTTTTTCCGTTGATCAATTTTCACTAACTTTCCGATATCTCTCTTCTTAGAATGAGTGAATACAGTTGGTATCCAGTCAATATCATCAGGATCATCTGATCTTTTACCTAAAAAATAAACCATACATTACTTTACTTTCCTGGATGAATGGCATAAGTAATAGATATGTAAATAAAGTAATACCTGATACAAAATGTGCACTACATATCAATGCTTTAGATATCTTTTCATAACTCCACTTTTCCCAATCTTTTCTACCAACTGCCTTAATCCATTCCTCTCGTCTTCGCTTTTCTATCGGTGTTTTCCCCTTTGGAATACTGTAAAATGACAACGAACTATTCTTTTTTTCTCTCCTATTTGTACAATTAACAATGCAGCAACTATCCGGCATGATTTAGTGAAGATAACGTTTAGTTTACTGCCTATCTTCCTTCACTGTTTATGATATTCTGCCTGGGAGGATGCGCGCGCATCATTTTCGACCGGTCGCCGAATGTAAACATTGCAACTCGTCTATAAGTTTTGTTTCTCAACTGTCTTTTCAGTCTCATAGCTACTCCACAAAATTCAAATTTAGATATACCACAATTTAAAAGTGCTCTTTTATACAGAACGTTTTCAGCTCACACGTTTTTGTTAACCAATTGCTGAATAAAATAATTTCGCGCAGAGGCCCAAAAATGCGCAAAATTTAATACAGAAATTATGTGCAGAGCGAAAATCAATACCATATTTTAAAACCGTTTTTTTTGTTTTTGGAAAGAAAGTGGCATTTTTCTTTAAAAATTTCTTCATTTTTATTTGTATGCCTAGAAAAAAATGTATAGTAGGCCTTTGTGCGTGAAAATTAATACCGATAATTTGAAGACAATTGGCTGGTCCGTGAAAATTCATACGCGCCAAAAAGAGAATCTGAATAAGTATAAGTTAAAGATAATGAATTATCATCGATTGTTTGTGTCAGCAGTTAATCATTTTTGTTAGTTAGGAAAGAAGATGTGATTTATTTATTTACAGTCCTTCTTATTGATGCCAAAAATGCATTTAATTCAATGAATCGTTCTGTTGCTTTACACAACATTCGAATTACATGCCCAGTTTTATCAGTCTATGTCATCAATACGTATCGGAAAGCCTCACGGGACGGAATTCTACGTACTTACTGGACAACAGACATAAAACAGGAAACACAAACAGACTTACTTACGCATAAATATGTAGAAATGATAGTGTAATTGAGTAAAAATGTTAAGACTGGATCATTAGTGAAGATATGAGTTCAAAAAAGAGGTTTTCAAAGTAGACTTTAGATATTAGCAGTTAGATCAAAAAGGCGCATTTTATAAGGTAAGATTCTATGGCAGTGATTCCATGTTGAAATGCATTGGTTCTTAACTGAGTTGATACCAAAGGCAGTTGTTCTTTTCGAGTAAGAATTTATGATTCCTTCAACAGAAGCTCTGGTTGGATAAGCCTGGGAGAAATCGAACGCAAATGTATTAGAAATTGAATCAGGAATATGATTGTGATAAACAGAATGTACAAATACTGAATTGCAAAGATAAACTAAATCATCGAGCATAAGAATGCGCAAATCAAAATATAGGGGGTACACAGGAACATGATAGTCAGCAAAGCTCATTATGCGGATAGCAGAATTTTGCAGTGATCGGATTCTGTTAATTTGGGAGTTGACTAATTGGCCCCAAACTTGTAAGCAATAATTAATATGCGAGTAAAAGAGGGCATGGTAAATAGAAAGCAAAACATCTTTAGGGACAGAATGACGCAATCTAGAAAGGATTCCATTAGCTCTTCTGAGTTTGGTGGCGACTAGAGATAGGAAAGTGCGGATGTTGGCCCAGAAATTGTATCCCTCCTAATCATAAGCGAGAATCTCTGTCAATTATTTTCTCATAAACATAAAATATTAATACATAGGAAATCATATGATTTCGGGTATTTCCCTACATAAATTTAAGCATCACAATGTACTATAGCTATTTACTAATATTATCATCTAAGACCTTTGTTTCATAACGCGATACGAGTTATGAAACATGTTAAAAAAAACAGCTTTTATTTTGATTACATGGCAAGTTTTGATTACATAACAAAATTCTCAAATAACAACATGTAAGTAGTTTTAAATATTATTATTATAACCACAAACTACTCATAAATGTAAACAATTAAATATCTCATAAAAATGTCCAGGGAAAATCCCCAATTGTTGTAAAAAGCAGTTTGTAGTAGTTTAAACTTTATAACATAAATGAGCTAACAATACTTATAACACACAGATCATCGATGCAGTCAAAAAGATCTTCAAAGTCAATATCCATAGGTATCATGTATTTCTCTGACGATAGTCATGTTACTGTGTATAATTCGTTTATCCTGTTTTATTTTGTTTGTCTTTTTTGTTTTGTTTTTTTACCTCTTTGTTATCTTATGCATGCTTATAATGTCCTCTGGCATATGTAGCAATACCATCTTTTGCGACAATTCTTTTGTCATCATTCGCACTAAGAGCGAGTTTGTTTGTTTTTATAGTGTGGACATCATGCTTAATCGATTGGAAGGTCATCTGTTCCCTGTAAATGTTTTCACCATCAAACAAGCATCTCTTGTAATCATCAAACCCCATCGTCTTCTTTACTACGCACTTCTTGACTCCCTTGCACTTCTTGTCTTCTTTTCCATCCAGCTGTTTATATGCATAGGTCTTCGCTCTTAGAGCAACAAACTCCGTCATTATCTTACCACCCAACTCATCTTTCATTAGACCAATGACTTTCTTATTCAAACCTATAGGTAAAGGTCTGTTATCTTTCTCATCATACGCTGAAGTGTCGAATCTCAAAGCTACATCATCGGCGATATCTTTGTAAAAGTCGTCGGTTTTGATGTGGTAGACAAAGCTGTCTGTATCCATATAGCAGAGCTTTAGATTGTCACCATATTTTGGTCTCATGTAATCATAGTGAAACTCGTACATAATCGTCTTTGACAAATCAAGAACTGTAGGTCCCAGATAGATTGGCTTGTTCAACACGAGTTTGATCTTTTGCATTTCAGCAGCCATCAAATGTTCACTGAAACAGATACTACCCTTGAAGTTAGGTTTCATCACCAGCTTCTCATATTGTTCTTTCTTGGTAGCCAAGCGTATGTCTTTATGTTTACGTTGATTCTCCATAGTTTTACCAAAGACTGAATTGTTCATGAGCTTGAAAAAGTCCTTTTCAAAGTCATTCTTTGATTTGGTACGCAAATTGGTGTTGAAATCGATGTAAGGCTTCAACCATGCGCTTTGCTTAAATCTCAGTACTCTATGAACCTTCTCAAGAGCAAGACCATGCTTCAGCGCTTGATCAAGTGCACGGATATGAATAGTATAGTTCTTCTTGTCTGAAAGACATGGAGTTAGCTTTTCTACACCATTGATCTTCTTTCGCTCAGGCATAAATGGAAGATCGTTATGTGAATCATGAAGCTCCTGAGGATAGTTCACATCAACTTCAAGAAGATAACCATATTTACCGTCTTTCTCAGCCAACTTTGAAATGAAATCAGCGGTAAATTTATTAGCATCTACCCACTTGAAATTCCCTGTCGGTAGCTTCTGAATCATAGCCCATCCATATAGATTATTTGCATCAAGATATTGGAGATAGCTACTTTCTTCAGTCTTCTTATATTTAGCATCCATATACTTGTTATTAGCTTTAGCATGTCTATGAACAGCCTGACAGAGACCTCCTCTAATACCTTGCTCTACGAACAGAAACATATCCATATCTGACAACAGATCCAGCTCAACCTCTGTCTTTTTCAAACAGGCTTGCCAAGCTAGTCCTGGAGCAGTGTAAAAATGTGCAGGATCCAATTTATAGTTTGTTATGCATGTTTCCCTAAAAGTCTCAAAAACATCAGCAAGCAATAGAACGTCTGTCTTGAGGTAGAGATCATGATACGCACCCATATTTTTATTTTTCATATGTTTCCACACATTCTGTGCATGCGTATAATCAGCATCACTGATACCTTTCATGTTCAACTTGCTGTAAAAAGCATCTTTTGGTGGGAGCTTAGTTTCGTTAAACTTATCAAAAGAATCAATGTATTCATAAGGATAAACTCCTTTTCTTCTCAATAGTTTGAATTGCTCATCACCCTTGAAGAATTTTCGAAGGTTTTTACACTGATCGTCAGATAGATTGTTTACCAAGTTATCCAGACTACTAGCCATGAAACGCACACTATCGATGAATCTCAACTGTATCTTTTGAACCCTAGTCTCCCCATTTTTATCAGTGTATTCACCAACCTTAACATCCAATGAGAAAGAGATATATTTTTCTTTGTTTTCAGCGATGACGGCAATCCCTTCATCTCCATACTGTTTGGCTAGTTCTTTGATAAATAGATGAGCATCATATCCGCTCAGATTGTGAAAGACGATCGGGATGTATTTAGGCACTTTGTAACGGAGATTGCAAGACTGATGTGCAGCTCCACGAAATTTACCAGTAAAATGACAGTGATCCCTAACCTTAATATTATCTTTTTCAAATTCTTTCATACATATGTGACATTTATCAGAATCTACAAATCCCTGTTCCTCTTCATATGTGAGGTCTCGCATTCTCTGTTTAGGACACATATTGTATAGCCTTTTCACTTCACCTACCGCATGATCTACAAAACGTAAAACACAGTTTTCACCACGATAAAGCGTTAGAGGGTCTGAAACTTCACCATGAGCAAATTTGCTATAACAACAGAAGCCTGTGGGGATATGTATACCAACCTTTTCAGTGGACGATCCGCTACCGCTACGCGGTTCTTTACAAACCTCTTTTGACAAAGCTTCAAAATCAGCATACATTATGAAAGGAGCTTTGAGCTGGTACTGACCGTCATGAAACTTAACGGTGCTACCCTCCTTTGGCATTTCGATCTTCGCGACATCGTTATTTTTACAATATTCAAAGTGTTCATCTCGTGTTTTCTCACTTGAGAATCCATTGAGACAATTCAAACAATAATGCTCCTTATGTTCGTGATTCGAGTTGACCTTACTCAAGACACCGCTCAAGTTCTTTACAGCTATATAATGTCTCTTTTCCTCTTCACATAATAAAAACAAAACAACCGTTTCTTTGCGATCAAGATGCTTCGACTTACGACACATATAGACACCTTCTGTCGCATCTTTTGTCAAAACATGCACAGCGATATCAGGGTTCCTCCTCTCAAACAAATCTATTTTATTTAGCGCCATTGGAAACGATAAACCGTTTCAGTGATAGTTATCATACTTTTTGAGAGTTGAGATTCGTTCAGGATTATTTTTAATCTGTTCATGATTGAGAGCTGCGATAACAGCCCATTTGAAGCATTCTTCATCATTTTCGTTTTTAGGATTGATTATCGAATACTTACCGCTAAAATCCTTAGGTAGCGGCAAGTAAGAGCTGCCTCTCGTTAATTTTAGCTTGTGAAAGTCCACATCAATATTTAAAATCTTATCGATAACAAAGCCGGATTGAGGTAACGCAGGGTTTTCAACCTGTTCGATTATCTTTTTGAACATATTATTAACAACATCAGATATATCGCTTTCATTGTGAATTGTTTCCATATTGCCATTGAACGCCTTATCGACGTAGATTGTTGCTTCAGGATTGGATAGATCTTCTTTTCTCCATTTGATCCACACAGTTGCTTTAATTTTTATTGATTTTTTGTTTTTGAGTTCTCTCATAATCAGATCACTTAAAATGGGTCGAACCTTTTCGAGAAACAAATCAACCCTCAAACGCCGTTTCAATGGGGACAAACGGTTTTGGTTTCATCAGTTTTTCATCTTTTTCATCATCATCATTCTTCCTCTTGTAGAGATGAAGAATCTTCTTCTTCATCTCTCTGAAAGTGCCACTCACTTTCTCACGAATAGCTTTAGGTACATGATTTATTAACCAATCTCTCCATTCATTCAACTTGCTTTTTACCTGAGGTCTACTTTTTGCCATTTCTTGCTGCTCAAACAAATCCATGTCTTGTCGGTTAGGAATAATTGCAACAGGTCGGACTGGTTTGAATCGTCTAGTAGATCTTGGTGGTGGAATAGGTTGGTCATTCCTCGTTGGTGTTGGTGTGCCAGCTAATAATTCAATGAGCTCAGCCTTTCTTAGTTTCGAGTAGCCATGTAGACCGGGTTCTCTTGCGAGAGTTTTTAATTCAACAACAGTATTTCGTGAAGTCATGTTGTATAATTATTATTTGTGTAATATTTAAGTGATCATGATCGCTTTAAGTCAGTTTGAAATCTCATTTTTTTCAAACCCTCTAGGTAACTTTTGTTACTCGATTTAAGTAACAAAAAAAACCCCAAAAAACAACCTCTACAAGGACGAACGAGCCAATCTATTTTGTTTGCGAGCCATCCTTCTCTTCTCATTTTGGCTCTCTCAATACCTTTGATATTTTTCTTCGTTGTTTCTTATCCAGTTTGAATAGCGTGTATAAAATACTTGTTTCATTTCAGGATCACAAAGAAACAATGGATCCTTATCATTTTTCTCAAGTACCTCAAGCATTTTAGCTTTGTTCATTTGGTTAACATATTTTATTTTTCGTGATGCACATAATGCTCGTAACGCATTAAAACCCATTGATCGGTAATCTGATTCTGTTTTATCGGTCATGTTTATTCTTTATATAAAAGAGGTAAAACTTTTAAGCCACTTTTGTTTGTTTTGTCACACTACATATGATATCGTAATAAAATAATAAAATATGTATAAATAAAAGATGTCAAACTCTAAACTTCAAGAAATTTACTATCAACCTCAAAACTTATGGAAAGGACAAAAGGCTGTTCGCAATCTAAGAGGATTTGGTTTCAAACTGAAGGAAATTAAGAAGTGGTTATCAAAACAAGCTTTGTGGCAGGTACATCTACCGGCACCGAAAAGGATCGAACGTCCACATTATGAGGTAACTAAACCGAATGAGATTCATCAATTTGATATATTGTATATGCCTAGTGATATGTTGTATGGTAATAAATACAAGTACATTTTGTCTGGTGTCGATGTTGCTTCACGCTATAAGGTGGCCCGACCTTTGAATACTAAGAGAGCGAAAGAGGTTGCCGCTATGATTGAAGACATCTACAAGGTTGGACCGTTAACTTATCCAAAAGTATTTCAATGTGATAACGGTTCAGAATTCAAAGCGGATGTATCAAAATTGTTGGAGAAGAATAATGTTGAAATTAAAAGAGCAACTACAAAATATAAACATACCCATACAGCTTTTGTTGAGGCATTGAACAAGATACTTGCTGAAAATTTATTCAAAATACAAGATGCTCAAGAACTGAATGATTCGGAAAAGGTATCATCTACATGGGTCAAATATTTGTATAAACTTGTGGGTAGATTAAACGATACCAAGACTCAGATGATCGGTATGAAACCGAAAGATGCCATCAAATTGAAAGAGGTGCCTCTCGCTAAACGAGAGAGCTATCCACCTGAAGTAGAGCTACCTCAAGATGGTTTGTATAGATATCTATTGCAACCGGGTGAAGAGCACGATGACCATCGAAAACGAGCAACAGATAGAATATGGTCAAAGAGGACATATTGATTGAGTGAGGTAATAGATCAACCTGGTAACCGTGTAATGTATTACCTTCAAGATGGACCTGAACGATCTTTTGTAAAAGAAGAGCTGATGTTGATACCTGAGGATACAGAGCTACCTCCTGATTATGTGCAAGGTTGGTGAACCGTACATACAAAGTATCTTTACTAGAAACAAGTAAAGATGAGTCGTCTAGCGACGAGGTTTAGCGCCACATAATGTCATAATCAAAGAATTGCCTTTCATGATTCTTTTCAGATTGTTTGAGCCCCTTCCGTCTGACAAAGGCTTCTCCAGAATTCCAACCATAATCCTTCAATTCAACGCAAAGTCTTACAGGCAACCATGTCTTATATAAATTTCCTGTTCTGTCTTGGACCTCTGCATACATAGCTGTTCCAGACCCAAATTCAGATGCAGGTGTATCTATCTCACTCACAGATTTAACATGATAAATCACATTTTCAGGTAGCTCTCTCCACTTTGTGATTGGAACAAATTGTTCCATGTATTGTTCAAATGTTGCAAATGTTGGAAATTCCATTGTCTATATATACTTGTGATCACATCTCTTTATATAAGTTTCATTTCATTTATCACTTTTTCAAATTGAGGAGCACATAACCACACATCCTAGTAACCATTTTCGTTTATGGATTTTTTCAGGTTTTGAAGTTCTACCATCAAACTTTTTTGAAATTGATTTTGGGTTTCAGTCTCCATCTTTCTATCTGTAGAACTGAGTCTTTCTAAAGCTTTGTAATATGTTCCCTGTAAAACCTGGAATTCTTTGTAATTGATCCTCCCATCAGTCAGCGCCTGACTTATGTTAGTTTCAAAGACAGAAATTGAGGATGTAACAATATCATATAATTTTATCACTTTTTCTACTTTCTTTTGATATCTTTTGATGACAGCTGTGGTAAGTCCGGTACAGATAGAGCCGGCTAAGGCTACACCACCTAATCCTGCAGAAATAGGTATTCCGATAATAGTAACCCCTGTTGCAATTGAACCGATGCCAGAGCCAATGGTTATAGCGCTTGAGCTAGCATTTAGTAGCATCGATCGTTCTATCGCCTTGTTGTATCTCTTGAGCTTGATGCTAAACTTATTCTTAAGTTTTATCAACTCTTCAAATTCTGAATTTATTACGCTTGCGTTAAACTTTTCCTGCTCATTCAAATCCTCAGGAGCAGTGGGTAGTTTTGGATAAATTTTAAAACTCATATTTAGAGGGTTGTTATAACATAATAAATAATAAATTATCCTCTAAATAAATAAATAAAATGGCGGACATTGACATTGACCCCTTTGGAGAACATGGGATGACGACAGATGAAACAACCGATGAGATGTTTCCTCTCATACCAACTGGAGACCGTACGGGTGTACAGATACATACATCAGGTGAACGAGAAACATCATTTGGAGGTCACAGTCTGCATACTAGAGTTTTGAAGGAACTAGTTGAAGGGTTGTATGATAGATTATCTGAAAAATACCGGTCAAAACCTGAGACGTTATATACCGATCAGTTTGAAATTAGAGATGGTGAATTACACTACAAAGACGGTAGCAAACCATTGACAAACAATGGAAGACTAAGGGCTACTGGTACTATAGCTGACATATTGGGTAAGAACAGGTTACGTAGTTTAGGGTATGATATACCTAAGAGCAAATTTTCAGCCAGACAGGCAGTTGTACTTAACAAAATAGCAGAAGAGCTTCCCTCGACATCTAAAATCACAACAGCAACCGATTTAGAGTTGGAAGATATGTCCGGTGATGTGGTGAACAGTACGGAAGATTTAATTTCAACGCTTAGACAACAATCGGTCGTTCATGAAACAACTCAGACCGGCGATCTATTTGAATATCCTGTGCGTGAGCTGTTAGGATTGGATAAAGCGCTGAGAAACATACGAGGAGGTCTTCAGGAAGAGGTTGCAAAAAAGGTTCGAACAGAACAGCATATCGATAAGGAGAAAAACAAGTTGGAAGAAATGGAAAATGATGCAACTATCAAAAAATATAATTAAAATTCTTAATAATTATACATTGTAAGAAACAATGCAGTGTAAGAGCTTCTCTGACTGAAATGGTCAGAAACAGATTAGAACAACAGTAGTTTTTATTTCAAGTACATTCTTACGGCATAGAGTTAATTTACTATTTTTAGTTATCTAGAATATATGTTTTTTTTATCAATCTTTTTGTCTAATTTAATTGTCACGATTCTTTAAAAATTTAAGACTTTGCCAATTAGTAGTTTAATTTAAGACTTTCTATTGTATTGAATGTCGATTGTGATTTCTCATTAGTTCATAGAGCTTATAACCTGATAGAATAAGCCAATAAAAACATTAGATTATGCTGGACCATTATAGTCTTCAACAGAAATCCACCTTAAGTGATAAGTTAAAATTGAGTTCTCATTGTAGCTCTTCTTCTCTGATAAGATTTGATTTAAACTGAAAGATCTTTTATGATTGGATTTAATATACCATCAATATCATCTATGACGCAGTTCACTGACGATTTTCCATGGAGTGACTCAATTGCAAAACTTGAGGTCTTACTAGCATAAAACTTTTCATTATACTAAACACTTCTCTGCATTTCATCTCACATCGATTAAAACCTGTAAAAACTTTTTGCACAGGTTACTAATATTCATATATTTTGGTGGTATTTTGCGAAGATCATAACGTATCACCGTATTTCGCATATTCAACATGTCAATAAATTGTGATACTTCAAAAGTGTTTTTAAAGGGGAATTGAGGTCAAATTTTGGATATTGTTTTTTTTTTCGCCTAAAATATTGTGTGCATAATTTTTGCTTAATTAGCAAATAAGAGCATTTTAAAGATCTTACTGTTATGACGCATTTTAAAGATCTTACTGCTATGACGTCATTGGTGTCAAAGGTGTTCACAGTTTAGTTAAAGCGACGCGAAGCAAGCACATTTTGGAAAGCACTTCATCACATTCTACTGAACTTTCTAATATTTCTTCTGCTTCTGACGGAACGGAAGTTATAGAGATGTTGGTGGATGCTATGAGTGTAAGCCAGAATATACAGAGGAAGAACTTAAGAAAATAGATAAAGAAATTATCAATGAAAATTCGAGTTCTGACGACGATTTGGATTCCAGCCGTTTAGAAAACCTTCACTGGTGCTGCTGTAGATGTTGCGTTATAGGTCTGAAAATGACATTGGAAGAATGTAAATGTTGTAAAGAATGTAATATTTTGAGTGAAAAATTGGAAAACCTAAATTGTATCACAGCCCACCCAGACTTTGAAACACTAATTCTTACTCCTGCTGTTCTTGAGCTTTCATTCATAAGACATAGACGTTATCAAGGCAACTTCAAGGACTTTAAAGAAATGAACCATAAGTAAGTATAAATTTATTTTTTTGTCAAAAACATTTTTTTTTGAAGGAATCGTTATTTTCACATTGTATTTCATATACATACAGTACATCAAAAATCTCAGCAACAAAAAATATACTCAAAATACAATGCGCTTCACAATGAAAATGTTGAGTCAACAAACGGAATGTTGTAAGGCTCTATTTACACATTCAAAAGAAAAAACTTTACATCAAGATTTTCCTCCAAAGTTAAAGCTAAAATTAAAATAAATATTTAAAAATAAACTTAAGTCAAGAACTTAAAAGTGTACTTGCAATTTCTTTTAGACAACTTCGTTTCACAGCGTACCACCAGTACACTGCATGGGTACATAATTAAGAGACACTTGGGAAAGGAAAAACAGTTGTTATACCTGCGTGTGTTGTAAAAGAAATTTGACAGAGATATTATATACAATATCAACTATCAATATCACTATATCAACAAGTATAAACATTTACATAAAACATCAAAGCACTTTCTGGATAGTGTAGACCATCCCTTAATATTTTTCCTTTTTTATATATCTCTTTGAGCATGGCCAAATGATTTTTCTTCCAGTCAACTGGGGTAAAGACAAAAAATGTTCTTTACAGATGCATGCAAAAAAACATGTCTTTAACCCTGGTTATGTTTTGTAATCTATTCACAATGTTATGTTGAAAAAAAACTAGCATCGCAAAAACATAAGGAAAGAGAATGGCAAATATCACAAGTTAAATCTAGCTAAAATATGTATTAAATAATATGTTAAACATGATTTGTGAATTATTTACAACTTACATGTGCATGTTGGAAATCCAAACTTCGCTTACGAGATGCTGATTTTTTGATATTGTAGTAGCTCCATCGATGTTTATTTGGTCATATGTCTTGTGCGAAAATATCGTCGGTACAGCACCTGGTTTTAACTTTTTTGAACTATGTACATAATGTGGCATTAACTCATACTTCAAATCTCGTTCAAAGCATTCATCATGGAAATGATCACTGCAAAGTCGAGGATTACTTGGAACAAAGTTGTTGAAATTTTTGCATTCCCCATATTATGTAACCAATGAATACATTGTGACCTGCATTTCTTTGGATCAGGAAACCTGAAGTAACTCGATTTTTTGACTTTTCCACTGTTATTTGAACATCCAAAAGCAAGACACGTAGGCATGTTGCCAGCGATGAGGATATATTATAGTAACTAACATGTGCGCTCGTATATTGATATGACACCAATGACGTCAGAAAACGGACTTTGAACTCAAAAATGAAAATTTTTAAATGCTTATATATTGTGAAATAATAAAGATTTTTTGAAAATTCTTTTTTTCTCATGAATATGAACGCTATTCTTCTCATGAATATGAACGCTATGTTGAGAGAAATTTTCAAAAAAGTTTTTTCTAAACCTCAATTCCCCTTTAAGTGTAGCTCAAAAGTTACAGTGCTTCAGTAGAATCTCTGCAAAATATTGGTCTATATAAAAACTGCTTTTATTGTTCTTATTAATGTCATAGAAAAAAGATGTCCCTCTATTTCCTATTTATCTTATTTGCCTTCTTGGAGCAAGAAATGTAGCTTTTCCATACCCTAACAGGTTTAAAGTACTCAACTTTTAGTTCTAGGATCTCTGACGAGTAGACTTTGTTCGCTTTCCGTTCAGACAAACCGATTGTGTCATCAACAGCCTTTTGTTGATCCTTCTCTATGTTATCTAATGTCACTGACTTGAACTCATGAAAGGCAGCTACAGCTTTGCAATTTATGTTTCTGTGGCTTACAGATTGTTTTTGAGAAAGTTTTTCTTGAAGGCTGGCTAGGAAAATCCATAGTTTTCTAGGCTGCGCTTGTTCTTGGAAAACCAATTTACTGTATATTCGATACATTTGGACTAAACTTATTTTCCCATAGCAGTCTCAACAACTATGACAAGGTTGATCTGTTCAATGTCTAGCTTCTGTTGCTTTACAGATGTTTTATGATATTTGTGCCTACTTTGATGAACTAATAGGAATAACGTTTTGTTTTTATTATTATTGTTAGTTTTATATTCCAAGGACTACGCTGACTACGTTGGCTTTGAAAACAGTACATCAACTAAATACAAAGAAATTAATAGATTAAACAGTTTGGACAAAAAATAACAGTGCCAGAATGTGGCAGCATATTTGCCAGTGCATCCTAACGTATCCTTGCCTGACTGTCTGAGACGGGTAAACTTTTTTTTCAATAAGAAAAGAGTATCATAAAACAAAATATTGTTTTGCTTTTCTTTTAATAATTTAATTTCTTTTTTAATTGTTATGCGCTTCTTCTCTCCTCCTGTGTGATCTTTTTAAGAAGAGAAACCACTTCCTCCTTACGTTTGATAGCACCCATGTTGGAGCGCGTAACTTTTTTAAAACAAAAGCTAACAAAAAGTTGAAGTTTTCTCTCTCTACGTTTTGAGTGTATTGTTACACTGATAAAAGATTGGTTTTACCAGAGGTTGTGACTTCGAATCTGCTTCTGATTGAACACAAGTTGTACGAGCCGTTTATAAGGAAATATGAGGTTTATTGATAAAGTGATACAGAGCAGGTGGACATAGCCGGAGAGCGACGCCGCCTTGGCTGCTAGTTCATTATAATAACACATAGTGTGACATCTGATTTTTTTGTACTCATAGGGGAAACATTTAATTGCATCTCCGATTGCATCTTTGGGGAAATATCCTGAGAATTTTGTAGTGCACAACTCAGGCGATAGGGTGAAAAAATTTGGGTCTAAATTTTTTTTGTGATATAGCTGTGACGTCATAAAAATTTTTGATCATTATCTCTGTAGCGATTGATTCTACCAAAACTATCCCATATATTTTGTCTCTGAGTTTTTTGAGCTCTATAACATTCTGGACACTTTTTAGTTTCCATTCCATTATTTCATTTTTCGTCAAGGTACACATACAAGGAAGGTAAATTTGTTCTTATTCAGGCATGAGAGTTCTTCAGGAAATTCCTGATTTCAGGAAATTTTCATCTGAGGGCCCCAAATTTTTTTTTCCAGGAAACTTTCATTTCAGGATCGAAAATATTTTCTGCTACTCAATTCTGGTAAACCGTGTTAGCACCTAATTCGATTTATTCAGTATCCACTCTGAATCTCTGGAGTTAAGCACAGATTTCAACATTTTCTATGCAGTTCCCTGCGGGTTCCCTCATTTCCCTCACAATGCCTATTTCTCTTATGTTGTGCTTTCATTCATTTTAGTTCCTGTTCCGCCTGCGGGTTTCGAGGGATTCCTGTGGGAACCCTCGTTTCCTCAAGTTATTTTTTATACATCTTGGTGAGTTCCTCCTCCGCCTGCGGGTTTTGAGGGTTTCCCTCAATTTATTTCTTTGGTATTTCAAAACCCTCAGGCGGGAAATCTTAAAGCGGATATTTAGTTGAAATCTGTGGCTAAATGAATCTCTGATATATTTCTGTCATGACCTAGATACATAAGAGTCCAACAATTGATATTGTCAATATGTATGGGGCACCTACACCCTTCTTTGGTGGTAATCCCTCACTTGCTACATCTGCTCAATCTGTCACACTGCCGACCACGCTAATGGTTCATGTTTTAGACAGAGTGGCGAATTTTGAAGTAATGGTTGTTGCATTCCTAGCAGAACACAGCCTTCCACTCAGTCTATCCAGTGACATTATAGAACTTGCTAAAGAACTTGCCAAAGATCCTTCTGCTCTGAAAAAACTGAAACTGCATAGGACAACAGCCTCCTACAAGCTGACACATGGATTGAGCCCTACCTGGCGAGCAGCACTGATTGAAAACTTAAGAACAACTCATTTCTCATTGAATATGGACGAATCTACATCATCCAATATTAACCACGTGTTCACTGTACTTGTTACGTTCTATGATCAAAACACTGAATAGATAACTGTAGACCATCTAGATTCCGTCGATGTTCCGTCTTGTACAAGTGAGAACATTTATATTGAGACAAAGAAATTGATTGAGCTTGTATCTATTCCATGGACTAACTTGCTGGCTGTCCTTGCAGAGTCTGCAAGTACAATGAGGGGAAAAATTAGTGGTGTTGAAACACTAATAAGGGACAATGATGCTCCCCACTTGTTGGATATAGACGGTAATTCCTGCCATCATGTCCACAACATAGTGAAGAAGTTCACCTCTTTCTTTGACTATTTTTTGGAAAATCTTTTTAGAGACTTATCCAATGAATTTAAATTGTCACCTGATTCCCTTGACCTGTACAGAGAATCCACCTTCCTGATGAACTTGAAGTTCAGGAAACCAATTGATTATCACTCGATCCGTTGGCTGTCTGTCTATGATGCCAGCATTGAGTTCCAAAATTTTGTTGATGTACACAAGGTGTATTTCTCAGCTTGCGAACAAGGTGACTTGGAGCAAAAACAAAGAAAATGTGAGCAAGCCACCAAAAAGCTTAGAGATCCAAAACCTTCTACAGAACCGGTGTCCTGTGTAAAGAAGCAAAGCTTGAAGGAACTGAAGAAAGAAAAGAAGGAATTGGTACGTTTAGAGGAGATGAGGTCAAAAAGGGCTGCGAACGTGTTCAAAAAGTGCAAACTATCTGATGAGTCTGTTGCTGCACTAGGTGAGTTGGAAACTAAAATTATTTCAAAATGCAAAACTGCTACCGACAAAGGAAAAGAAAGAAAACGAAGAATTATTTCATCACTCCTCCACCAACCAAACTACTACACATTAGTGACATCATTTTACCAAACTGTGCTTCCTCTGTTCAAATCCTACGTGATGTTCTTCCAGGGTTCAAAACCTCTTATCCACAAAGTTTACTTGCAACAAGTTGCTGTTGTGAGGAAATTTTTCTCATATTTCCTCAAACCTGATGTTTTGGTGAAATGTAAGAAAGGGAAGGATCTCCTTTCAGTAGATCTAGGTAAAAAAAACTTGCTTCCAAGAAACCTGATGTATGTTGGATTCAAGGCTAAGAAGCTAATTGAGAGACTCGGAACAGATCATGCTGTTGTTGTTCGGTTCATGGACAAAGTTGAGGAATCGTATTTACAATGTGGGCGATTAATCCAGAAGAAATTGCCTCTTCAGAATGATGTTCTGAAATCATTTGGGATGCTCGATCCCATGATTGTAAGCTGTAAGATTGTAAGTCAGAAAGTTATCCGGTATCTGCTGAAGTTACCATCGCTGGTTACCACAGTACTAAGTGACGAGGAAGAAGATACATACGATCAAGAGGTTAGAGCAATTTGTGTGGACAGTGATCTTCCTGCTGCTATTGTTGACGATGTTGAAGTTGAATGTTTGGTTTGGTGGAAGTCTGTTAGTGCAAAATATCCGATTTTGTTCAAAATGGTGCGATCTGTGCTCTCCATCTTTCACGGTCCTGCTGTTGAATCCTCTTTCAGTGTGATGGGCGACGTGATCAACACTCGTTCTGGAAGAGTGAACATGGATACTTACAGCGCTTATCAGGATATTAAGTATGGTTTGAAAGCACGCAAACCAAGTGTTGCAAACAAGTCGGTGAAGGTTTTTGCGAGAGAAGAGAAGTGGCACACTCCAGTTGACTCCAGATTATCTAATAACATGAGGAATGCTTATAAGAAGTATAATGATAGTCTAAGAGAGAAGAGTAAAAGAGATGATGAACGGAGGAAGAAATATGGAGTTTGTAATCCCAAGAGCATCACCACAAAGAAACGAAAAGAAAACGCAGCTCTGCGATCTGAGGAGGCGGAAGAGCATCAAAACATCCTTAAAAAAGCGTACAATTTGGAGAGGCTGAAGACACCAACAGAGGCTTGTGCTAGAGAAAAACCTGTAAGTGAATCTGAAGTTGGAGACGCAGTAGGTGTGCCTTCAGAAGTTGAAAGTGAAGTCGAAACTGTAGTTTCTCCTGTCCAGAAGAGTCCAGTTAAAGAGCAAGCTGAAGAAGAAGTTGTTGTTGTATCTGAAGAAGATGAATATGTGGTCGATGTTTAGCAAAAGCAAAAGAAATCAAAACGAAAAGGGCAGGTTCAGTCATCGCCAATTCCTGCAAAGAAGAAAAAGGCAGCTACTCCTGGAAAAGTGAAAAGTTTACATGACTTTTTCAAGAAACAGACATAATTATTTGTATTATTTTTGTGCTGAAAATTGTGGTGTTTCTGACTCAAGTGGTTTGAATTTCATTCCCTGGTCAACCCTGTGTTTCTGACTCAAGGTCCAAGTTTAGTTTAATACCTAGGTTCCCTGGTGTTTCAGACCCAATTTCCAATCTTGGTTTCAAATTGGTTCCCCCTAGAGATCTGACCTAAGCTGACCTAAAGGTTGAATTTGGAGTGAAAAAAGGCCTTTGCACTGGGAACTTTGGAGAGCCATAAATATGATTTCCAGGGATCTAAAGTACTGAAAAACTCAAACTTTTCCGGGGCTTCGCCCCTGGGCCCCATTGGGGGGGGGGGAGACAGCGCCCCCAAAACCCCCCAGCTGATTTGCTCCTTCACTACGCTCAGTCGTTGCGATGCTTTGCGTCGCTTTGCAGTGCTGTGCACCGCTCTTGACAATAAACTCATGAGCAAAATTATGTTCAGGAAATTTTTGCAATGAGCACTCTCATGCCTGCTTATTCTTGAAGTAAGCCATGGTAAAAAATTGTTTCTTATATAATAGGCTGTTTTAGCAAGATGATGCGAAGGTCATGAGAACGTCAATAGGGGTTTCCTTGGAGCAAAAAAAATCTGGGAACTAGAAAAATCACAGTGTTGTCACGTCCCATTTACAACTCCAAACAAGCCATTTTGAAGTTCTGTTCAGGGGGGGGGGGGTGATTTGCTCCTTCACTTCGCTCAGTCGTTGCGATGCTTCGCGTCGCTTTGCAGTGCTGTGCACTGCTCTTGACAATAAACTCATGAGCAAAATTATGTTCAGGAAATTTTTGCAATGAGCACTGAAAGATGGCTGAAAAAAACACTGATCAAGTCACTGTGCAAGGCAAGAAAAAGTAAGTATTTATCTTAAATTATGTGTTTTAAATCAATCAGAGTGCATAACAATATATCTTTATTTACTGCATTAGTTTCAAATGTGTTTTTTTGTTTCTTCTTACAATAACAGTGAAAACCAAATTTTTGAAAAAAATGAAAGTGTCTGTGTAGCTTGTGTATCCATGCAGATTTTTCCCTTTCGCTGAATAATCAAAAATATCTGATTTGAAATATTTTCTTTCATCTTATGAGGTCCTTGAGTAATTTCCACTTTTTTGCAGAAAAATCACACAGCGGAATGACATATCCTGCTTTTAAGGGAAGTACTTGGACTTGGTCTGTTAACTCATAAGCCAAAATCGAAAGAGAGAGGGCATTAATGGTTAGCTGTTGCCACAAATCTAAATGCAATCGAAGGATTCGGTGTTACTGATCGTGCAGTTAGGGATAGAGTAACTAACATGATGAAAACATTTTTCACTAAAAGTGACTCTTAAAGTAAAGCTTCAGGCGAAAGTGGATCTGAGCCGACAGAAACAGATATATTAATTCAAAACATGATAGATGTGAATAAAGATACCCACTTGATGATGATGATGATGCAGCGGTAAATTTATTATCATACCCATGGTTGTTTTAATATTCTTGTTACTTCGTATCCTTCCCAAATGTTAATAAATGATGTGCTTCGTTGACTTGCTGCAACATCTCCAATTTCTCCCATCTTTCTTTTAGGCATTGTATTTACTCTTAAAATAAAAAATAGTAGTACTTTTTTAAAACAGTATTATGGAATAGGCTACCGAAAACTGTATATACCGGTATCTTATAAAAATATATTTATAGTTCACCATTTCTTTAACAACATTTCTCCTATGCAAAAGAATTATAATAAACTCACCTTTCCACATGACATGATATGCGCATGATGGTCATTCAATATGTGCTTATCACGTGTAAATCATGCGCATCTATATCTTCCTTGTGCACGTGATTGTGCTGGTCTTTTTCTATACCTTTTGTACGCATTGGCGTCAACGGAAATTTCTTTAAATATATGGCTCCTATACAACACCTGTCTTTTTCATTCAGTATAAGAATCATTAATAATTAATTACTTTTTCATATTGATGTTATATACATTGCTTTGCTATTATATTGCTTTTTTATATTACTATAACTCACTTATAGTTGCAGGTAGTAAGTGATATTTTTTTGACATTTATTATTATACTAGTATCCCGTGTAAAAACTTTTTACTGTTGCATTTCTCAAAACGACGCATCGCTCACACCCGTGTCGAACATTTATAGAAATAAAAAGTTATCATAATCGGCGCTGTGCATACCACTTCTAATTTAGGGAGTGAAATATTTAACTTTTTTTAAACGGTTTTTCCTACATATTTGACGTAAGGCTATGCAGAGGCGGCACTATTTTTTAATCTAACATCATTATTAAAATGTCGTAAGATTTCAGTTCATCGTGAAAAGAGAAAGAGGTGATTACGAAACATAAAATGTAGATTTTGACACAGACACAAAAAAACCTCATGTCACGATGGATGAAGTGGCTGCTGTATTTGTTGGTTAAGATGGCGCATAGCAAAGGGCAATAGGTGGGAATTTTGTTCTTACACTCTTTAATGATAATGGGTGGTAAACAAAGCTGCCTTGGCGTGTAGTGAAAAATAAAAACGGAAATATGAATGATAAACGGAATGATACCTGCTAACGTTGCTTCTTTACTCCAATAAGATTCGATAGCATTCGTTATTTCATTAGTCAGTTCTTTACCAAACACCCTTCATATTACAATGTCGAATTTATATATTCTTTCATAATTAATTTTACCTAAAAAAGAAGATTTCTATTAATAATAAACATCATAAAAACATATTTAGCTACATATACACACAAACAAAAGCAAACTAAAAGAACGAACGCAAACTTGAAGCAAACATATGAGTAGGAACAGGGAATATTTATTAAAAGATCATGAGTTTAGCTTCAGCCTACCAAACAGTCAAAAAAGAAATAAAAGATATCTTATGAAGAATAAAAACACCATGTAAATGATATGCGGAATTATACCTGCTAATGTTGCTTCTTTATTCAATAAGATTCGATACCATTCGTTATTTTAATAGTCTGTTCTTTACCAAAACACTCAAGGATTGAGACTTGTTAAATTCTTTCGTAATTATTTTAAACTAAAAAAAAGAAGATTTCCATGAGCAATAAAAACCATATCATAATAAACAAAATGCTACACATACACACAAACAAAAAAGGAAAGCAAAATAAAACAAAACACAAACCTGATTTCTTATCCAAATCGGAAAGCAAACATAGAAAAAGTTATTAAATTATCATGAGTATAGTTCCAGCCTACCAAACAGTCAAAAATGAATTATGGAAAAAGACGAAAACAGTCTCAAAACTTTGATTTTTGATTCAGTTCTTCCGTGAATTTACTTACACTTGTTAATTCAATCTTTACGATATGATCCTTCTCCGAAAACGACTAAAACAATAAAAATTAAAGATCTTCGTTTTAAAAAAAACTATCTTCGTGTTCGTGAAGTTTTTTGTTTTTGTTTCTACTGCTACAAAATGATTGTTAACCAATTTCGAACGAAGAACATTGCATTGCTTGCACTTCTCCATTGACGTTTTTCGGCAGATTTTCAGTGCGAAACCAAAAATAACAAAACGGAGGAGCACATACTAATCGTGGATGTGCACACAGTACACTCAGTTACTCACTTTCTAAAGATGCCGTATTGAATTTTCCATAGAAACATTTCGTCCCCAGTCTTTTTTCACACTTACCAAGTTAAATGTGTTGCACATGATTGCGGATTATTATAAGTAGATCATGTTACCTGATTTTGGTAATATCTGTCTACAGTTCTATTAGTTATCTTTTTAGTGTTTTCGCCGAAGAAAATGAGAAATTCTTAGTGGATTACTATTGGGTCTTCTGTAAGGACCTCACAAGGCCTTACAGATTAGCCCATAATGAAAATACATTGACGGATGAGACCTTGTCAAGTATACTCAAATCTACCAATTTCTAGGTCCTATGTCATCCAGACATAGTGTTCTCGAAATTTTGTGAGACAATGTGGCAGAATCATTCTTATGTAATGGAAAATTTGGATTGCCTCAAATACTTAAATCGCTTCAACAAAGTCGTGGGACCAATCATACGATCGTTTAAGATCGTGGACAAAAACTGCGGCATTACAGGTAATATTATGTTTCTTTAAAGTGCATTGATTAAATGGAATAATGTTCTACTTTACCATTTCTTTGTGTATGTAATATTTTCTATTCCTTAGATGACGTACGGTTAGCCACACAACAAATTGGAGAGTTTCTCATAAAGAACAGCCCTTTCTTGACGCGTTTATTACAGACACATTTAAATTTACTGCCAGCCTCCAATTGGAGCTGTCCTGGCTGGCAGCCTACCGTTTTATCGCAACGCATCCAGATTGGCTAGATAGTTAACTGCACAAGGATGGTCTGCCCAAAGTTCAGGGCTGAAAGTGTCTGGAATAAATACGTTGAAGATGTAGCCGACAAATTGTTGGCTATGAAGATTGAAGAAGAAACTGTACGAAGTAAGAAAAGGAAGTTAACAGACGTTCTTATCTAGTTAGAAAAAACTACAATTCAAGCTTTACTTTCTTTCATATTTTTGTAGTACTTCCTAACTACAAAAATTAAACAATTCTAGAGGTAACAAATAGAGGACTTAACTTACAATTCCATGCATAGTCATGGGGAACGGTTCTGTATAAGGGAGTTATGTGAATGGAAGATGGTACCAACGCAGTAAGGGCCGGGACAGGATGGGAAGAGACTTTTATGAAATACAAAGAAAGGGTTGTTATATAAGATGGCAGCCGAGTAGTGTACACATGTTCTTGCTGGAACTGAATATTGAAAATATATGTCAAATTTGTAACCTCCAACCTTTTCTCTAAATCCACAGGACAGCCCAACAACTTTCCTATTATTGTCAACTTTATTATATTGTCAACCCTCTCAACCTTCTCTCATCATCTCGCATCAACAACAATGGCTTCCTCATGTTAAACACTTACAACTACTCCAACCTCACCCTCCAACCAAAAGAAATCAATGCTATCTAAAAAACAACTCAACAGCATGAGGAAAGAAGATCTTGTGATGCTTGTTCAGAAAACACAACAAGAGTTCATGGACGCTATGCATGAAAGAGACAAGGATGAGCTCCTGACAGTAACCCAGCAACTCTCCTCCATCCAGGAGGAAAACAACGAACTAAAAGACTCAGTAGATCAACTGAAGGATGAATTCGAGATTTTCAGGTCCAGCAATCTCAACAACACAAACAACAACATTCTTGGACCTGATGCAGCATCTTTTTTCACAAGACTGGTCGAATTTGAGAAAAAACTGTATGCATCTGAGCAATATAACCGCAGAGAATGTGTGGAGGTCTGTGGATTCTCTGAAGTCCAGCCACAGGATGTCAAGGATGTGGCCATCAAACTGGTAAATGCTCTTGGAGTACCCGCTACTCTGCCAGACTTCCACACAATCCATAAACTTAAAGATGAGAACATGGTAATTTTAAAAGCAGTCAATCGGAGAACAACCGACCAAATTTTAGCATGCAAATCCAATATTAAAGATCTCTCCGCTGAGGCGCTCGTTGATGTCAAGATCCAATTGGAACCAAAAGAAGTTTATATAAATGAATCACTGTGTCCCTACTACAGGAAACTTCTGGGTAAATGCAACGCCCTTCAAAAAGAGAAGAGAATCGACAAATTCTTTACAAGAAATGGAACTCTGTCCATAAAACGTGGAGAGAGAGTCAACACAATCTCGCATGTAGAGGATCTGAACTCTATTTTTGGTAACAACATCATCAATAACCTTGGAAAATGACTTTCTCACCTATATATCTCAAACTTATTTGACATTAAGAAATGTTAAGCTTATTTAGCTTATACTAGCCGCCAAAGCGGCGTCGCTTGCCGCCCATGTTCAGCCTACGTTGTATCACCACTTGCTCCAAATTATTGCAGTTAAACCCAGTGATAAGACTTCCTTTGCTGCTGGCTTTATCGCTAAATAAAGCTCCTTTGCAAGTGAAGAGAAACCATTCCAGGTGTTTCAAATCTTGCATAATCTTAACTCAGCCGTTTATTGTCGCAGTCACATTTAAAATGCCGGCAGACTTTCTTGCTTTACACAATGCATTCCGAACGTGAACTTCACGTGGTTTTTCTTTACGATTTTAAACCAATCAAACATCAGTTTAACAATACACTCAAAACGCAGAGAGAAAAAACTTTTCAACTTATTATTAGCTTTTGTTTTACGCGCTCTAATATGGGTGCTGTCAGAAGTAGGTGAAAATATGGTTTCTCTTAAATAAACCACACAGGAGGAGAAAAAAATGCACGTGCTAAATGAATGAAGTGAATAAAAAATGTTCGATCAGATTAAAATGGATTAAAAATCGATTTAAAGAAATTAAGACAGCGATTAAGACAAAAGCAAAAAATATTTTGTTTCATGATACTCTTTTTTTTTCGGTTTTTAAACATTTTGATTGCTCGAAAAAAAGTTCAAGCATTAGGATACACTGGAAAACCGCACATGCTGCCACGTTCTGCCACTGCTGCTTTTTGTCCAAAATGTTTAATCAGTTAGTTTCTCTGTATTTAGTTGATGTATTGTTTTCAAAGCCAAGTCAACGTGGAAAATAAAACTAATAGTAATAATAAAAACAAAACATTATCTCTATTGGTACACCAGCAAAAAAGTCACGTTCGATTGAGGTTGCAATGTATTTGTTTCGAACTCACGTCGCACAAAAAAAGAAATAATTTTGCTCACAACTCAATCTTCCATTTTGCGTGACTTACAAACAAACAGACAGATGAAAAATCGGCTATTAATATATAGATACTATACCAGCCCCGATACCTGATTGTGTCATGATTCTAAGCAATTTTGCAGAAAATATTTTACTCCCTCCCCTCCATATTTCTATAATTAATATTAGCACATTCAATTCTACAGGAACTTCTATAGCAGCATTCTCTATACTCTATACCTCCTTTCTATACCTCTTTCTCTTATTCTCTTCAACATTATGCCTTTCAGATTTCCCTGTGGAATCTGTGGTAAAGCTGTTGCTGCCAGTCATAGGTCGGCTCAATGTGATATGCGCGATTTATGGTTTCATATCAGGTGCAATGGTACAAGTGCTGCTGAACATGATAGAGTTATCGACGACAACAACACATGGTGCTGCAGGATCTGTTATAACAAATCAATTCTGTGAATATTGAACTTTTTAAATCCATTGATACTATTTTTCCTGATAGCGACGATCTTTTTAAGTCCTCACCATATTACACACTCACTGATCTAAATAGCCTCAAATTTATAGGAAATCCAGTCTCATTTCTCCAGTTGAATATAAATTTGTTAAACTTACATTTTTCAGAATTTAATGAACTCTTAAAAAATACAAAAATCAAATTTGATGTAATTGGCATCTCAGAAACTGGTCTACAACCAAACTCACTAAAACCACCAGAACTTGAACATTATGAATATGAAGAGTGTCTAACATCAACTAAAAAAGGTGAAGTCAGAATTTACATCAACAAAAAACTAAATTATCTCCCTAGAAGTGATCTTCAATTAAACTCTATGGACACAGGCCTAGAATCTTCTCTTATTGAAATTCCAAATATTAATGGCAAGAAAAGCCTTGTTGTCCGCTGTATCTACAAACATCCTAATTTCAATGTTGACAGTTTTTAATCTTTTATACTCAAACCTCTTAGACAAACTTAGTGCAGAAAATAAAGAACTAGTTATAATGGGTGACTTTAGTCTGAACCTTCTTAACTCTGATTCTCATACACCGACTTCTAATTTTCTAAACACCAATTTGGAGAATTCTTTGAGACCATTTATTCTTAAGCCAACAAGAGTAACAAGTCGTTCTGCAACGCTCATTGATAACATCTTTTCAAACTTTTAAAGGATAGGTTCTCATCTGGAAATTTAATATGTTCTATTTCTGATCACTTACCTCAATTCCTTATCCTTGGAATCAACAAAAAACTATCATTTTTTAAACCAAAGTATGTAAGGGACTTTAACAAATTTAACAGAGAAAACTTTCTCCTCGATTTTCTTTCTTTAGATTGGAACGAATGTCTAAGAAATATAGAAACTGACAAAAAAATGAAAACTCTAATTGAAACAATTGATACACTTGTGAATGAAAATACTCTGCTAAGAAAAGTTCAAACATTTCCAGAGAAGGATCCTCAAAACCATGGATCACTCCAGCTATTATTAACTTTACAAAGAATTTATAACTTGTAAATCTGAAGCAACCAGAATTGAACAAGAAAAAACCTTTGAAATGTATAGAAACTGTCTTCTCAGCATTCAACGGCAAAGTAAATCAAACTATTTTAAACAATACTTTGAAACTAACAAAAACGATGCAAAAAACATATGGTCAGGTATCAATGGCATAATTAAGAGCAGAATGAAAAATAAAGACTTTCCAAAAATGCTTGTTGATGGAGACAAAGTTTTTAAAACCCAAAATGAAATTTCTGATCATTTTGATACCTTCTACGGATCCATAGCTGAAAAAAAAAAATCCCACCGACCAATAAAACATTTAATAACAATTAAAAAATCTTGTTGGAAGTACTTTCTTTTTAGATCCAGCTGATGAAAATGAGATCCACAGAATCATAGGTTTACTAGACTCTTCAAAAGCGAATGGCCCATGTAGCATCCCAACAAAAATTCTGAAACTTATAAGTCCAGCCATATCACCAATTCTCTCAGAAATTCTTAATGAATGTATGTTAAATGGGCACTTTCCCTCTTATTTAAAAAATGCAAACATTGTACCAGTCTTCAAAAAAGGATCAAAACTCAAGGCAGGAAACTATCGCCCTATATCACTCCTTTCTAACATTGGGAAAATATTTGAAAAACCTATTTACAAGAGGATGTATCAATTCATAGAAAACAGCAAAATTCTGTATGATAAGCAATTCAGTTTCAGGGAGGGCCATAGTACAAACCACGCATTAATTTACCTTACTGAACTAATCAGAAGCTCTCTTGATAAAAACAATTTTGCTGCAGGAGTCTTTATTGACCTCCAGAAAGCCTTTGACACTGTGGAACATTCAATTCTGTTAAAAAAACCTTAGTCACTATGGTTTCAGGGGCACAGTCAACAAACTAACGGGTAGGTTTCAGAGTGTTAATGGCTCAAATTTAATTGCAGAGTGTTAATGGCTCAAATTTAATCGAAATTAAGCATGGTGTTCCACAAGGTTCTGTACTAGGGCCCTTACTGTTCCTAGTTTACATCAATGATCTTCCTTAACTCCTCCAAGACAGAAATTGTTATCTCCAAATCTTGTAATAAAACTATTGCAAAGAATCTAAATTTTCGCCTAAGCGGCCAGAAGATAATTCCTACTGAAAATGTTCACTACCTAGGTGTAATACTTGATGAAAACTTAAAATGGAATGCTCACCTATCTAGTCTTCTTCCAAAGCTTGCAAGGGCAACTGGCATTTTAGCAAAACTCAGATATCTAGTCAACTATCAAACTCTTCGATCTATCTGTTTTTCACTCTTTGATTCTCATCTAAACTATAGCCTGCAAATCTGGGGACAAGCCCCCACCTACATCTGTGACAAAATCTCAAAACTTCAAAACAAAGCACTTTGAATAATGCATTTTAAAGACTACAGAGAATCAGCTAAACCCCTTTACGTTAATTCTAAAATACTTCCTTTTAATCTAGGGCTTAAACTTAGGAACTGCCTGTATGCTTATGACCAACTTAGGGGCAACCTACCATCAACGTTCTCAACATTTTGTCAAGTCATTGGCTCTGACCATGACCATAATACTAAATCTACTATCGTCAAACTTAAAATTACTCAATCATCGACAGTTAGATACGGTAGCTACTGTATAAAGAATATGGTTGCAACCCACTGGAATTGTGTCATTGCAAATCTGAAAATTGATTACACCAAAGTTTCAAAACATACCCGGACATCACATATAAAACAATATCTTCTAACTGAATTTGCCAGTTGATCAATTCTCTCTTGAGGTAGTGAAATTGTTTTTTCAAGTTATTCAATATCGCCTGGTCATATCCCTTATGTTGTGCCTGCCGCCTTGGTCCGACCTGTATATTGTCATCAGCAGCCGAGCCACAAAATCCCCTTATCTCTGGTGGTTCCAGCCGGTTCCTGATGGTTCCAGCTGGGTCCTTGTTTTAGTCAGTACGCAAAAAGACACCACCACACTTAGCAGTTAGTTCACAGTCCCTTCACAATGTACAAACAAAATCTAGACCACTAGAGGAAAGACAACAAGATGCCCTGGCAGGCAAAAGGATTTCTGCATGAAAGCTCTGTTGTGTTGATCATGGAGAATAGGGCAGTTTATTTAAACTTCATTAGACAGGAACAGACAGGAAAAGACTTCGCATGGACTTTTTCGTCTACAAGATCCAAGACGAAGAAGAAAAACATGTATGCAGCAAACAATCTCGAAATGCTGCGTTAGACTATTTTATGGTTGTGGTGTGGTTGAGAAAAGAGCAGTGCATGCAGCCAAACTGTCCAGGAAATTAGACTTGCTTGTCGTTTATTGTACATCCCAAAACTAATAAAGGGAAATTTTCTAATCTGACAACTGTATCACCAAGGCAATACCTTAGACTGCGTTGTCAATACAGTAATTATCCAATCACCGACAAGAGCGCAATGAACTGGCCAACGAATTGCTAGATTACTTATTGATTGAAAGTTAATTTTATTCCACATGAGTCATGATCATTAATATATTGCTACTTGTGGTTTACGTTGCTTGAAATTAACTTTGAAGATTGTTTTCTAAGCCATGTCTGTTTCAGGCGATTATCAAGTAGATAAAGTCAAGTCAAGTCTTGAGCAAAGCCCAGAAATTTCGGGTTTGCAAATGACGTTTTTGATTAGATTTGACAAGGCAGCAACCAGTAATTAGTGTTTTCATTGAGGCAGTTAAGACTAACCGACTGACAATTCTGACTGATAATTTTTAATCGCCATATAGTACATCTAACTATTTGAAAGCATCAAATTTCTTCTCCTGAGGGTGAGTTGAGGTCTGTGGCTGATATAAAGAAGCATGCAAAAGATCGTGAGCATGTTTCTTGCAAAATGTTCTTGAAAGTTGATGGGTATCGATTAGTTACCACATCGTCTTATTCTAATCAACCAATTCAAAAAGAAGAGGTCATTGGTCATGATAATCAGGCCTAAGTCTCTGTGAAATTGTGGGGTGACCATGCAGTACAAACAATTACAGATAAAAGGTAAAATGTAAAATACTGCAAACATCATTCTGCATTATGCATATGGTTTTAAAGCGTGAACTAACACTCATTTCTTTCTGAAAAGGCTCCAGAAAGTCTTACAGTCATCCGCAGGAATACTTCTGCCCGGTACGGCATCTTGTTTTGAATTTCTCCACATAGAAATTTCTACGTGAAATTATTTTCATTTTTTTCTTAGTTTCTTCACATAGAAGTTTCTATGTGAAATAGTTTTTAAACTTTCTAGTTTCTCCACATAGATTGAAGAGGCATTAAGTAAAATGTATAGGCACCAAGTAAAGTGTATGCCAAGTGTTTACAGCAAGATGGCGACTACGAGAGATATACACGAGAAAAGTGAGGGAAATTTTCCTGCATTGTTGATATTGTTTAAGTACAATGCTGCTAGTTATTTACTAAATCTGTATATGATTATGATTAATACGCTTAGAAATGGAAAGAATCACGGAATATTTTGAGAAAGGTTACAAGTATAAAGAAATAACTGCATTGATGAATGGTAAAGATAGAATGAAGATAAGGTTAGTTAATTAACTAGTCACAGTGTGATTTCATGTTTTCTGAATATAATCTTTATAAATATATCAATTCATTCATTACATTGTTATGACAAATGGATGGTAAAACCCCTTTAATTTTAGTTTGCGACAACTGAAGAGACATTTGAAAACCTTGGGGCTGTCCAGAAGAAAAACAAACTGCCCATTTAAAGATATGTGATATTGTCCAGGCTAATATCAGATTAATTTTCCTTACCCTTCAATTGTTTATGGTATATTAACTTATATTTTAAAGAATTTGTATATAATTTACAGGAAAAATATTTTCTCTTTAATGTATATGTACAACACCTAGCTTCAATGAAAAAATAGGTGAATAGGAAATAGTTATGTTATAGTATATTATTTATTTAACAATTACACAAAAACGCTCATGCAGTTTTTAAAAGAAACCCCCTAGATTAAATTTATGTTTATTCACTTGCTATTGCATGGTATTCTTTAGGAAGAAATAAATACCAGCGGAAATTTGTTTGCATCACAAACTAAGAGTTGTGCACAAAGTTCAAACTAGCCAGTAAGTTATAACGCTCAACAATTGATGCATGCGCACATAAATTTGTAGGAGTTTAAAAGAATTTTCTTCACATATTCAGCTTCACTTTCCGATTTTCTTCATATTCAATGTTTCTTCATCTAAATGTGCAACAGCTAAATGCCCTTCAAAATTCTAATTTCATTACTAGGAATATCGTCAGAGAAATCCAAAATATTCTTGATCCAGAAGGTGTAAAACAAAGAAAGGCAAAACGATTGACCAAAAGAAAGTATATAGCAAAAGTTAGCAACATGTCAATGATATTGAAATGTTTAAGCAATTTTTGTTTTTTGTCTTCAGTGTGGGTTTTATAACCTTGATATTTTTTGTAATGCTAGGGACCAAATTACATATGGCACATAGATGGCTATGACAAGCTTAAACCATATGAATTTTGCATACATGGATGTATAGATGGGTGAGAAATCATTTTAAAGCTTTTTTGTTTATCTTTGAATGTATAAAGGTGGCGTTATAGGGCGTAAAAATGAAAACAGATACAGTTGTCACTTCATTTTTTTAAGAATGGCCATCATTTGCCCTGAAATCTTAACCAGCGCAAAGGAGATATTAAATAAATTGAATGATGTTAGCTCATTTAAAAGGAAATAAATTTGTGATGTATAATATACTCCATATGTTTTCTATATAGATACTCCCGTAAAATGCTATGGCTTGAAACTTCATCATCAAACAATGACCCAAAGATAATTGCAAATTACTATCTTGAATGCGTTAGGAAACTGAATGGTTTTTTGCATTATTTTTCCTTTTTTATTTCAATTTCATATTTTCATTGGATTAGTTTCTATCCATAGAGTTTTATTTATCGAAATCTCGTACTGCTTGTGACATATTAAATGTTATGCCTTTTAATGTTTAGGTACAGCTAGAGTCATACGGGGTGATGCTGGTAATGAAAATGTCAGAGTCGCTGCAATTCAACGATTTTTTAGATGCTACCACAATGACAGTATGGCAGGAGATAAAAGCTTTCTTTTTGGAAAATCTACATTCAATCAGGTGCATATTTTTAGCAAGTAATTTGTTGGAAATCGAAGCTTTCATCCTTTGAAAAATGATTTAATTTTTCCGTATTTCCCTGATTCATTTTATTTTGTTCTTTTTCTATTGATTTTAAGCGAATTTACTTATAACTGCAAGTTTTAGAATAGTTCCAAAATTATGAACAATTAGCAGTTGAAGTAAAGAGTTTTAATACAGTATAGTATAGTATAGTATTAAATTTAAATTACGGTATTATTACTTCTATATTTCAGCGCATCAAAGCATTTTGGTCACAATTACGGCGGTGCTTTGGACAGTGGTGGATGAACTATGTATTATGTATTATGTATTATTACTCCAAAATAAGATAACTATTGTCCTATTTGAGTCCTAGTCGCTTGAATTTTAAAGGGTTAGCAAACATCACAATTTCTTAGTCTTAGTCATTATTTTTAGGATATGAAAGAAGAAGGAAGTTGGAATGATACAGATCCTGTTCAAAGGTGATGTATTGCTGTACTTTTCTTGCTTTATTCTCTTTATTGGTTTTATTTGTCTATTTATCAATCATGTGATAATGCAGTTTTCAGTAGACTGGAAAGAATGTAATCTATCTAATGCTTTTCGACTTTCAGAGAGTGCTTGAAATTCTGTTATACATTTGTCATTAAAAAAGAACTTCGAGAAGTTATGCTGTTGCATAATTCACACCGTATAAGACCGTATCCTAACCAAGAATGCCCAAGTGGAATTCCTGACATACTATTTGATTTGCCTGGGTACAATGGTGAGCAACAAAAAAGCATTTAAAATGTCTCTGGCCTATCTCCTTCACCCTCATTGTTAATTGAGAAATGGTCTGAATTTTATTTCATTCAATTTCATCTAGGCTATTTAAACTACAAGAGGCAGGTTGCATGCAGTGACATCAAATTAGTAGAACAATACTGTGTTGCCACATCTCCGTTTGGATGTAATGAGGACTTTGAAAAAGTGGCCCTTCATTATATGCTTCAATATAATGCAACTTTCCCAAACACTGCGGATGAAGCCAGGAATTTGTATGACAGACTTCTTGCCTTTATTGACAATATATAGTGATAACCTTATCTAGTCTCCTTTATCTTTCCATCAAAAGCTAAACCTTAAGTAACAGTGATTTCATCCAGGAATGTGTTCACCTAACAGTTTGAAAGCATCAAACTTCTCGGTTAAAGCTTCTTAAAATAACTTCTACTATTCCCATGATGATAGTTAGAAGCAATTTAAATATTCAAACTGAGTTTAGACACGACAACAACTCCGCGACCACAATGCAGTGTTTTAACGGAAGTTCGGGATGAGTCTATTATATATTTGATGGTCAAAATAATACGCAAGCTTCTCTTTAAACGTCGATATTTCGCCAAACTATCCAGCTCCACCTCCTAGGGAAATGTGTATCGCCATCGTGTGCAGGATCAACTTATCAAACAATGAACAAACAGATTCTGAGTTATAACGCAAAAGTAATCGTTTGTGTTTCACCTATATATGTTACAAGTTCAAAACACCGATTTCAACACAAATGTTTTAAAAACAATATATAAATATATATTAAAATATGTATATAAGATAAATGATATATAAAAACACATGCCACATTCACTGCAACCCTGTTTGAATTCTTCCTTCGAAAAAGAGAGGTTTACAAACGTGTGCCTTTTAACAAAAAAAAGGTAAGACACTTTTACTTGAAGAAAAGGAAATTATCATATCGAAACAATCTTCTCGCGAAAGTGTCTAGCCTTGAAGCAGCTGAGATAAGATCCAAACGAAAGAATACGCTTTGTTTCCGTTTTTTTTTAAGAAAAGAAAAAATAAGAAATATAGCTTTAGTAAAAAAGTTAAAGCAATTGACACCAAGTAAATCATATCTCGTCAAAACCAAAACTTAAAGCAATTGCATCCTCGAATGCACATTTGATTTTTTCCACGGTATCATAATGCACTGCTATCTTTAATGTGAGATCACACGTGGAAACACATGGTTTGCATTGGCAACATGAAAGACAATCGTGCAAGAACTCAATTTTGACCAAACTTGGCAATCCAAGCACCGGAACCGACGGTGAACCAGTCATAAACTTCATGACTTTTCCCATATCTTTTTCACCTAAATAAAAATCAATGCGTTGGTAAAACTCAAAAGCTGTTTGAAAAAAAAGGGGAAATAACAGCGCTTACCTTCTTCATAAGATGATTCTAAATAATCAATCAGCGCTTTAAATGTGTTTACTTCTCTCGTTTTTCGAGAACTTCTATTAGTACTATAAATTGGCTCCAGTAACTTTTCAACTTTTTCAAATGTCCAACATAATTCAGTGTTGGGGCAAAATACATATTTAAAAACTTCCTCATTTTCTTGCATCAGTTTCAGAAGTCCATACATCTGCAAATCTTCAACCAACTGCTGTAAACAAGGGAGGACATCGTTCAGAACAGCCTTCATGAAAATGAATCTAAGAAATCAAGAAACGTACCAATTCAAACTCATCAAACAAATTAGTTATCATTTTCAAGTATTTCAAATGAATTAACTAAAATTAGAGATTAAATAACCTGAGAGGGTAATCAAAATCGCCATAAAGAGACATAAAAAGTTGAACATTCTAAAACATACTTTAAAATATTTTCCTTTGCATCTATAGTGACCTTGTTCAGTATTCCCCGGAAACCAATTTCCGACAACACATCTAATCCTTCATCAGTGATGCAATAATTTCTCAGATTTTCTGAACTTTTGTATCTAGATAGCAACATATATACCAATAAACAGTATAACACATAACATAATACATAACACATTTCTATTGAAATAATGGTAACAAATTTTGGAAAGTTTGTACATAGGTTTGCATTGCAGGAAACTGCACGACCTAATGTTGCAACATACTTTTCGTCTACTTTAAGGTAACTTTCATTTTTTCCAAATAAATTTCTAAAGAAAGTAAAAGAAAAACTTACAAAATTGTATGCTTTTGATAACTTCATTTCATGGTCAATTGTGAGTGGAATATATTTCAGACAGTGTTGCAGCCCTCCAATGAAATATCTGTATACCCATTCAGTAAAATATGATGGTGCTGGTCCACTCATACAAATTGATGAAGCCATCAGTTGACCTGCCATTTTAAATTTGCCACTAGCAATATCCTCAAGTAATACAGAATGTGGTACTTTTCCATCGTCATAATCAACAAGCAAGTCATTCCTGATATCTTCAAGTGCTTCTAAAAGTTAATTATTCAATTCAATACTTAATAATCAAATAGATCATAAAGCCATTAATTGAGAGGGCCTGAAAATGGTTCACCCTCCTGAATCTTCAAAACGAAATGAGGTTTAGCAACAAAATTTAGCAAATGTAATGGGCAATTTTTTATATAAAACAGTAGAGCACAGTAGACACACAAAATATCTACTTTTAGTTAAATACTTGATTCTAGCACCACCTTAAACCTACAGGACTTACATCACTGGAGACTCCAGGAACATATGTAAAACATAATATCCTAAATTGAATTTCTATCTATACTAACCTATATAAAATATAATATATAAACAACTATAACATCAATAATATCATTTACCTGAAAAGAATTCTCTTGATAACCCACCCTGGTCAATTCCACTTTCACCATAAAAGTCCACTGAGAAGGAGCAACCAAGCTTGTTTTGAATCCATGGCTTTTTTATTCTTTCACAAAAATCATTAAACACATAATTTCTACGCACTTTGATTTTCATAGCATGACTTTTATCAACAGAACATTTACTAACAATATCCTTCAATGTTTTCTCAATGTCTGTCACATTAACTTCTTTTTTTTCTAAGAACATAGGCAGTTCCATGTCACTATCATCACTGGAGTTACTTTCAATTACCAATGGGTACTTTGCAGCTACACATTCTGCTGCATGTTCTTCTATTGTCTCTGCAGGATATTGCTTAGAGCAGACAGGACATAGAATTAAACGGCACTCATTTTTATCCCTGGATTGACCTTCATTTGAACAATGTGGCTGCTGATTATCTATATGTTCTTTTATCTGGATATCCATTGTGAAATTTGAATTTTCAACTTCTTTCATGTATTAAATGTGTTTCTCAAAATCTGTTACAATCGCATTCGGATCCACTACAGTGGCTGCTGGTGAACAAACAAGAAGCTCAAATAACTCTGGTTGATCATTCAAACTTCCCACCCAGTTATAAACCGATTCCATTTTGCAGTGTGATGGAAACATGCGTGTCTGCCTCCCCAAAGAAATATGATGGATGGTAATTATGCAACAATCTTGTGACAAAGATGGCTCATCTGGAAGTAGCTGCCTCCTACTTTCCTGCAGTTGCTTTCGAATATTAAGTTCTTCTTGCTGTTTCTTTAGTTTTTTAAATTCCTTCTTTTTTTCTTCTTCTTCCTTTTGCTTAATGAGTCTGTCTTTTAACTGGTCAGCTTTTAAGCACAGTTCATATGCTTTATCTTGTTCATTTACAAGGCTCCTCCTATCTTCTGATACCGGTGTAGAGGATACAGGTCCCTTCTTAGTTGGTATGTCAAAATCTGAATCATCTGAATATTCATCAAATATCAACGGTTTACTCATCAGCAAGAATTTTGGCATTTTCAGGCCTGTAAGTTTTACAAAATAATCAATCGATTTGTCCATGTCTATTATTTCAGTCACGTCTGCACCATACAAATAGAATGTCATCAAATTTGAGCTACCTATTAAAAAACATAATTATTAAAACTACAATAACTTTTTGTGTACACATTAATGTATGCTTAACATAACCTACCTTTACTGCTCCTTTTATTTGGAAAAAACATTGCTATCATATCCTCAAATACCAGTTTCAGCTTGGTCTCCCTCTCCCATTCTTTTTCACGTACACCGCCTCCAGAGGATAACTTCACCACTATATAATTTTTCTTAGATGAAGACCAATGGTGCCAACCATACTTGATTTTCAATTTGTTCTTTTTCTTCTTAAATTCTTGAACATAATTTTTCTTTCCACGGACAGCTGCAACAATATCAGCCAAGTCACTAGCTCTATCAGAGCGATATTTTTCAATAAGCAGTCTTGCATCTGCCAAAGCTATACCAATAAAGGCAAAATCTTGAGTACTGCACAAGTGAATCGACTCCTTTGATACCTTATAAAAGAAAATATCATAGATGAGAACAAGGTGTAAATCTAAAACACACACAAACATTAGATAAATAAACCTTTTACTACATAATTTCTTCAAAATGAGATTTGACTAGTATTTCAGCAAATAATCCATTTAAATAATACAAAAAGTTTAACATTGGTGTAAAGACAAATGTTTTCAAAAGATCTATAAATCCATAGAGATATTATTATTGCATTGTTTTTGAGATCACATTAGGTCAAAAGTGAAAAATACGAATAAAAGTAAACAATTAATTTAAAGCCTTTTATTTCTGATTCTCTTCTTATATAAAATTTTCTAAACAAGCCCACTTTTACACCAAATCTTTGCTAAAAACCCTTTACAGAGTTTCCAATTTGAATTATTAATTATCACTATAACAGTATAGCTACATCACAACGGAATTCATCAAACTAGCCAGCCCTGTAAAAAGAAATAATTTACCCTTGAATCTTTAACTTTTTTTAGCGACTCATTGTCATAACCTCGAAGCTTGAGGAATTCTAAAATCTAATAAAAGAAGTACTGAGCATATCTAGTTGAGCGATTTTCACAAAGAGTTCAAGCGGGAAAAGTGACTTATATACCTCTTCGTTGCTTCCAAGACTCACATCCGCCATTTTATTGTGCACGTGCAAATGATAAATAATAATCGCATCCAGTGTATGTAAAATTTTCAAAACGCAAATATTTTCGCATCCAGTGTATGTAGAGAATTTTTTTAACCACTTTAAAAAAAATAATTTCACTTAGAAATTTCTATGTGGAGAAATTCGAAAAAGCAACAAAAAACTTCACTTAGCAATTCCTATGTGGAGGAATTCAAATAAAAAATTAAATTTACTTCACATAGGAATTTTCATTTGGAGAAACTAGAAAATGGCACTAATACGCTTCCGTACTTTTGAGTGTATTGTTACACTAATAAAAGATTGGTTTTACCAGAGGTTGTGACTTGAATCTGCTTCTGGTTGAACACAAGTTGTACGAGCCGTTTATAAGGATATTTGACGTTTATTGATACAGTGATACAGGGAATCACCTAAAATCCGCATTGTCAATAGCAACACTACCGTTAGCTGAGTTCAACTACAATCTAAGTAAGGATCAATTCTGGGATGCTTTGACAACTGGTTCATCCCAAGAACACCAATGGAATGTGCTTGTGGCAAGAAATGTGATCTGCTTGTGGCAAGAAATGTGATGTGCGCCATGCCCTATCCTGCAAAAAGGGTGGATTTGTTTCGCTATGACACAACAAATTCAGGGATATCACTGCTTCGTTTTTGAATGAAGTCTACAAGAAGTAAGGAAAGAGCCTCAACTAAACAGACTATCGGGAGAAAAGCTTGAAGAACAGACAGCAAACATTGGAGATGAACCAAGACTTGATATCAGTGCTGTAGACTTTTGGAGTCCTGGTCAACGAGTATTTTGCGATGTAAGGGTCTTTGACCATAACGCTCTGTGATACAGGAACAATAACCTACAAAAGTGCTTTATGAAGAATGAAGAGAAGAAAAAACACTACAAGGAACATGTGTTGCAAGTTGAAAATGGAAGTTTCACACGATTAGTATTCAATGTTAACGGAGGTATGGACAGAGAATGTGTAGCATTTTATATTTGATGTGATAGATAAGTCAAATTGAAACCAAGATACTGGCTTTATTCAACAAAAAGGAATGTAGCTATATATATACTAAAAGAAAGAAAAATAAACATCGTATTTCACAACAATCTCCCTCGGTTAGGAATTCATTCGCCATCCTCGAAACCGTACATCTGTGGCTTGTGCCTGACTCGTGCTGAGCGGCGCAAGTTAAGTGATTTTGGCTTGGCTTCCTTGATGGTATTGGTTGAGTCGGCTTCAACAGCGATTTCTTCAATATTGATTGAAGGCGAGATCTCAGCTTGATCCGTAATGTTCTCTCGGTCATCTCCCCGTGGACAAGGTGCAAGATCGGAGAGTGACACTGTTGACTCATGACCGTCATTATGTTTCACGTAAGCGTAGCTCGGATTTACATGGGTCAATTCCACCTCTTCCACCAGATCATCATTTTTGGTTGATCGAAAAAATTTTCGTAGGAAAACTGGGCCAGGAGTCAACCAAGAAGGTAATGACTTTCCTTGACTAAATTTACGTTGAAAGTTGAAGAAACGTTCGTGTGGCGTACAATTAGTGGCTGTTGATAAGAGAGATCGAATTGAATGTAAAACATCTGGCAAGACCTGTTCCCACTAGGAAACAGGCAATTGGTTAGAAGCAAGTGCAAGGCGTACCGATTTCCAGACAATCCCATTATAACGCTCAACTTGGCCGTTGCCAATTGGGTGATAAGGTGTACTGTGACTTGATGCAATGCTTCTTTCGGATAAGTATTTAACAAGTTCCGATGACATGAATGATTTCCCTCTATCTGAATGGATATATTCTGTCATTCCACAAAGGGAGAAGATGGAGTCCAAACATTTAATGACAGTTGTTGTTGATACATCAGGAGTCGGAATTACAAACGGAAAGCGAGAGTACTCGTTGATCACTGTCAGGAAATACTTGTTGGGTGATGCTGAGGGCAATGGTCCCTTGAAGTCAATGTTCAGTCGCTCCATTGGTCGTGTGGCTTTGATCACCTGCCCTTTAACGCCCTTGTAAAATTGGGGTTTTAGCTCAGCACATTCCTTGCAATTTGCACAGGTACGCTTGACATCCTCAGTCGAGTATGGTAAATTTTTAGTTTTGACGAAATGCAGTAGGCGTGTCACTCCAGGATGACAAAGTTGTGAGTGAATAACTTCAAGGCTAGTTGAAACGGCCAGACAGTGAGCTCGTGTGAAAGAATCAGCAACAACGTTACTTTTTCCTTCACGGCATTGAATTACGTACGAAAATTCCGCCAGTTCCAATCGCCACGTCTGTATTTTACTGTTCTTTATCTTAGTACGTTTCTGATTGTCAAACATATAAGCGACAGATCGTTGATCCGTAATCAGGGTGAACGTTTGGCGAGATAATAAATGATTCCACTTCCGCACCGATTCAATAATTGCAAGAGCTTCCTTTTCAACAGCAGGATACCATTTCTCACTTTTCGATAACGTTTTTGACATAAAGGCAACTGGACAACCATTTTGGTTGAGAGAAGCAGAAACAGCAACATCGGAAGCATCACATTCCACAACGAATGGCATATCTTCATGGGAAGGTGTCAGCATCTGCAAGCGGTCGAACTTTGTCCGAAAACTCAGGAATCCATTTCGCATAGTATGCAAACATGCCTAATGCTCGTCTGAGGGAAGCTGCGTCAGACGGAGGTGGATAGTTTAGCAATGGAAGCAATCTTTCTGGGTCTGGTTTAATGCAGTTATGACTTATTTGATACCCCAGAATGTTAATCGATATTGCACACTTAACCGTTTTCGTTTCATTGAGAGTTATGTTTCGCTTCTTAATCATTTCTCGAAAAGCAACATCATTCCTTTCAAGATGATCTTTATCAAAACCGCCAATATTAACGTTATCGAGGTAAGGAAATGTGTCATCTAAGTTTTCTTCCGCAACTAGACTGTCCATCTTCCGTTGAAAGCATGGTACACCATTTGTCACACTGAAAGGCATGCCGACGAATTCATACAAATCTCCGAGACCTTCGAATGCTGTATATTGCCGCTCGTGTTCTAGTAAAGGAATCTGGTGGTAAGCACTTTTCAGGTCATACGTAGAGAAGTATTTGTATTTTGAAAGATTATTCACCATTTCGTCAATTCGAGGAAGTGGATATGCATCAAGATTTGTAAACAGGTTGATAGTTTGTGAATAATCAACACACATTTGTTTGCGGTGTCTATTGAATTCATCCTTTGCTACAAGAAGTTGGGCTCTCCAAGGGGAGTCACTCTTTTGAATCACACCAGCTTTTAGAAGGGAATGGAGCTCCTTTTTGATGAATTCTCGGTCATCTTTATTGAAAGATCTTGATTTTGTTGCAATCGGTTTAATATCATGGGGCAAATTCTTGAAAAGTGACGGTGGCGAAACATCAGCGAAGTTCTGTGCCGTAGCTACCTTCGGCGATTCAAAGGGTTCCTGCCTTGACTCTGATTTTGATGATACTTCAGGACAATCAGATAATGCGCTTAGATTAGAAGATATTGGTGGCTTAATAATGAGGTCTGGCTGAATACCTCTGAATTGGAATGTCAAGTTCTTGTGCTGCTTCTGGAAATCATGGCCAAGAATGATATCACTGCAAAGTTTTGGAAGAATATCAACTTTCACGTTCTCATATACTACATCGTTCAGGGAGAAAGTTAATTGACAGCTTCCTTTAACGTTAGATTCCATTGATGTGAGTGCTAATGAAACCTTCTTGTTTGAGGGAGTCATTGGAATATTAATTCGTTTGAAGGCACTATCACTGATAAAACTATCGGAACTGCAAGAGTCAGTAAGAGCATTCATAGTGAGTCCCTTAATGGTAACAGACACAGAAGCATGACGGAAGTTTGATGGACAAGCAGCAGTTACAGCACATAGTGTTGGTGAATACAAAGCAGAAAGATTAGAATTTTTCTTTTCAGATTGACACACCTTTGCAAAATGACCTCTTTTGAAGCAATTATGACAGGTCGATTCACGAGCAGGGCACAAAGATCGATTAGCATGCATAGACCCACCACAAAAATAACATTTCTTACGTTGGTCTGTCATTTTATTGAAATTTCGCTTTCCCATAGCAGCAAGAAATGGTGTATCCTCTAAAGAGTCTTGTTCAGGGACAGCTGCAGCAGCGGCTACCATTGGTTGGACCGTTTGGGAATAAGCTTCGGAATTCCGTTGCGCAAGATCAAGCGTTCGAGCTTTTTCGTGAGCTTCATCTAAAGTAAGTTTAGAGTTCTCAAGAAGACGTTGACGTATATAATTAGAAGCAAGTCCATTAATGAAAGAGTCTCTAATCATTTCTGAGCGGTAAGTTTCTGTGGTAACTGTAACAAATTCACAATGTTTGCTCAGCTTCTTCAGTTCCTCTAAATACTCATCGAGCGATTCACCTGGTTTCTGCTTTCGTGTAGCCAATTGATGACGTGCAAATATTGTGTTCGGAGTTTTAACATATAATTTTGTCAAAGTCTCAACTACCTCATCATAAGTTGTGCACTCTTCGACATACTCAAAAACATCTGATGACACAAAGTTCACAATCGATCGGAATTTATTGGGTGCTTCTTCCCCACACTCAGTAATAAAGTTATCAAACGTTCTTTTCCAATGTTTCCATTCCTTTGCAGCTTTTGGAGAAGTAGGATTGACATCCAATCTTGAAGGCCTCAGTGCCTTACTCATCTTTTCTTCACTTTTTGTTGAATAAATTGATGTGATAGATAAGTCAAATTGAAACCAAGATACTGGCTTTATTCAACAAAAAGGAATGTAGCTATATATATACTAAAAGAAAGAAAAATAAACATCGTATTTCACAACAATAGTCAATTGGTAGAAATGATCGCTGAAAAACGAAATGTTTCAAAATCCATTGTGAATTCATTCATACGCAAAAAATTGTCATTTTCGTTATTACAATTGAAAATATTAAACATTTGCGGATCGAGATCATTGCAGATCAACTACGTTGGTAACAAAATTGACAATATGGAACTAGCAGAACTTGCAAAGTTCGCTTAAATAAACATGCTTGCTATTGATATTGGTATTGCTTAATATTGTGACATAGTTGATAGCTACTTGTAAGATAAAGTAATGTGTAATAAATTTTGTATACCTTGTTGGAGAAACAACATGTTACATCAAATTTGTCATGTTCTTTGATTATGGCTGTGGCGCGAGGCGGGGTGAAATTTGGGGGACATGAAATTGCCAGACACACTTGAAAAAGGCAAACCAGTAAAAATTACATGTTACATCAAAAACTTGGATGAATTCCAGGGCAAGCCCCCTCTACACCTCAAACCAAGACACCCAAGTGGTGTTTTAACCATAGAAATACCTAGAAATCTGATTCAAGAACAATTGCTTGAATTCAAAAAAAAAGGCCGTAAGTCAATTTTTTACGAAAATGAACTGCTAGTTGTCCCAGTATATTTAGGTCATTTTGTGAGCAAAAAAGTCACTCCAAATTCAGTGTTTACAGCTTTTTTGCTTAAGCTTTTCCTGAAAAATTCTGTTTGCAATCTTTCAGAAATTTTAAGGAATAAAAGCTGTATGTCAAACAAATTGAAATCAAAAAAGCCGTATCTCAATTTTGAAAGATTTTTTGTGACATATGGCTTTTTTGCCCCAAAACGTTTTTCACATAAGGTGAAACTCATGAAGGTTCATTACGTTTGAAATGAACATTCTTTGATCTTACTGAAAATAATTTTGTACTTAGTCACTATTTTTATACCTCTCAAATAATCCAGTCTGTTATATAAACTATACTGGCGATTTTTCGTCATTTTTACATTTTTTTCTGACACTTTTTAGCTTGATTTTATTTGAGATGAAAGAAATTTGACTTAATTTAGAAAGATAAACATAAAGCTATAAAAGAAAGAGCTAATGGGGACCAGAAGTTGGAGTTGTGAAGTCAAATATAAACCAGGAGAAAGTATTTTTGTAAAGGCTAGTCATATTGATAGTGGAGAAGAAACTGTACCAGTTTTAATATTACTGCATCATCATTAACATTATGTGTATCTCTTTTCCATTTAGATTCATCATTCGACATTCCTGATCAAATATTAGAGAAAGTCTTCAATGGTACTGGTAAGGATGAAGATCTCTCCATAATCTGATCTTTATTAATACAGCATACATACAGCAACAAAATCCTTTTGTATTGTGAAACAAAAATTATCTGAAAATTTTGCCACAAAACACTGCTGACCTCTCCCTTTTTTCTTTACTAATTTAGTTCAAGAAAACACACCTCATACAGAGAATGATTCTTCTGATTCTGGTAGCAGTGAAGATGAATTAGATGTAAGGCTTTAAAAGGATAATCAGATAATTTTTTATATTTGACCCAAGGATACCTTTCATGATCCTCTTATCCTCTTTTAGAATGGATTAGCTGGAATCGAACAAATTCGTCTGCAGAATATTGAAAGAAATAACAAAGTCTTGAAAGACCTAGGGTTTAATATCCAATCAAAACGAAAATTTGACAGACATGTCCTGAATTTACCAGAAGCAGAGGACGAAAGCAGTGATGATGATAATAATGATAGAAATGATAGAAATGAAACACCCTTAACAACAGGGGAGGAGGTGTATTTGACAAAGAATAAGATAGATATTTTCAAGGCTTGCTACGAGAATATTGAGGGATCTAGCACTGTACATGGAGTATGTGCTAAAAGAAGGCGAGGGGCGGTTCTGTATCACGAAAATCCTGAGGGGTGCTAAGAAATGGGACCAATTTAACGAAGATACGATGGGTGTAGGTGTCATGATTTCCTGGGATAAAGAAGATATGAGCCGGATATCACCAGTTCCAATCCCAAATCAGGGCACTGAAGCCAAACCACCAACCCCTCTCGAAGAAAGAAAAAGAAAAAGAAACCCTGAACAATGGATGAAAGCAAAAAAGAAGAAACTGGTCAACTCTGGACATGGAAAAGTACTAAAACCCCCATGTCACAATTGTAGACCTAAATGTCATGAAAAATTCCCTGAAGAAGTGAGATCCCAAATCTTTGAAGAATTTTGGGCATCATCAGACAAGGCTACACAATCCCAGCAGTTATCATCACTTGTTACAGTTCATCCAAAGAAAAAGTCATGGGATAAAGAAAATGAGAATAGTCGACGGCAGTACACAAGGGAATATTACTTCTCAGTAAAATGTGTTAAAATGTGTTATGTTCTATCACACCTTTGTGATAGAGGAAAAACGAATTCGTACCTTAATAAATAATGTGACAGAAACTGGTGCCCCAATTCGTGACATGCGAGGGCGTCACAACAATCATGTGAGAAATATAGAACGGGAGAAGCCAGTAATTGAACACATTACAAGCTTTCAGGTTGTTGAATCCCATTAGGTTTGGCGTGAGAGTAAATTTGAATATCTTCCAACAGAGCTTAACATAGCCATAATGTATCGTATGTACAAGGAATGGGTATTAAATAAAAACTATCCGTTGGATAGCTACGATTTTTACTACAGAGTCAGACATTCCAACCCTAGAGAATCTGATATCGGGAGTTTTGCTAAGTTTAGTGACTACCCGAGAGCCAACCATGGTTGGGGTGGAGGTGGGAATTTTGGATTATATCTCTGTCTAAAACACCGGAAAACGCCATTTTGAAGAATAATTTTGAGATTTAAACTAGTCAGCGATGAGCACCACTAGACTGCCGCCGTTAACCATTTCATTGAACTTTTAGAATTCTCCAAAATTTTCCTTTCAATTTTGCTTTCGGATGCTTTTTTATTTTATTTTGTTATCATTTTGTGTCAGAAAACATTAAAGGAACCTTAAAAACGAGGTTGATTTACATACGTTATTTTTTACTATAATGCCGGCACCGACTAAACAGCAAGCAATTTGTAGCAGGGGCTTGCTTGTTGCTTTGTTTACAACACTATAGTGGAGTGATATGGTGAACTGCGAGCTTGCCATTAAAATTTGCACACTTTGAAATATTGTGGCCTATTTATATCCTGATATCGGGAGATCATATGGCTCATCGGGAGATCGGGATTGGCATCTTGAGATCGGGAGTCTCCCGCTCATATCGGGAGAGTTGGAATGTATGCAGAGTTTTTCGTGAAAAATTCAATCTTAAATTCCAAAAACTCAAAAAAGATGTCTGCGACACTTGTCAGGAATACAAAAACATTGCTAATAAAACTGAAGAAATGTCACTAGCTCAAGAAAAACATTTGGAGGATAAAGACACTGTGAGTATCATCAAACAAAATGCGAAGGATGAATCAAAAGAACATTTGAAGTTTGCTACAGCTGCATTTGACCTGGAAATGTATTATTGACACCACATGGACAAACCTCATCATTCTTTTATTCACGTAGGTTAAGTAACCATAATTTCACAGTCACTGAGCTGGATAACATGTCAACATGGTGCTACTTCTGGTCAGAGCATCAATGTGAAAGGGGGTCATGCCAAATCTCAACAGGACTTTTTAAATACCTGGTTAGTCGTAGGAATGCTGGTATTACCGACTTCCACCAGTTCAGCGACAGATGTGGTGGCCAAAATAACAACAGGATGTTGTTTGTAATGCTTTCATATACACTGAATAATTATGATATCAATTCAATCGGTCTGACATATTTAGTTTCGGGTCATTCCCAGAGTGAAAATGATAATGCCTATTTATTAATTGAAAAAATGTCGTCAAAGAGCACGCTTTATACCCCTTCTGAATGGGAGTCTTTGATCCAGTGCTCCTCTAAAAAAGAATCATTGTGCTGTTGAGGTGCTTGATCATTTCTCTATCATTGATTTTAAGAGCCAAGAAGCTTTCCCTGAATACGCTGATGTTTATTGTGATAAGACCAACGAAATAATGACAAAGGAACAAGTCACGAAACAAAAGGTCCTGAACAAGTCTCTTGGATTTGGAAAGCGAAACCCTCAAAAAGTTTTTTGGTCAGAAATCGTGATTTATGTGTCATCGATCAGGGAGAAAGGAAGAAGGAGATGCGACGCTATGATAAACCTTGTGGAATTGCACCAAAGAAAAAAGAAGATCTTCTCAAATTGTGTAAAAAAACTTAATTCCTCAGCGATACCACCAATTCTATTATGATATTCCAGTAAATAAGAAACCAATTACAAAAGGTGCCAAAGCTGACACTCTGAACTCTAAGAAAAAGTGTAGTGGACGTTAAATTCTACATTTTTGTGTTGAGATGTTTGCTTTATTTTCATAATTTTTCTGTATAAGACGCTGAAAATTCTATATTTTTGTGTTGAGATGTTTCTTGCTTTAAGTTCATAGTCTTCTGTAGCATGTTAGATTATATCTCTGTTTTTGTTTGTTTCGAATTTATACAGTCTCTGTTTGTTAGGATTGGTTAAATTTCAACTTTTTGAGTTCTGTAATAGGGACAATCTCGAAGGTTTCAAGATGGGTTTATTTCTGCTAAATTTTGAGATTTAGAACACTAACCTGGTGGTATTATTACTTGAGTTTATACCATTAAGCTTTAGTTACTATATTTTTTATGTTTTCAATTCTAATTTCATTTAAAGTATTGTAAAGTAAGTATTTTCCCTAAATTCAAACAAATTCAACTATTTTTCCTAAATTCAATTTTTTTTCAATATTTTCATAGGAGATGAAGATCCAGGTACTTACATGAAGAAGAGTGATATTTACTTAAAATGCAGATTTTTTGTCATTGAATCATTGGCTTTCATGCATTTTTTTCTCAATTAATTTGTTACTTTTTGATGATACCAAATAAAAGATTGTCTCCCTGAGTACTGCGGTTTGCCTAAATTTATTAAATATTTTATTCATTTATTCATGTTATTTTTCTGAAAGTAGTCAATGAAATAAATGAAAACACTGTTGGTTGTTCTTGCTTTTGATAAATATATACCATCCTACTGTAACTCAATACTTTTACAAATTTATTTGAAGCAAAAAAAGCCGCATATCTTTTTTTTACTCTAAGTTTCTGGTCATTTTTGAAGCAAAAAAGCTGTATATCAAAAAACGGCTATATAAGCTATATACCATCAAATATCAAAACAAGCCTGAAAAGTTTTCAAAACTACTCCTCATTACATATATTTTATGGCAAGAACAGCTTTCATTAGTTTTGGGTCAATCAAATATTGCATATTCAAATCTTTAAACTTGTTTTTCTCAAAACTAAGAAAATTGACTTACGGCTTTCTTACTTTCAAGCAACAACATCTTGAAATGATGAGCAAATTTCAATAGGTGAGCAACATTCATTAAACGAAGGAGAATATGTTAACATTATAGCTAGGGTTGACTCAATATATTCTGTCAGTGAATATGTTACTACAAAGTTTGGAATCAAGAAGAAAAAAATATCGAAATATATCTATATTGTTTGTAAAGACTAACTATGTGGGGAAATTTTACAGAATTACTGTTTCCAAACACTCCTGCATTCTATAAGTTTGAGGACCTAAGGATCAAAATTTACCGGCAAGTATTTAACATCAAACTAGCCGCCAAGGCGGCGTCGCTCGCCGCCCATATCCACCTGATCTGTATCACTCTATCAATAAACGTCAAATTTCCTTATAAACGGCTCGTACAACTTGTGCTCAACCAGAAGCAGATTCGAAGTCACAACCTCTGGTAAAACCAATCTTTTATCAGTGTAACAATACACTCAAAACGTAGAGAGAGGAAACTTCAACTTTTTATTAGCTTTTGTTTTAAAAAAGTTACGCGCTCTAACATGGGTGCTATCAAACGTAAGGGGGAAATGGTTTTTCTTTTTAAAAAGATCACACGGGAGGAGAGAGAAAAAGGCACGTGCTAAATGAATAAAGTGAATAAAAAAAACGTTCGATCTGATTAAAATAGATTGAAAGACAACTATTAAGACAAAAGCAAAAAAAAATATTTTGTATCATGATACTCTTTTTTTACCTATCGGTTTTTAAACATTTTGATTGCTCGAAAAAAAGTTCACCCGTCTCAGACAGTCAGGCAAGGATACGTTAGGATACACTGGTAAACCGCACATGCTGCCACGTTCTGCCACTGCTGCTTTTATGTCCAAAACGTTTAATCAGTTAGTTTCTTCGTATTTAGTTGATGTACTGTTTTCAAAGCCAAGTCAACGTGGAATATAAAACTAACAATAATAATAAAAACAAAACGTTATTCCTATTAGTTCATCAGCCAAAAAAAGTCACGTTCGATTGGGGGTTGCAATGTATTTGTTTCGAACTCACGTCGCACACAAAAAAAGAAATAGTTTCGCTCACAACTCAATCTACCATTTTGCGTGACTTACAAACAAACAAACAAACAAACAGACAGACAGAGAATCGGCTATTAATATATAGACTAGCCGCCAAGGCGGCGTCGCTCGCCGCCCATGTTCAGCCTGCGTTGTATCACCACCTGCTCCAAATTATTGCACTTAAAACCAGCGATAAGACTTCCTTTGCTGCTGGCTTTATCGATTAATAAAGCTCGTTTGCACGTGAAGAGAAATAGCTACGTTCCTGGTGTTTCAAATCTTGCATGTTCTTAACTCAGCCGTTCATTGTCGCGGTCGCATTTAAAATGTCAGTAGACTTTCTTGTTTTACACAATGCATTCCGAACGTGAACTTCACATGTTTTTTATTTACTATTTTAAACCAATCAAATATCAGTTTAACAATACACTCAAAACGCAGAGAGAAGAAACTTTTCAACTTATTATTAGCTTTTGTTTTACGCGCTCTAACATGGGTGCTGTCAGAAGTAGGTGAAAAAATGGTTTCTTTTCTTAAAAAGATCACACGGGAGGAGAAAAAAATGCACGTGCTAAATGAATGAAGTGAATAAAAAACGTTCGATCAGATTTAAATAGATCAAAAGAAATCGATTAAAAGAAATTAAGACAACTATTAAGACAAAAGCAAAAAAAAAATATTTTGTTTCATGAATCTCTTTTTTTTACCTATCGGTTTTTAAGCATTTTGATTGTTCGAAAAAAAGTTCACCCGTCTCAGACAGTCAGGAAAGCGTTAGGATACACCGGCAAACCGCACATGCTGCCACGTTGTGCCACTGCTGCTTTTTGTCCAAAATGTTTAATCAGTTAGTTTCTTAGTTGATGTATTGTTTTCAAAGCCAAGTCAACGTGGAATATAAAACTAACAATAATGATAAAAACAAAACGTTATTCCTATTAGTTCATCAGCCAAAAAAGGTCACGTTTGATTGGGGTTGCAATGTATTTGCTTCGAACTCACGTCGCACACAAAAAAAGAAATAATTTCGCTCACAACTCAATCTACCATTTTGCGTGACTTACAAACAAACAAACAAACAAACAAACAAACAGACAGAGAATCGGATATTAATATATAGACTTGTATACAGTAATTCAACCAAACGAAGAAGTTGACGTAAATATAAAGAAGCCAGAGAAAGAAAATGATCAAGCAGATAATATTTCTGTTGTGAAATTCCCTCCATTTTCACTGTGAGAAATGGAAGAACTCTATCTTTGTAAGAACTGTTCCAATGTTTGTATTGCAGAAGGTCCTCTCATTGTATGTTTGTCAGCTACATGTGGTTCCAGAACTTTGCTTCAATTTGGAGAGCTGTAAAACAAGTGTGACTCTCATCAAGACCTATTCAACCTACTCTTGACGAATTATCATCCTGGTCAAAAAGACACAGATTTACAATCCATACCAGTATTGGCAAGACCGGAATCAGGATTATATCACGAAAAATTCATTGAGGGAAAAAACGCTGTATGTGACGTTTCAGGGGAAAGCATTTGGTTTTATTTGTTTTTTGTAATGAAATACATGAAAAACTAATTAGATATGCTTAATCAGCTATTTAACAACTATTTATTTCAATTAATAATTAAAATGTTTGTTCCGATTTTTCATATTTCATACTTCAAAATTCACCATCAAATTGTTTGCAATATCAACTTCATATAGACTCAACTTCCTTTTCCCACTACAACCGCGTGGTACGGTAAATCAATAGAAACCGCACTTCACATAGCTACCAGCACCATCTTCAAATCATCCAATAAATATTACATCATAATCATTATGCTGTATTACCGAAATTCATGCGGCTTTTTTCCTCTCCTAAAAATTAGACTATGGGGGAACAAAGCTGATAAGATACTTTACCTAGGAAGTATTTCTGTGGTGTCGAAAACGGCCTTTATCATTCTCATGGACCGTAGTTTTTGAAAATTATTAAAAATAAAGATGGCATCTTAGAAAAGAGATCAAAAATAATCCACCAGGCCTTGTCAAAACAGGCGCACGATAGCTCCCGCGCAGGCAAACATGCGCCCAAGTTCAATATTTCTTGCATCACCCAAGCGATGATTCACTCGCCCAGTTTTGATAAACAACAATTTATCTGAGCGATTTATTGGTAATATCTATCAAAAAGAATGATTATATATTTTAGTGTTAGAAAACATGCATAACAAAAATGTCACGAATAGCTTTGTTAATTTCATAACGCCCTCAAAACGACAACTTTAAAGGAACTTTGTTCAAAAATATATTGCGCAAGATTTACGTTATTGAAATACAACAATTGGATTATATAGAAAAATATATATAGAAAGACAATATATTCTTACTCATTTTGATAAATAGGAAATAATGTTCAAAAATCATAGTAACTTTTAAAAGCCTTTTAAACAAAGGGTTTTGTTTATTCAAAATATTTTTCCAAACAACACCTGTACACAGATCAATTCAGGAAATTTTGTTAATTCATTCTAAATATACAGTGTGTATCAAAATGTCTTATCCGTCAACTTTCAAGGCATATACTTTAATGGGAGAAACTTTTGCGAGAGAAACTTTCGCGAATTTTGGACATTTTCGCGAAAGTTAATCCCAAAATATTTTTGATTTCGACCACACGCGAAAATAAATCCCATAAAAATTTACAGAAAGTGGCATTCGCGAAAATAAATCCCGCAAAGATTTTTTCAAAAATTCAAAAATTTCAAACAAGTTTTTGACTGTATCCGACGAGGTTGAAAACTGATAAAAACACGTCTTGAACTAAAAGAATACACGTATATTTCACAGAATTCGTGCTGTCTTTGAACCGATTGAAGTGACAAAAAGTGTTACAGTGAGGTTTATTTGAAATTTCATGCGTGTAAAATAAAGGGAAACATTGAACTAATTCAAGCTTAACGAAATTTGTTTCTTAATCATATATATTCATAATTGTTATTTTCTTCGAAGCATCAGGCATTTTGGTTTTTGAAGACCCTGATGATGGTTTCAATGGTTGTCGAGACATGTCTCGGATGTGTAGTGTTTTGCTTTTTTCCAGAATTTGGGAATTTTCCTTGGAAATTTCAGTTTTCTCATTCGCACCACCTTGAAGTGAAATCTCATTACCAAAAATAGAGCCAAGGAATTCCGGATTTTCATTTGATCTCTTTGACGAGTTACATGATGATGAATAAAGTAGTTTCTATAGTTGTTCAAAAGAAAAATATCTATCATAATCATTGATTTTTTTCTGTTTGGTCGTAGGTTTATCGTTAATTCAACTTTAACTTCAAAGCCTTGTGAAATTCTGAGGTTAAAACGTAAGAAAAAGTGATAAAAGTTACTCTCTCAATGTATTTTTGGCTAAGTTTAAGGAAATTTTCAGGCAATTCGCGAAAGTTTATCTCGCAAAAATTTCCCAAAATCCACATTCGCGAAAATAAATCCCGCGAAAATGTTTAAAATGTGGCATTCGCGAAAGTAGATCCCATAAATTTCGCGAGTTTTTGACCTCGCGAAAGTTTCTCCCGCGAAGGTTTCTCCCATTAAAGTATTTCATTACATGTCTGATAAAATATTGTGAATTTTATATCACAAGAAAGAGCTTTTCATGCTCTATCCATTAATATAAAATGTTTGCCAAAATATTTGCTCTTCGAAAAGATATTGAAGAAAAACCCAACGATTTGGTTCATTAAATTCTTGAAAGTCAATTAATTCAATTTGCAATGAAGGCCATTTGTAAACACAATAAAAAAGTTAAAAATCATCACACAGTAAAAAACATAGCTAAGGGTCTATGTAAACGCTAGATAAAAAAGCAACAAGTTAAAAACAACACAAGGATAAAGAAAAAGAGAATCAATGCCCTTCAACATGGTGTCCTTGGTTTGCAAGGCATTGTTGTGATCTTCTCTGCATTTCACGGAATACATTTCTAACCATACCTGGATTTTGCTTCAGTTCGTTGAAAGCGTCTGTGATTTTTCTTCTTAAGGCATGCAAATTTTGGGGAGGTGATGCGAAAAGTCACATGGAGTTAGATCAGGAGAGCGAGCAGGCCACTCCACACCATGAACAAGACCAATAACATGATTACAGAAGACCTGTATAAGCCTTCCTCTATGGGGAGTGGCTCCATCTTGGGCCCACCAAACTTCATGGTTTCCATTTGCAACATTTACATTATAAATTTGACTTAATTCCGGAATTGCGAAGTTATTTATCATTTCTAAATAAGTCCGTCCGTTAACATTTCCATTAAAACGTATGGCCCTATTACTGAGCCATTTCCACACAGTGCTGCCTATGCATTTACTTTGCTCCAGTCATTTCTTTTATCATAATTAAAGGGGGGCGGCTGCCCCTTCGTGCGTACATTCTTACATTTTGTGTCGAAACGGAACCATTTAATCCAAATGAGCATTCGTCCCCGATTACAAGGTTGTAAATAAATCTAAGATTTCTGTTTGCATTTTGAAACCACTGTGAATACTGAACACGGCGTCTAAAATCGCCAGGTTTGAGTTCATGCCGTACAAAAATTTTAAAAGGATGGTCTTGCAAATCAAGTCGCGTAATTCTGTTAAACGTAGCAAGTGGTAATCTTGATGGATTGTTCCACGCGGTTACATTTGGATTATTAGCAAGAACATTTCTTACCACGTTTATGTTTCCTGCTGACCTACCAGTTCTTCTTCTACCACAACGTTCTTTATGCAAATTACGTACAGTGCCAGTTCTCAAAAACTTTTTAACATTCTAGGAAATGCTTTTTTTATGAGGCACTGGTGACCCGGGAAATCTTCTTTGATACTCTTGAAGAACTTGATCATAATTTTGTGTCCTCTGAAAAGTGTCTACTAAAAACGTTCTCTGCTGTATTGAGAGATGCGGCATGACTTTATTTTGATGTCCCGTGTGTCAATACTTTTAACAGAAAAATATTTTTATTCGCAACTTTTCCAATTAATTGTTATGGGAAAGTAATACGCAAATCAATACTTAAAACTTTCTAAAGGTTTCATCAGCAGAACAAAACACAGTTATATCATTAAAAAGTCATTAGCATATCAGTTAATTGACTTTTAAGAATTCAATGAACCAAATCGTTGAGTTTTTCTTCAATATCTTTTCGAAGAACAAATATTTTGGCAAACATTTTATATTAATGGATAGAGCATGAAAAGCTCTTTCTTGTGATATAAAATTCACAATATTTTATCAGACATGTAATGAAATATACGCCTTGAAAGTTGACGGATAAGACATTTTGATACACACTTTAGTTATATGAAGATTAAATTATGCTGAGTGATTGTTATTATATACTTACTAGTAGCCCGTGTAAAAATTTTTTACGAATTTTAATTCTGAAAATGACGTCTATGGTGGCCTATGAGAGCAATAGCAATTTTGTCTTTTTTTTGTCTTTTTTTTTTTACTTTTGAAATTTTGTTTTTTAACTTATGAAATGTTTTCTTTTTTTTCATCCCAATTTTTTTTTTTGTTTTGTTATTTTTTTGTTTTTTTTTTGTTTTTTTTTTGTTTTTTTGTTTTGAAAAAAAATATTTTTCATTTTTCATAACCATGAATTTGACCATGAATTCCAATGACTCTAATTTCAGTGCTGCAAAGGAATTGCAGTGCTGCAATATCTTCCACTTTGGTAATAGTTGTACGAATATTTCGCACCGATTTCGATGGTCCAATAATTACTTCTGAGATGTAAAACTTTACTAAGTGGTATCTTTGCTTTGGAATGAATTCAACAATCTCTCAAGAATTTACAGAATACAATTACTTTTAAGCGTGACAACTTTCTGCGCAGCATCTAAAGCACTGACGTCTTGCACATTTGGGATAATATTTTCAAACTTTTGTCTTTGTTCTACAGTCAGGAAATCATCTGTACCTTCAAAGATGTCTATTTCCTCCGCCAAATCCACTAAGTCATCTTCATGTATTTCTATAGAGCATTCTTCAGCTCCATATTCTTCAGGGTTTTCAAAGATATGTTCCGGTATTCCTGTTGGCAACAGCTTATCATGTTGCTTTCAACCTCTGCTATGATTTCAAATTGTTGTACGAAATATATCTAGTTCTTTTTGTATGATAGGGATGTAAATGAATGCCAACATCTTCCTAGGAAAAAGAAAGAATGCGAAACTATGATAAGATAATGAACTATAATATAGAGCTGAGGGTTGCAGCTAAAGGTTACCTATTTTGAATTTATAGTGTCTTAGATTGAAAGAAGCATATACATAATTCATAAATAATATAATATATGTAACATAATATATAACATAATATATATAATTGACCCAGTGGAAGACTTAAAGTGGGATTAGAAGCTGAATGTCTACCTGTCTATTTCAATTGTACTGTCATAACAACCACTGTCTATAAGACCTTTCAACTGTTCTTTAAAAAACATTTCCATTCTATGATGTAGTTCTCGCCACCAACGCTCAATTTTATTTGCTGTGGACGGTCCATACATCACACAACCATTAATGACTTCTGATGGAAATGTTTGATATTTATTGTGAAGATAACAATGAATGGTTGTTAGGATGTCTGTTTCAGTACCTCTGTCGATTCTTACTTGTTTTGGAACTATGACGAAAATAACGAGAATGTTGAACAAGAAGGGGGTTTGCTGAAATGAAATGCCAAATCCACTGCATATGATAAAGATTAAATCCTTACGCTTTTTACTTTCCAAAAGGTACTCAAAATAAAATCTGCCAACAATTTTTGGATTGTTATTAGAAGTCCAAACACGAAGAAAATTGACTCTACCGCTAAACGCATCTTGACCACCGTAAATACAAAGTGGGAACATGGCCTTTTGAAATCCACAAAGCTTGTCATGACCATCCAACGACATGGTGTAGTTGGAACCCTAAAACACAAGAGATAACAATGAAAAGGGTTTAAAAACAGAACTTCAACTCACTATGTCGACAGACGTTGTTACCTGCGATCTAAAATTCTTCTGTTTCTTTTTTCTTTTCGATACACCAACATTACCCCGACTTTTTAGACCATCAGGATCCAAATCTTCCATCACATTGTATACAAGATCTCTTGGGACTGAAAGATTGTGTACTTCCTTTAATTTTTTATTCATTGATCGGTATCCCAATTTCGAGCCAGTTCCCTCTAACTCTCTTTCAACAGCAGTATAAACGTCGAGTAGATCAACACTTTTATCAATATAAGATACTAGTAACCCGTGTAAAAATCTTTTTACATGTTTCAGAGAAATCAGAGAATGACGAACAGAAGGTATAGTATCGGTGTTGTAAATACTGTAAACTCTCTCAAGTTTCCTAAACTTAACATACCAAAACATGTACATGTATGGGCCGTTATAAGCGACAAACGACCGTTACCGAGATATCATCAATGTCGCGGACCCTCACAAATGTCGGTTTCTTAGAGGTTCTCAAGATATTTTCCTGACTGACAATTAAGGTAAAAAAAAAACAATGATCGGTAATAAAACGTTTATTCTGATTAAAAAACTTAAAAACTACAAATCAACGTGATAAACATAATCCTACACTGTAAGAAACTTTCTACGCTTGATCAAAAGACTTCAGGTGATACTTCTTTGTAATTTAAATGCGATATTTCTTTCTTACAGTGTAGAATTATTCAATATTTTAACAATGTTCTGCAATGATTTATTTTTATTTTTAAATTTTTTTTGTATATTTTCATTTTTTTTATGAACGTAGTCTGGTCAATCACGTCCACCATTTTTGGTCCAGACCTGGAAGGCGGCTTCAGATCTGGAACCCGGATGGTTTTCGCGATACATTGCGAAGTCCACAAACGTTAACTCTAAACAAAATCAATCAAGAATTCACTGCTTTCAGATATAATTGATTAATAATTGACTACAAATAAAATCTTACTGTTTGAGGGAGTTTCCTCAACGTCCATTGCATCTAAAATAATACAGTATCTTGTAAAATACCTTAAAGAACTTGACAAAAGAATTGGACTATAATGATCAATGAACAACTTTCCAGTGTCTTCAAAATAAAAACTATAGCTTTTAAGTTCAAAAACTTACTATTTCCACTGCCGGATGGAACCACTTCAGTAACATCTAAAAACATAATATACATATTATGTATATATATTATATGCTCAGTTCAAAAAGATGTGTTTTACTTAGTTCACCTATTATATACTCATTTATACCCATAAAAATATGAAAGAGTTAACTGAAGAAGGCTTTTACTGAAAATTTACAAATTAATGAAACTACTTACTACTAACAACATTTTTATTATGAACACCTAAAATCATAGATGTGTATATATATAACCATTACACATGAAGGAGGTATATGAAGAAGGCATTACCCGAAAAAGATAGTTAACAAACTGCATTTGAAAATGGAAAAGTACTCAGCTATATTGAAAACATACCGATGATAGGTTTTACTTTTGGCTGTACCTTTTTGAAAAATTTTTTAGGTGCTAAAAATATGATATGAAATTAATGAAGACATGTTTGCATATGTTTCATGTCAAATCATTCATGTTCCCTCAGATTGTTAATACAGAACTTGTGCTTAAGTTACTTCCCCATTCTTTTTTTTTCCAACTGCTCTAAATCTAAAATAAGGAAATTGAAACTATAAACAGCATATACTTTAATGAAGGAAAATGGCAGAAAGAAAGACGTAAGCCATACTTTCCACGATGACTTTCTCAAATACTAAAAGATAAAATGTGTATATAAGATAAATAATTACAGTTATAGATTAAAATGTCCCATAACCGCATATGCAAAGATATAACTTACGTATATCTTTTCCAGTTGCCATTATATTTTTTATTTTTCTATTACTAAAATGGAATGAAAGCATATCTAGAAAAGTGTTAATTGTAAAATGTAGAAATCAAATTTTGTCAAAAATGCCAAACTAATCATCATATATCTTTGAAAAGGATGCCCTGACTTTTGGTTCATGAATTGCCAATGGAAGTACATTAAGATTTTCCATGAGCAATTCATGGTAACAGAGTACATGACGGGAACGTAAGTCAATGGGACTTGTACTCCACCTAAAGAAGAAATGAACATATCATGTGACATAAGTTGATTACATTTCTTCAGTATTAACTATAGCTGGCACCTTAAGAAACAGTCATCGTATATCAGAAAAACAGAGACGGTAGTTCTACTATAAACAGCATTAACGGACCACCTGGCGGATAGAGTAAATATCACACTGGCAAGTTTACACAAAGGAAAACCATACACAGTGCAACAATCATCCATCACATCTGTCACAATAATACACATTTTACTGAACTAACAAAAGGGCACAGATTATGTCAAATAAAAAAGTGTTAAAAAATAAACACAATAAAATTATGACAGAAAAACTGCACAACAAACAAAACAATAAATAATTTACTGTAAAACTTGTGGGAATACAACATTCTGTGTATACAACTTCCCATTGAGGTAACCTTGTTTACCTGTGGCAGCAACTTTGACTTTAACATTATCAAATGCCTTTGCCCTAGAACAGGCTACATATAGCTGACCATGTGAAAAACACGGTCGTTGTAGAAACAAACCAATTTTTTCAAATGTTTGACCTTGACTCTTATTAACAGTGAAAGAATAAGCCAAACGAATCGGCAGTTGTCTACGTTTTAAAGTGAAAGGCATACCTGTGTCAGAGGGTGACAATTGTACCCTAGGTATGAAAATAGTTTCTCCAACAGCTGACCCTGTCAAAACGTCAGCTTTAATAAAATTCTGCGATAATTCCCGAACAATGAAGCGTGTCCCATTGCAAAGACCCTTCTTGATGTTCAAATTTCGTAAAAGCATAATTATCTCTCCAACTTTAAGTTTCAAACAATGTGGAGGCATACCGGATGGTGTGATGCTATTTAAAAAATCAAGCGGATAATTTTGTCGCTCGTCCTCATCATCACAATCAACTTCATCAGCGCTATAATAGCAAACTGGATCACCAGGCAATCTTTCCAACACTTCGTTATTAATTATTAATGACTGCTCATTTGTAGGTGTCAAAATAGCAGTCGAAGCATATTGATGAGGTTCCAGGCCGTCAAACATGACTGAAATAAGCGATGTGTTTTCAGACACGACACAGCAATCTGGAATTTCAATGGCACCTTTAACAGGATCTGCTTGTTTTAATGGTAGTTCCCCATTACCCAATTGTAGTAGCCACTGACAAAGGCGGCGTTTACATGAGCCCGTAGCGAGATTTCAACCGTAGTGAAACTTCGGACCGTAGTGAAATGTACTTCTCTTTACATGATCCCGTAGCGAAATCTCACCCGTAGTGAAACATGAACGGCCGGATTAGACACGATTAGACAGGAATAATTCATTCTATTAAAAATGGCGTCACGTTTGGTTTTGCTGAAAAATTTGACAATGATATCAAGCCTTTTTACATCAGTTGGCGTGACGTTTGCCATAACACTGTCGAAAATTTTAAATTTATTGCTCCATCGACGATCGATGCAAATGAGAGCTCTCTCTGATGCTGTTACTGAAGAAAATAAAGCTTTGCGGAAATATAAACGTAAGATTAAAAGGTGAGAGTGTGTTTTTTGCTTCAAGTAATCTGCTTCTTTTTTTCATCTATAAAAGTAAATATTAATTTTTCTAAGGTGTTATGGATTTCACGTGGAATTATTTTGTTTGAATATTTTCTAAAACTATGTTTTTTCCATTATTTTGTACAGATTCAGAATGAAAAGAACCCATTGGAAAATTCCTGGACGTACAGATCAGTGGTGGAAAATCCTTTTGACTGGGGAACTTCCTCCCCAAGAGTGGTGTCGAAACATCAGAATGACTTGTCATAGTTTCATGGAGCTTGTTGACTCTATACGAACCAACTGTGCTCCTGATACTCAGTCCATTCGACACGATACAATATCTTCTGAAAAGAGAGTAGCAATGGTGCTGTACTACCTCAAAGACCAGGGTTCTCTCAGAATGACAGCCAATATTTTTGGCGTATCATTGGCTACATTATCTATTTCCTTAAGGAAAGTCTGCATTGCTATTAACAAAGTGATGGGTCCTAAGCTAATTAAATTTCCGAAGACAGCAAAGGAAATAAAAGAGATGACTCAATTATTTTCAAGCAAGTTTGGATTTCCACAGGTAATTGGTTGTGTGGATGGAACTCATATTCCTATAAGGCAGCCTAAGGAGAATCCCCACGACTACTTCTGCTACAAGATGCGTTGAATTGCCAGAGGCTATTTGTGATGAATCTGGAACATTCACTGATATTGAAATTACGTGGCCTGGGAGTGTCCATGATGCCCGTGTATTTGGGAATAGCAAAATCAACAAAAAAATGAAATCAGGTGAATTGAATGTTTATCGTGAATTGGTCCCTGGATTTTCACCTGTTCCTCCTGTGTTAATTGGTGATCCTGCTTATCCTTTGTTGCCAAATGTTATGAAAGAGTTTACAACTTGTATTGATCGAAAAAGTCAAACCTTCAATAATAAACTTCGTACAGTTCGTAATCAAATTGAGTGTGCTTTTGGCCGACTGAAAGCTAGATGGAGAATACTGAACCGTCCTGTTGATTTAGATCTGGATTTTACAATTAGTATGATTTATTGCTGCTTCATTTTACACAATTTCTGCGAAAGAAATAATGAAGACATAAATAATGAAATTCTGCAAAAAACACTGATAAATGAACATCAATGTCAGAACTGTCAACATCATACGAACCAACAGTTGCATTCATACAATAGTGCATATGGAAAACGTGTAAGAGAAGCTATAGCTGAATATTTATATAGCAACTCTCCTTAGTATTGCTAACTTTGTTTTATGTATATACACTCTTATCTCTGAAGCAAACAGACCATTTTATTTTTATATAAGGCAACTCCTTTTTGACTCAACTTTGAAGAAACACTAAACAACTCCAGTACTGGTGAGAAACAAAAGCAACCCAAGTTCTAGTCAATGTTAAGTTGCTTGTGTATACTCTTTAACAAATTTTCTTTTTCTTGTTAACATCAAATTTCATGGGCATTAACATGATTTTTACTGCTAATTTTTCATAACACCTTGTGTTTTCAGCATATTATATTCTTGTATTACATTCTTGGGTTATCAAAGAACCTATTGAACCTATTTTTGTCTATTTCGTTCTTTACCTTCACCATCTTTGTAAATGTACAGTTTATTATTATAATAAATAATTTCTGGCCACAACTTTTACAAACAAATTTTCTTAGTAATTTTGGATTTCAGAAATGTCCAAGGTTATAAGTAAATTAACTCGAAACTATTACCTTAAAGGAAGAAATGCCATATTTGGCAGAATTAATTTTTGCGGATGAACACCTCGAAAGAGATTTTGCCAAAATAACCTCTACTTCCGTACAAATTTCTGACATGAGAAAGTTATTGGAATGTCTATTGTTCTTTCAAAGTGCTACTTATTAACTTCCATTCATAGTGGGATTTTTCAATATATAATAGACAAATACTCTAAAATTAGATTCAACATTGTGGTATAAAAAAATAACTCTCATCAAATGTTTTTCTATTTTTTCATAACTTTAATATATATACATGTGACAAGAATAAACAAAAGAATAAAATAGAATAAACAAAAGAGAAAATGTATATAAACATTTTGCAAAAAGAGTTTTTTCTGCTTAATATAATCCAGAAGTCAAATCGTAAAACAAAAAGAAATGGGAAACAGGAACTAAGATAAACACCCTACAAATAGGAAAATAAGTCACTGTCTGTCATTGGCATTATTTGTAAAGGGATTTCCATTTGGTGACATTATGTAAGGTGACGACATGCCAAACTGTGGATACTGTGGAGGTTGCTGTGCTTGCAGAAAGGATTGGGCCAGTATTTGCAACTTCAAACTCTGACCCACAGCATTCACAGACTCAGTCAAAGCAATGATAGCTCTGTCTGTTTGCTCTACTGACTTTTTCATCAAGTCTGAATTTTCTTGTTTCAACTTCAGTTCATCTCGTGCAAGATCTAAGTAGAGCACATCACGTTGGTGTGCAGACAACTTTTTGGTCATCTTGTCTCTTTTGTTGTCTCTCAGTCGCTTTGTTGGTCCTTGTTCCTGTATTCGTTCCTCCCCTATTGAAGATTCAGTGTCATCAAAATTGAATAATGCATCATGCTCTTGTTGACTTTCTTCCATAGCATGTTCATCAGTATCTGGCATTGAAGCACAAGCTCCCAACAATTTCGAAACAGCTGGGCAGCCGCCCCATATTTCCTGTAGCAAATCATAATGCTCCATCACCAAACGCCCTGATCCAGAACGCGTTCCAGAATCCACTGCTGCTTTATAGCCTTGGCGCAGATCTCTTATTTTATTTTTGACACGTGTATAACCTGTTTTAATCATTTTTGACAGCTGATCCACTCTTCTTTTATATGTAAGGAGTTCATGTTGTGATAACGTGTCTAAATCATCACTGGGCAGTTCCTTTGGACCAAAATCACTGGTTGGGAACATCTCTCCCATTTTTTTTCTCACACCACTATAGAACGCTACCAAATCATGCTCAAAGTCTTCTCCCTCAAACTCTTTTTCTATTTTATACGCTTGGATATTATGGAGTAATGCATCCACCATGTTATCAGTCCACTTCCATCTTTCAGCCACTTCCACAGGTTTGGTCTTGTTCACTTTTTGCCTTTTAGCTGGTGGTTTAACTTTTTGTTTATCTTTCTGCTTTGTTTCTAAACCGCTTGGACGACCGACAAGGTTTTCAGGTGTGCTCATTAGTGTGTGAAACTGTTCTTGATTAATTGTTTGGAAGTCATTCAAAAGAATTTCTTCATTTTCAGATTCCGAGGTTGAAGATTCTTCTAATGATCTCCTCACCACTTTTTGAGCACTAAAATGATATAGAATATCATTTAAATAATCAAATATATACAGAAAAATTAAAAGCATATGTGGTGTGGGGAGTATGCACAACATACATAAAAATATTTTATTTCCCTACCTCAATCCACATCTAGACATAATGCTTTATACTTATATATTCTCCACGTGTTTACTTGAACTGATTGGCACCATCATGGATTTTGTTTCTACCATGCTTCACGCATGCTCAACTATAAAAATTTCACGTTTCACCACGGGCTGGCCGTTTACATGACAATTCTCAGGCCGTATTGAGATTTCGCTACGGGGTTTAACCCCGTGGTGAAATCAAACCCGTAGTGAGTTTGACTACGGGGTATCTCATGTAAATGGTTCAAAGCGTTACACCGAATACCGTAATGAAATTCATGTGTTTCACTACGAGTGAAATCTCGCTACGAGCTCATGTAAACGCCGCCAAAATTGTTGTTCTTCAGGTCTAGCTCTCATGTTTTGAGTTAATGTGAATTTTGACACTGAAGCCCACAATGCAGAACTGGTTAAGCACACCTCAATAACATCAGCGGGTTTTGCTTTCTTTACAACAGGTAAGCATTGACGGAAATCTCCGCCCCATAACATTACTTTGCCACCAAAAGAAGTATCCTTGTTGCAAACATTACGAAGTAATCGATCGATGGCATGAAAAATATGGGTGGAAGCCATTGTCGCTTCATCGATAAGAAATAGGTCAATACTTCGAAGGTATTCTGCATGTTTAGATGTCGGTGTTATGTTGCATACACTGTTTTCTAAAACAGGAACAGGCAAACGAAATAAGGAATGCAATGTACAACCACCAGACAATAAAGTGGCTGCAATACCTGTGTATGCAGCAGTAGCAACTTTCCAACCTCTGGCCCTACATGCTGCTATAACATAGTTGTATGTAAAAGTTTTACCTGTGCCAGCTGGTCCATCCAGATAAAACAATGTTTCAAGTTGTGCTAAACCATTGCGCAAATTTGAAACAGCAGACAAAATCGCATCTGCCACAGCTAACTGCTGTTCATTAAGCTGAGGCCTTACCTGCTGGGCCCTGTCAATGTAAACATTCACATCGATATCTTCCTCAGGGATCTGCTGAACCAACTCTGGAAGATTAAATTGTATTAATGACATACCAAATTGTTTCAGGACATTATCAATATCTCCCAAAGCCCTTTGCTCTGCTTGAGCAACAGCCAATGTTCGAGTGTAGTCTTCACACATATGCTCCTTGAATGTATTCCACAACTCAAGAGGGTTTGAGGGCTCGAGGTGAGTCAAAATAGTGACAAACAGTTGTCTCAACTGTTGGGGCATTTGAAATGTTGATGCCTCTTCCAATGTATTGTGCCACTCTTCGTCATCTTGCAGAAGATGTCTGGCAATACATGCTTCATGAAATGTGTCATAAACTACTTCACCAAATGTGCGTAGATACTCGAATGATGTAGCACCTGGAACGTGCAACAACAAAACTCGAAGGAAGAAACGTTCTCCTTCTGTCGGCCGGGCATTGTATAACCGAGCCACTATAGGTTTCAATGTTTTTTTCGTTTCTGCCACTTTTTGTCTTTGTCATGAAAGACGTAATGATATGGAAGAATGTCTGAGTAAAGAAACTGTCGAGCATCAGGATCTTCTACATTCAGCTTAAACCATGCTGTTAGGTGGCTATCTTTCAATGCCCCTTCAGCAGCTGCCTCTTCCTCAGCAGCTCTAAAATAAACCTGATGACAATTAGGTAAATGAACAGGTAAGCGTTTGATAGTATGGGATTTATCATTCATGGAGAACTCGAAAATTCAACACAATGCTTCGGGTGCACTGACATATCGAGCATCCAGAAATGTTTTAATTTCGTCATGCTCCAGACGTTCATTAATCTCAACATTGGCACGATCATGTCCTTTGTAAACGTATTTGAAGAGATATTTCACACTTCTTATTGTGGTACATGCTTCCAAATTTATGTGAGCATTGTACTTTTTTGACAACCATGGACAGTATGGAACAACCCATTGATTATCCAATTCAACGTTCTTGACCCTGACAGTACGGCCATCATTGCGTCTGCGATACATTGGATACCCATTTGCATTCATTTGGGTTGCATCACAAAATGGCTTTGGAAAATTCTTTGTGCAGTTACCGTCATCTCCCATACAGACTGAATTAGGGTTAGCATTTCCACAGGGACCATGAATCATACATGATCTGATGATGTTATGAAGTTCTGGTTCCTGCTCAGGATCTGGTATTTCTGCAGAAATTAAGCTGTCAATGTCATCAGCATTCTGCAGTTTATCCTCTTGAGCTAAATGTATAAGAATATGCGCATGAGGTAAAGAACGTTTCTGAAACTCAATAACATACAGGTGAGAAATGGCTTTCCCCAAAACACCATTTTTAGTAATATCTTCTAAAAGTGATTTTAATTTCAAATTAAAAACACGTGCAACCAAGTCAGGTCGATAATGTGCGGGCTCATTATCCAAGTTTTCAGTAATTTCTCGCCATTTGGGATTGCACGTGAAAGTTCAAAACAAATCTGGTTTGCCCATTTTAGTGACCATAGCCATAGCATCTTGATAATTTTGTAGCATGGCTCTTGGACCACCCTGAAATGAAGAAGGTAGAATTACTGGTCTGCCTGCATGAAGGCCACGATTTTCTGCAACATTGGCAAGATGATCAATAAGGCCTTGATATTGTTCAACACGAAGAGCTGCCTGGTTCATTCGTATGAAGTTCAAACGATTAGATTCAATTTTGCAATAACTATCCACAGCATATTGTTGAAGTAATCTTTTACCTTTTAAGATGGGGCTAAATGCATCTCTAAATGCAAACCTGAATAATGTATAATATTGCAGCATGGTCGTGCGACGTTGCTGACCTACCGCATATTCTGTTACATCAGGAATGTCAGAACTCCAACCTAACTCTCCTCTTGGAAAAAATATAGGATAAACCATTGGATCCAGATTAGGCGAAAGCACTGGTAAATCTTGCAATGGTCTGTCTCGAGGGTATACAACGATGTCCCGAGCCAAAGGTGGTGCACCATCTTCACCAACAAAAACAGCTGCTACTTCATCATGATGAGGTAGATTGTATCGACGCGGTCACCGCCACTTCTCAAGTGCATTCTTATCTGGAAAACAAATAGAATGTTATGACATGCAGTTAAAGATCTGCTATTATTTTCTATTTCCACTTACTTCAGATGGCTGGCGATTTTGTTCATTTGCGAGTTGCAACTCCTCCGCCTCTACCTCACCCATGTGTTTATAAGCAGCTGCATATGGACTCTCCCTTAAAATGATATCTTGCAAAGTTTGCATGACTTCAGGGGAGCAACCTTGATTTTCTGGTCTTGCCATCCGCTCGTTGAATGCATCCATACCGTCATAAATATATAGTTGGCCATAGGCTGGAGGAACACCTGGTGGTGGGTGTAAACTACCTGTTCGGTGGCATACCTGGCCATTTATACGAAAAACTGGTGGACCACGACCTGGTGGTACAGCCAATTTCGCACCCATAGAAGCAAAAGCAACTGAACTGTTGAACTTTCGAATATGTTCTTGAAAGTTCTTTGCTTGATTGTTATTGCCTACTAAAAGATGTTCAAGGTCATTAGGATAATAAATGTTATCTAAATGAACTTTACCATTGTGACAACACTTAAAATTAGTTTCCTCAGCAAACATTCTTGCACCACAAAACTGACAGACTTTGTCCATGGCACCAAGATAATGTAGCTCAGGCATTTGGTTTTGCCGAGCAGCACAATGCAAGAGAGGATTCGCATTTCGTCGAACAGCACGCCTTGCCCTCATGCGGTGGGCATTCTCATTCTGCCTGGCTAATCTTTCATCTGGCTGTTCAGCTTGACGATGTTCAACACTCCTTTGAGTATTATTGATTCTAAGTCTATCATTTTCTGATGAAGGTTGGATGTTATTTAGCTGAAGCTGTTGGCGCCTTGCTTCAGCTACATCCTCATTTGCATGCCTACGCTGAATAACAGAGCGCATTTGCTGCTGATCAGGTGGTTGCAAAACAAACTGGCCATTCCTAAAAGCTGCTTGGAAGCCAGGTATAATATTAGTGCCTCTTATATTAAACATTACAATTGAGAAACACTAACAACAATAGATATATAGTAGAAAGAAATAACACCAGCAAAGAAAGAGCACAAAAAAAACCTGGTGGAAGCGAAAACAAACCTTTCGTTCTACAAACTAACAACACTACTGTGGATAGCTAAAGAACCTAGGAGAAAGTGCAAAAAAGCTTTTGAAACGCTTCTCAAAAACAGCTGCATTATACGTAAGTTTTAAAAGACAAACCTTTCTTTCTACTTTCTGTCTTTCTGCTTTCTTTCTATATCACAGCAAGGAAAAAATGAACCTGAATAAATGGAGTTTGCTAGAAGACAGACACTAAATAGGTTGGGAAGGAAGGTTGGAAAGGTTGGAAAACCTTCGTGGAGTTTACCATCTTTAAAAATAATGAACACAATTACCTCGTTACGTAACTCTTTCGCTTTAGTTTGATTGATAACTGATTAATTTGATCTATAGACAATAGCGATAGTCTATACTATTGTCTTTTCTTTCTGGAGCGTCCCCGGAATGAATAAAAAACTTAATTTGTTTACTTTCCCAACGAAGGTCGTCGCTATAGTTTTCCCGTTTTCGGCAACCAATAAAAACGGCTAAAAGGGGATCACGTGTCAAAGCAAATGTTAAAAAATAGGCATTGCAATAGTTTATTTAATGGTCGGACTGCCGCTATATGACCACGATTAAGAAGATTTTGAACGCAAATTTGAAAAAAACACAACACTCTCTAAATTAAATGTGTTGCACACGATTGCGGATTATTATAAGTAGATTTCAAAAAAGGCTAATCTGTTTCCTAATGTTTTCAAACTCCAGGCATATTTGCTGTATTTTTTTCTTACTTCCACTAAAATTTCTGATCGTTTGTATCTGCGTTTTACCAATTCAGTTAAGTATTGCTTTAAGGTGACGTCATCTTTCCAGTCAACATTTCTAATATGCTTCATGATTATGTAGCTATTGTGTCTAATCAAAATCACAGACTCATAAAGAGGCTCCGAAAATAAAATGTTTCACGGCAAATAAAACAAAATTTACATTCCAACAAAAACACGAAAATACCGAACATGGGAAAATTTAACTTAAAGGAAGCTAAAGTATCGGCAAAATCTTGGTAACATAAGCATAAAATAGAAAGAAATGCTAAAGAAAAATGTATTTTGAGAACCTTAGTCAATCGGAACACTAAAATATTTTATAAAAAAAGCCTATTCGGTCAAGTGAAATGAAAGTATCTACGTAAACTGAAAGAAGGTTTAGGAAATAGGAAGTCAAAAATATATAACAGAACTGGTCGTTTTGCAGTATTTAGTAAAGTGGTACAAATGAAGAAACTCCTAAAGTTTTAAAAAGTTACAAAATTGGTTACAGGTATGATCACCTAAAAAAGCAGTAATGGCATGAATATAGCAATTTCCAGAGCAAAAATTCCAGTTATCTTCTTCATTTCATACGGCTGGAGTAGCTATTTCTGGATCGATCAATTCAAAGCCACATCCCTGGATATCCAAAACCATCAGCGTTTCCTTTGACTTTTTCCATGTATAGTGAGCAAAAGCTTCCGCCTTTTTCAGTAGCTCATGCTCTCGATCCAGAAACACAATTTCGCCATTGTTATTTAAGTATTTTACAAAGGTTCCTTCAATAAACTTTTCGATAGTAACGGGTTTGCCTTTAAAAACACCAAAAAATATATTAATAAATTGAAAATGCTCTCCGTATTCCTTTGGCGCTTCGTATTCAAGCTTTTTAGCGAAATTTCGTTCTACCATGTGTATTTGGACAACCTTTCTTACGTGAACCTGCTCATCCTCCTTTATTGTGTCTGCAATAACTTGCAAAGCCTCCTGGTTTAAACATTTTCATGACATATTTGCCACCATTATACGTACCACCTATAAATTTTAGCCGAAATGCGTTTCTAAAACCTTCACTGGAGAATGGTTGTTTTTCGACTAATATCTGCTGAATCACTGGATCAAACCATGTACGGTTAGAAATATCAAATTCTTCTATGGTAATCTGGGCTATTTCTTTTGAAGCTGCCACTGGTTGACCCATTCTCAAGAAAGACACAGCTGAAATCGAAACAGGTGTACTTGACTGTGTTGGCCCAAAACACACTGGCGGTAAGGTTGGGGAATTTAAGGGGTTGCTTAAAACTGATACACTTGATAGTGATTTGGAATTATGCGGTGAAGGAGATGTGGTTGATGATGTTTTGCGTATAGTTGAAATTGGTTGCGTAAAAATGTCAGGATCGATGTCACTGTCATCAAATAAGCCAATAAATCTAATGTGAATGACTTTCCTAAGGTTTACTTGGGAAATGCCTCTCACTGATGGTCCCCTTTCTGACACTAATACATCACAGGATACTCCAATTCTATTGTAATGCTTAGTACAAGCTTCCTTTATTGTAGCTAATGTAGGATTTATGTCACTAATTTCGATACTTTCCAGTGCACCAAGTCGTTTATATTTTTGGGCTGCTCCTTGTGGTTTTTGAGACATGAGTTGCACGCTCAAGTACTGAACGTCTTTATTGCTAACACATGCATTTCCGCGTCTTCTTTTCGCCAGTTTTTCTTTTAGTTCTCTCACTCTGTCGTTTGTATTTTTCAATCTTTTTCCATCCATTTCTAGTACGCGACTAAAATCAAAATCGAACTAACTTTGATAAATATTCAGAAATATTATCCCAGCCGGCACAAGACGTCTTTTAGACGCCTTTAAGAAGACATCTTTCTCAAGACATATTAAAGACATCTTTAATATGTCTTTTTATATTATTTCTGCTTTATTCGATTTTCGAATGTTTGATATTCGATTTCATGACAGGGTGAAACATTTAGTTTAATAATCTATTTATGTTGTTATGTTCAGTCAAACTACGAGGACAAATGAATTAATGTTAGTATAAAAGATTTTATATGATCGTATTTGATGCTTAGTTTTTTAAAAGCTGGTTGTTTTTTCGATATTTATGATATACTGAAACCTATTTACCACCCCCTGATTACCGTATCTGAACCAAACTAATTCTTAAGCAGTTTCAAAAATGTTCCTTCGAAAAGTTCTTGTTCGTGCTGTTTACAAAAATATGTAAGTAAATCTTTTAATCTTTGACTCCCAATATTTTGTTGCAATTTTGTTGCTTTCCTTTTAAAATTTTGCTAGAGTGGACAAAAAGCTCTAGTTTTAATGTTAAATGATAGGTGTATTCTTTATGTTTACAGATTCACATACTTGATCATTTGGATTCAAACTTTTGATTTGGATTTTTGTAAGTATTTTTTATTCTCTTTCGATGCTTTTGTTATGAAATGTTAGAGAAAAAAAGTCTCTTGCAAAACGTGTAAATGTATTGGTTTAGTAAATGTTATTTTATACAGAAGCCTTCCCTACATTATTTTCGTATTTCTTTATTTCATTCCAGGGTGATGAGATATGGAAGAAATAATAACAGATACGATTTGAAATGCAAGTGTACGAAAATGAAGATGTTTTGCTAGCATATCATGAGTTATGATGAGTTATATCCAACACAAGAGAGGGTTTTTCAAACGTTATGTATTTCAACAAGAACCTTAACTATACTTAAAGTCTTTTTTCTGCATATTTCTATTTTGCTATTTTGTTGTATTACGTATGAAATGTACTGATTCATTCGAAAGAATATAAACATTTTAATTCAACTTAGATGTTTTATTTTCCCTTTAAACGTATAAAAGACGGTCTACAAAAGGTCTATATTTTGTCCGCTTTCAAAACGTCTTTCCTAAGACATCGTTTAGACGCATTCTCAAAACGACTTTTAAATATTTTAACAAGACGTCTAAAAGACGTCTAGAAAAGGTCTATTTTGTCCGCTTTCAAGACATCCTTCCTAAGACGTCTTTAAGATGCATGCTTAAGAGGTCTTTTAGATATCTTAACAAGACGTCTAAAAGACATCTCAGATTAGACGTCTTAAAAGCGGACAAAATAGACGTTTTTTAGACGTCTTTTAGACGGCAAATGCGACGTCTTTTAAACGTCTTTGTGCCGGCTGGGATGAACTGGTTACTTCAGCCTCAAAGATTGAAAATAAAAGAAACTAATTAACGGCTGGGAATTTATTTTTACATCGGCGCCATGGCACGTAGAAATGAGTTTCACTGAACAGATGTGAGAGCAAATTATGTTTGTGAAAAAGAAACAGCAAAGCATTTTTAAATGTTCTGCAAGTCTCCAATATACTCATGTTAAATTACCTTGAAGTTTGACATTTTTATATCGTCACAAGCCACTATCTATTATTATATCGTGACACAAGATGTCAACTGGTTTAATTTTTGATACATTTCTTCATGTGTAGTTGACTTCAACCTCAATGTTTTCGAGATTATCACTTTCCTCAGTGCACAATTAAGTAAAGACTTGAACCCCAATTTTTCGAACACTGGATTCCCGGATTTTTCTACTTATTGGTTTGGCCGGTTAATTTACCGTAGAGTTTCGTCGGGGGAAACCTTCGTCGCTCAGTACTTATCCCTGGTGGTGGTTAAATGATTTGTCTGTCATGATCAAGTGACTCACTTGTTTTGAAATAATTGCAATCAATACTTGTTGTTTCTAATTCATTTTTCAAAGCCCTCAAAGAAAACCAGTTGAATTTACCGCCACCTCAACCTTTACCGAAAGATTGTGACGACTTCTGGTATGAAGAAAACCCTGAGCTGTTACCAATAGTGTTTGTAGCCGACGATGATTTCCCTCTAGGAATTCATTGCATGAAACCTTTCTCACAAAAAGAAACGACAGATGAAAAAAGAATTTTCAACTACAGGCTTTAATGCATGCGGAAAATAAGTGTGAATGTCTTCGGAATATGGGCCAATAGATTTAGGCTTTTTGGAACTAAAGCGTTTCTGAACCCAGGTAAGATTGAACAAGTGTGACCGCCAGAAAAGTCAGAGAAAAAGTCATGGAGCACTTCTATGGACCAGGGCAAATACCTTGTCAATGGAAAATTTTGTACGCGTAAAAAAAAACTTCATTCGGTTATAACTTCTATTTCTCATGAAAAAAGCAAATACATAACATAAGAATGAAGCATCTCTGATTTCTACCTAGGATCAAAGTTGTATTGTGGAGAACCTAAACGATCTGGTTGATACGAACTACCATTAAGCGATTCATCTTGCTGTAGTTGACTGGTAAATGATTGGACTCGAGGTTGAAGAGTATTTCTGAAAGGATTGAACTGCCCTTGATGTTTACTGTACATAGACAAATACACCAGCCTCTGAATTTCTAACTTTAGGAATTCTTTACACGTACCATTCCCTAACTGCCGCAACTGAACAAGCAACATTTGAAAAAAATAGTCATCTGCCGTCTTATCAGGCGAGCTTTCTGCAACCATAGGTAGCTTCAAAACATTGATTGCAGCCGCCCTAAACATTTCCCTTTTTTCTTTTTTCTCAGCATCTTCCTCCATTGACTTTTGGGTTCGTTTGCTTTTGTGCGAAACAGGAATATTTTCTGTGCCGTAGGAGGCGTCTGTTAAGTTTGCGTCTGTTAAGTTAGTTTAAAATTATCACTCAAGAATAGGAGTCTTTCATAATACGGCCAAGTAATTTTATAAACCTCATCAGCTCCAGCGTCACTTTTTTGCAGCTTGCTGTTAATATCTTCTGTTGATATCTTCTGCTTTAATTCTGCTTTAATTCTAGTAAGTGCGTTTTATCTTCTATGTCTTTATACTCAGCGTAAGTGGTTTCAAACAAGCACGGTTTTGCCTCCCATATAAAGGTATAAGTTTGATAATGTGGTCATAACACCATGACCAAGATTTTTTTTACTTCTCTTTTCTCTTTCGACGGTTATACAACTTCAGACACCCAGTTATCTTCTTCTCCTTCTTCTTGCTCATCCCTAGCAATTTCGTGTCTTAGCTGGTCTTCCTCAGAGAACATCTCAAGACAATATGTAAAAGACCAAAAATACAAAATGCTTTGGTGCACAAAGTATTTACAAAAAAGCTGTTACTACGGAGAGAAGAGAAAAGAGAAAAGAGAAAAAAGGCACGTGCTAAATGAATAAATAGAATAAAAAAACGTTCGATCAGAAGCGCTTAACAATTAAAAAAAGAAATTGAATTATTATAAAAGAAGCAAAAGCAAAAAAAAAAAACATTTTGTTTTATCTTTTTTTTTACCTATCGGTTTTTAAACATTTTGATTGCTCAAAAAAAAAGTTCACCCGTCTCAGACAGTCAGGCAAGCGTTACGATACACTGGCAAACCGCACAGCTTTTTGTCCAAACTGTTTAATCAGTTAGTTTCTTTGTATTTAGTTGATGTATTGTTTTCAAAGCCAAGTCAACGTGGAATATAAAACTAAGAATAATAATAAAAACAAAACGTTATTCCTATTAGTTCATCAGCCAAAAAAAGTCACGTTCGATTGGGGTTGCAATGTATTTGCTTCGAACTTACGTCCCACACAAAAAAAGAAATAATATCGCTCACAACTCAATCTACCATTTTGCGTGACTAACAAACAAACAAACAAACAAACAAACAAACAGAGAATCGGCTATTAATATATAGATAGTACATCCAACCTCGTTTTTAAAATAAGAGGTAGTTTTTAACCATTCTGAAGGGAGTTTTGATAAAAGAGGATAATTACTAATGTAATAAATTCAAACAATTGATAAAACAACGAAGTGCTTAAAAACGAGGTTGGATGTACTAACTAGGTCGAAACACGGTGTTAAAACAGAAATTCGGGATGACAGAAAATAAACGTACTTACTAAACTATGAACCGACCAGGACCCAGCAGGAATCAAACTATCTATGTCCACTACAAAGATTTTGTTTTGAATACAAAGAAAACAATTGCTTAAGAGGACAGCACTTTTCGTGCAATTAATTGATTAAATAAAACTAGTTAAAAAATGATCACGAATATAATCGTGTGGAAGGTAAGGAAAATGTAAATAGAAAGAAAATAAACAAAATAGAAAGACATAAAGAAGTTTTATGCGTTTCACAATTTTCATTACGTGAAGACGTTTGTCAGAGTTTTGCTTGTGTGTAAATTTTTACGTAGCTATGTCGAATTTCAGATGGAAACTTAAAAGTTTTCTGAAAAAATACAAACCAAGCGTCAATGGGAAAAAGCCGGGGAATAACTAGCTTTGTTTAGATGGTAGGGGGTTGTCAAGCTGTTAACAATAGTTCCGAGGGTGTCTTGAGAAAAGTCTAAAACATTGTGTTTAAAAACCTTTAGTTCTATCAAATTATAATGATTTCATTTTTCATTTAGTGTACCGTTGATTTTAGGTTGCTAACTCAACATACTTTATTGCCTTCTTCCGCCATTATACTATTGCTCTCGTCAGCCATGACGAATGCTTTTTATGGTTTTTTTTTCAAATTGAAATATAATAAAATATAATTAAAAAAGCAAAAAAACAAACAAACTAATAAACAAATATTAAAAAAAAAAGAAAAAAAAATGGATTGAAAAAAAATTTGTTAAAAGTGCATAAAAATTGCTATTGCTCTCATAGGCCACCATAGACGTCCTAAAAAATAGTGTTGAAAAATTAATTTACAAAATGACAAACAGAAAGTGAATTAGTGTTGCAGTCATAACGCGGACCATAACAATACCAGTTATTCTCTTAGAGCTTTAAGAGATGTTTTACAAATAACTTCGAGTCTAATTTAGGAGGCACTGCGACGGTTCCCCTGATTTTAAAGACCCACTTAAACAGACAAAACCTAGATAAAACATTTTTCCAAGTTTGCAATCAACACTGGAGCGCAGAACAAAAAAATCGTTTAAGTCGGAAGAATACAAAATACGCGCTGTGCATCCATTATTTGCACTCTCTAAAATAAATTTCATCTTGTGTAAAATATTCTACGTGTTTTGATTTTAAAGAGGCATTGGCTGGCTTAAATGTAAATATTATTCTCACGTGATCAAAACAATCAAAATCAAAACAAATATGGCGCGAAGATCGTGATCGCTTTAAACATCGTTTACTGAAGCGTGAAGTGAGAAAATAAAATAATAGAAATACACCTGACACATGTATCTTGTGACATATGATTCAATGTGAAGACAGAAATAATATTTTACACAAGCATTGAACTTCGATTTTTAAAATTCTGTTCTTTCCTATAAGAATGCAGTAGTGTGGGGACGGGAAGAGACAAGATAACAACAACAGTTCAATTTGCCAAATAATGTTTTATCTCAGATTGAATCAGTGTTCTTCTTTCTTCATGATGCACACAATGAAAGCAGCCATCATAACCGTATTGGAAATCATATAGTTGAATGAATCGAAAAGAAAAATACAAGAAATACAAAAAAAGAAAAATGTTTATAAACTAAATCATCCATGGAGCCATCATAAGGATATGATCATTCTTTCATATCCAGTAAGCAATCAAATGCCCAAAATGACCAAAAAAAATTTTAAAAAATTTCAAACGTTTAAAAGAAAAACACAAGTTATTTTCAATGATTATTCAGATGCAATGTATAAACACGAAAAATTCAGGCAGAAATTGTGACGGTTTGAGGGAAAATCATAGCAAGTGATAATTTCTGATAAATTTATCAGTAAATTACTGATTAGAAAACAATAGATTTAATCAGTAATTCATTCGATTTATCAGTAATTCGTTCGATGAATCAGTAAATACTGATAAAATAATCGGTAAATACTGATAAATAATCAGTAATTTATCAGTATTACGGATTCATCGAACGAATCACTGATAAATCGAACGAATTACTGATAAATTGAACGAATTACTGATTATTACTGATACATATCTGATAAATTATTGATTAATTTATCAGTAATATCACTTGTTATGATTTTCCCTCAAACCGTCACAATTATAGATATCTGACAAAACCAAGATTGTGTTCTTATTTAAGTTTTGGAAACAGTAAAAAAGTAAGTTAATGATAATTAAAAATTATATTTTATTCTATGGTTTTGTTTCTATATTCCTTAATAATGACATTTCGATTTTTTTTTTGTTTTTAAGAATCTTTTGCCTTAATCTGGGAAATTGAAAACGAAAATCCTTTGATATTTGAAAAAATTGTTCCAGTGTTAGGGAGTTTTCATACAGCATGTGCTTCCCTACCCGTCATTTATCGAAGGTTCAAAGGATCTGGTCTTGAAGATCTTGCTGTTGCATCAGGCATGGTTGAAAGTGGCTCAGTTGATGCTGCCATCAGAGGAGGCCATTATAAAAGAGGTATGCGTATTCATAAGCTTGTATACGAATCTCTCATTCGCATATTAATAGAACGCGGAAACAGCACTGAACTTGCTAGTTCTGTAAAATCAAAGTTGCATTGTCCATTTGATTTCAAACAAGCATTTGATGACGATGATGACGAAATTTCAAAGAATGTAACCGAACTTATGATGTCATACTTTCGCCAAGCAGATATTGATTCACCAATGGCATCATTTTGGTTGTCATATCCAGAGATGGTTGAAATTCTGTTTTTGCACTATCACTCCATGGGAGACCAAAACTGGGATGAGTACCTGCTTTCTCTGAGACTAATGATGCCCTGGATGTCAGCTTATGACAGCATATATTACGACCGCTATTTGCCATTGTACTGGTCGACCATGAAAAATTTATCGGAAGAGAAGGTTTCCTTCATGAGATCAGGCATGTTTACAGCCTCAATTACAGGCAAACCCTTTTCAAATTTACCCTTTGATCAATGGATTGAAATGACAATGAATAAGGGATCAAAAATGAAAGGTGGCTGGATAGGCATCACGCAAAATGAAGAAGCTTTGCAGACGAACATAAAAATCGTTAATAAAATCACCAAAGTCAAGTAGAGTTACAAGATGTAGCGCAATTGAAGAAACCACAATATAAACACATCGAATGTTCTCCATCAAGAATGAAAAATGACAGAGAAGCTGTGGAAAACGCAAAAGCATGTTTGGAAAAGTAGAATTCTGTTCCGTGGGACACAGATATTAACACATTGCATGCACTAGAGTCAGGTTTACTTGCATCCAAAAAGTTACAAGAAGATCTCCTAACAGCAAAGATAGCCGGAGAGGAGAAGCTTGCATTATTTTTTGATGAAAGAATCTTATCAAATGATAAGAAAATTTATGATCGTATTCCAATGAGCAAACGGTCAAATTTTACAAAACCTCTGAAAGAGGAAAAGATTGAGAAATCTAAAAAAAGCGACCGCATGGAAAATAGAGCGATGGTTAAAATCATATCACTAGCTGAAAATAAAGCTTTAGACTTAGAAACGCTTATGCAATATCGTCTAACAGAAGTTTATACTACACATAAACAAATTTGAAAACAAATTGTTTCCACATACAGCGTCAAATGTTTGAACTTATTTCATTTTCTCCCTTGACAATGCCTTGCCTTATACAAGGCCCATGTTGAAAAGGCTTCTCTTTTAAACTTTTACAAAATCTGTTTTCAAGAAAAACAAAAGATAAGCAAAAGGCTTAGGTAATAGCAAAGCTGAGAGTATTGCTTAAGCTATGATAGAAGTCATGGTTTTCTCCCATTAATAAATTTAGGGAAAAAAGGTTTTTCCAGCTACGGTGTGCAAATATGTAAAGTAGACACAGAAGTTGTAGAACATTCACTTGAAGTCATGCCAGTAGTAATTAAGAAATCTTATTCCCTAGGAAATGTTTTTCTGTGATTGTCAGAAAGCAAATGGATTTTCTTTTACATTTTGAAACATAAAAATAATAGACATCACAAAAATAAAGATGAAAATTGCAACAAAAACTTAGATTTTTGCTACGAAAAATCCATTACGTGAATGTAGAAGCAAGAGTGTGGTAGATACATCCAAGTATATCTTTATAATGACAGATTTTCCCATTGATATGTTAGTACATAGATGTTCCGAGAAGAGGTCAGTAATGTTTCATATTAATATTTTGTTTCTAATAGCAATCAACAACTCTAAAACAAGACCTTGAAAAAATAATTCTATCATCAACAAAAGTTTTCCATCTACTTGCTCGAAGTTTATTTTCTTCTCCTCGATAAGTCTGTTTTTTAATGAGTAAATCCGTATGAGTATTTGAGTAATCGAGAGTAACTCAAACTCTATTGTTTTAAGCCGGCCAATGCCTCTTTAAAATAATAGGGTCTCAGAAAATGGCCACAAAAATTCCAACTGATCTGAAAATCCAACTGATCTGAAAATCCAACTAATCTGAAAAATACAGTAACCGTTACCGAGATGTCTGGGATCAAACATCACAGCCCTGTTCACCAATGTTGGGCGGACCATCAAAATGTAGTTCTCGAGATATCTTCCGTAAAGCGCTTTGTACGATGTGATTCGATGGTTCCCCGTGATTAAAAAATGTAACGTCAATATGGAAAAAACAAACTCCTCACCGTTTTAATTAAAAACTCTGTAGGTATTCCAGATAAAGCATTTTACCTGTTCATTATCAACACTTGCACTTCATAACCATCTTTTTACTCGAAGATCTGAAACACTTTAAGAATACTCATATTAAATCCTTTCACGATACGATCTAGAAATAAATTGTGCGCACATGAAAACAACAGAAAGATTAAAATGGCTGTAACTGTTCATGGAACCCATGATCCAAGGTAAACAGAAGCTATTTTGCTATTTTGAAAAGCCAAACCCGTAAGTCGTAAACGTGTCAAAACAAATTAATACCTTTGAGTGATTTTCTTTTTACGAAGCTAAGGTTGGATATCAATATAGGATATTGTTCTTCACTAATCCAGAACCTCATGATTTAAAATTTATTTCTTCAAATTTCATTGTTTTAATTGGTCTTCACTAAAGGAGAAGTGATGATGTAGAAACCCTATCTTATTATAATTATCCGCGATTGTACATCCCACTTTTATTATAGAGAGTGATACATTTACTTTTTTTTCACGGTCAAATCCTTCTTATTCAAATCCTTCTTATTTTTTCCCTTTTCGTCGTAAAACCACACAGAGGTGAGAGACACTTTTTTAATGTTATTTATGTAAGTGTGACGTTTCTTTCGGGAAACCTATACAATGCGCATTTATTTTGATTGTTTTGATTGTTTTAATTGACGTGAATGCTTTTTGACCAATCAAAATTGGTTTCCAGAATCGGGCAAACTATAGCAACCAATTTGCTCAGAACAGTAACAAATTAATTTTTCATTTTCCAGTAAGGACGCTTGCGAAACAATATCGTAAATAAATAAAATCGTTTGTATTGTACTATCAAAAGAGAAAGATCAGGTAAACCGTTTGTATAAAATTTTAAAATAGGCTACTTACCAGCTAATGATTGACGATTTTTTTATTTAAATAGATCATTCTGTTTGTTGTGGTTGCTGCCCTGTTGATTGTTTTTGATTTTGATACAAAATATACGTCAACGTGGTGAGATCTCTTTGTTTGTTTTCATAGTAATTTAAAAATGGTAAACTTTACGGCGGTTTATCCTTTCCCAAGAGCCGTTTATCCTTTGTTTACTCTTTCTGTCTTCTAACACTTTTTCTATTTGCATTCCAGGATGAAAAGACGTTTGTTTTTAGGTAGAAAGGTTTGTTTATTATCACAGTTTTGCCTATTTCTGTTTATTTTGTATTAGTCAGTTTGCTTCTGCTTCTGCCTATATTTGTGCTGTTTATTCACAGTTGGTAGCTTTTTCTTTCTTTTTTTGTTATTAGTGTTTCTAGACTGTGATGTTTAATATAAGAGGCACTAATATTATTCCTGGCTTCCAGTTTGTGCTCCAGCCACCTGATCAACAGCAAATGCGCTCTGTTATTCAGCGTTGGCATGCACATGAAGATGTGGCTGAGGCAAGGCGCCAACAGCTTCAGCTTATTGATATCCAGCCACCAGACATTCAGGCAGATAATGAACGTCTTAAAGTGAAGGATGCTGAAAGACGTGCTCAGTATCGCCAAACTGAAGATGATGGTCAAAGATTAGCCCGGCGAAATGCTAATGTTCATCGCATGAGGGCAAGGCGGGGTGCTCAACGAAATGCAAATCCCCAATTGTATCGTGTTGCTCGGCAAGACCAACTACCTGAGCTACACTAACTTGGTGCCATGGACAAAGTCTATCAGTATTGTGGTGCCAGGATGATTGCTGAGGAAACTAATTTTAAGTGTTGTCATAATGGTAAAGTACATTTAGATAATATTTATTATCCTAATGACCTTAAAGATCTCTTAGTAGGTGATAACAATCAAGCAAAGAACTTTCAAGAAAATATTCGAAAGTTCAACAGTTCGGTTGCTTTTGCTTCTATGGGTGTGAAATTGGCTGTACCGCCAGGTCGTGGTCCACCAGTTTTTCGTATCAATGGCCAGGTATGTCACCGAACAGGTGATTTACACCCACCGCTAGGTGTTCCTCCATCATAGGGTCAACTATATATTTATGATGGTATGGATGCATTCAACGAGTGAATGGCAAGACCAGAAAATCAAGGTTGCTCCCCTGAAGTCATGCAAACTTTGCAAGATATCATTTTACGGGAGAGTCCTTATGCAGCTGCTTATAAACACATGAGTGAGGTAGAAGCAGAGGAACTGCATTGCGCAAATGAACAGAATTGCCAACCATCTGTGGTTAGTGGAAATATCTATATATACTAAATACTGATCTTTCAACTGCTATTGATAATTTACTTTTGATTTTCAGGTTAGAATGCACTTGAGAAGTGGTGGTGACAGGCGCCAATACAATCTACCTCATCATGATGAAGTAGCTGCTGTTTTTGTTGGTGAAGATGGTGCACCACCATTGGCTCGAGACATTGTAGTTTACCCTTGAGATAAACCATTGCAGGATTTGCCTGCTCATTCACCTAATCTTGATCCAATGGTGTATCCTGTATTTTTTCCAAGAGGAGAGTTGGGTTGGAGTTCTGACATTCCTCACGTAGCAGAATATGCAACAGGCCAACATTGTCGTACTACCATGTTGCAATATTATACTTATAGGTTTGCATTTAGAGATGCTTTTAGCCCCATCTTAAAAGGTAAAAGGTTACTTCAACAATTTGCTGTAGATTGTTATTGCAAAGTTGAATCCGACCGTCTTAATTACATTTGTCGAAATCAGGGTAATTTCCGGGTTGAGCAATATCAAGGGCTCATTGATTATCTTGAAAATGTTGCAGAAAACCGTGGCCTTCAAGCAGGCAGACCGGTGATTCTTCCTTCTTCTTTTCAGGGTGGTCCAAGGGCCATGCAACAGAATTATCAAGATGCTATGGCCATGGTAACTAAAATGGGCAAACCGGATTTGTTTTGCACATTTACCTGTAATCCAAAATGGAAGGAAATCACAGAAAACTTAGATAATGAGCCTGCACATTATCGTCCTGATTTGATTACACGTGTTTTCAATTTGAAATTAAAAGCACTTTTGGAGGACATAAATAAAAATGGTGTTTTGGGGAAAGCCATTTCCCATTTGTATGTTATTGAATTTCAGAAACGTTCTTTACCTCATGCTCATATTCTTATCCATTTAGCACAAGAGGATAAACTGCGTAATGCTGATGACATCGACAGCTTAATTTCTGCTGAAATACCAGATTCTGAACAGGAACCTGAACTTCATAATATCATCAAGTCATGCATGATTCATATTCCCTGTGGGAATGCTAACCCTAATGCAGTTTGTATGGGAGATGATGGCAACTGCAGCAAGGATTTCCCAAAACGATTTTGTGAAGAAACCCAAATGAATGCAAATGGGTATCCACTATATCGCAGACGTAACAATGGCCGTACAGTGAGAGTAAGAAATGTGGACTTAGAAAATCAATGGGTAGTTCCGTACTGTCCATGGTTGTCCAAGAAGTATAATGCTCACATTAATTTGGAAGCTCGTACCACAATCAAAAGTGTAAAGTATCTTTTTAAATACATTATCAAGATTAATGAACGTTTGGAACATGACGAAATAGAAACATTTCTGGATGCTCGATATGTTAGTGTGCCCGAAGCATTATTCAGAATATTTGAGTTCTATATGCATGAAAAATCGCATACTATTAAGCGATTAGCTGTTCATTTACCTGATCGTCATCAAGTTTATTTTTGAGCTGGCCAAGAAGAGGAAGCTGCTGAAGGGGCATTGAATGATAGTCACCTTATAGCATGGTTTAATCTGAATGTAGAAGATCCTGATGCTCGACAGTATCTTTACTCAGATATTCCGTACCATTATGTCTTCCATGGCAAAGAGAAAAAATGGCAAAAATGAAAAAGAACATTAAAGCCTATAGTTGCTCGGTTATATAATGCACGACCATCAGAAGGAGAACGATTTTTCCTTCGAGTTTTGTTGCTGCATGTTCCAGGTGCTACATCATTCGAATATCTACGTACTTTTGATGGAGTGGTTTACAACACATTCCGAGAAGCGTGTACTGCCAGACGTCTTCTACAAGAAGATGAAGAGTGGCACAATACGTTGGAAGAAGCATCAACCTTCGAAATGCCTCAACAGCTTAGACAACCAGACTTGTTTTGCACTTTCACGTGCAATCCCAAATGGCGAGAAATTACTGAAAATTTGGATAATGAGCCAGCACATTATCGACCTGTCTTGGTTGCATGTCTTTTTAATCTGAAATTGAAATCACTCTTAGAGGATATTACTAAAAATGGTTTTTTTTTTTAAATCCATTTCACACCTGTATGTTATTGAGTTTCAGAAACGTTCTTCATCTCATGCACATATTCTTATCCATTTAGCTCAAGAGGACAAATTGCAGAATGCTGATGATATTGACAGCTTATTTTCTGCTGAAATACCAGATCCTGAACTTGAACCAGAGCTACATAACATCATCAGATCATGTATGATTCATGGTCCCTGTGGGAATGCAAATCCTAATTCAGTCTGCATGGGAGGTGATGGCAACTGTACTAAGAATTTTCCAAAGCCATTCTGTGATGCAACCCAAATGAATGCAAATGGGTATCCAATGTATTGTAGACGCAATGATGGTCGTACAGTGAGGGTCAAAAACGTGGACTTATATAATCAATGTGTTGTAACAAACTGCCTGTGGTTGTCAAAAAAATACAATGCTCACGTAAATTTGGAAGCATGTACCACGATAAAAAGTGTGAAATATCTCTTTAAATACATTTACAAAGGACATGATCGTGCTAATGTTGACATTAATGAATGTATGGAGTATGACAAAATTGGAACGTTTCTAGATGCTCCATATGTCAGTGCACTGGAAGCGTTGTGGAGAATTTTCGAGTTCTCCATGAATGATAAATCCCACACTATCAAACGTTTAGCTGTTCATTTACCAAATTGTCATCAGGTTTATTTTAGAGCTGGTGAGGAAGAGGCAGTTGCTGAAGGGGCATTGAAAGATAGTCACCTAACAGCATGGTTTAAGCTGAATGTGGAAGATCTTGATGCTCGACAGTTTCTTTATTCAGATATTCCATACATTATGTCTTCCATGAAAAACCGAAAAAATGGGAAAAACGAAAAAAGACATTCAAACCGATTGTTGCTCGGTTATACAATGCCCGTCCATCAGAAGGAGAACGTTTTTTCCCTGGGTTTTGCTGCATGTTCCAGGTGCCACATCATTCAAATATCTGCGTACTTTCAATGGAGTGGTTTACGACACATTCCGAGAAGAGTGTATTGCCAGACGTATTCTACAAGATGATGAAGAGTGGCATAGCACATTGGAAGTTCAACGTTTCAAATGCCCCAACAGATGAGACAGCTGTTTGTCACGCTTTTGACACACTGCGATTTTGACACCTCTAATTCCCTTGAGTTATGGAATACATTCAAAGAACACAAAAATTTTTGAAACAAAAAACAAACAAACAAACAAGTCAAAAGTCCAAACAAACTACCTGAAACTGTTACATGTAGGTAAACAGAAGAAGAAATGATATGTCATAAACAGCCCAACTACTTGGGTGGTTAATATGAAAATTCAAATTATCCGTCAGCTCTGTAAATGAAGCGTACTGTCTTGGCAGTATGAGGATTTTAAAGCAAGTCTTTGGGTACGACATCAAGTGGGTTGATACCTGATCGACAAATTCCATTTTAATTTTCGTTTGAGGAGGAAAATTAGTTGAGCCAGTCACAAATCGAATGAACTTAGGTAACTGGGGTTTTGAGCAACTGCGAATAAATCGATGTGTCTAGGTGGTTACTTTTGGATAGCTCATTGGTGATGATGTTTTCGATAACTGAATCAGCATTAGGAATACCACACAAGTAAATTGACTCCAGCATTTCAGCGGACACTTCATTCAAAAAACAGCCAATTCCTTCCACTAAGGTTTTCATATAAAAATAAGGTTGATGAACAAGTGCTTTCGTTGCAGCCTTTGGTAGAAGTGACATGATATTTTCCTGTGTTAGTTGATTGAAGATTTGATAGTCACTCAGTATATCAACAATGGGCTGGGCATCCTTTAGCAAGCCCTTTTGAAATTGTTCTACATTGTCAACTTCACGAGGAGCAATAAAGTCCATGAATGAAGCTAGTAACTCTTCTTTGCAAACATCACCCGATATAATTTTTTTTAATGAGGCTTTGCACAAACCAAGAGGGAAAATATTACATAAAACAAATGCGTGGGTAATCATTTTACCCAAGATTGTCAATTCCTCATCTTCAAAACGATTAGACACTTTTGAAGCAAAACCTTCCATCCTTGTTTACAGGGCTTCAAAGTAAGCTGAATATGCATCACATAGAACTCCATCACCATATGCATACTCACCAATAAATGTTATGTGTAAAACATGAGACGAGGTAATTCGCTTACCATATAGTGCCATCATGTCTTCATAAATTTGTTCTCTCCGAACTTCTGCGAACAGCTCATTAGGGTTCAATTTTTCTTTTGCACTTTCTCTAAGTTCTTGCAACAATCTGTAATCATCATCTGGTTCATGATGTATAACTTTCGGGGTAATTTTTTTTTCCAACGAACTGCAAACTTGAATATAGGATTTGTTTAATTCACTTATTTCTTCAGGAATATTGTCTAAAGTACCAAAGCCTTTAAATGAAATGGTTCCTGACGGTGACAAGAGTACAGGAAGGTCAGTCTCAACCATGTTAAATTATCCAGAGTAAACCACGGAATCCTGAGATAGGAAGTGACCTCTATAATCACGAAACTCAAAATGCTCTGGTCTAGGAGATAAGCTCCCAATCCAGTCATACACACAATGGAAAAGGGATGTAGCCTTAAATAATCTAACTTTATTTCCAATATGAAGGTGTCTGACACTAACTGTCACATGTGACTCGTCAGGTTCAGGTTGGACTCGATTTTTCCTACATTCCATTAAATCAATCAGCCGATTTTCTTCAGCCTCCTGTTCTTGTTTGTCTTTATCTTTTCTTTGATCAGCATTGATGAATTCTTGAAATGCTTCATCAATTTCCTGCCTAAGCAATTCACGATCACTTGATGATCCAATTAACTGCAATTTCGGAGTAGATATGATAGACTCTAAACAATATAAATACAGAACAAGTTTCTTCATAAACATCAAAACATTCAATCACAAACGTACTGATAATATTAGCTACAATGACTTTGTATTTATGTACCTGTTTGTTTGTTATTCTTCAAGCTTTCAACAAAATCAACATCATCATCATAATCCATCAAGGTAGTCTTCTAGTGGTGAATTCATTATATCCTTCCATGACTTTTGTTTCGACAAAAGATAAAGCCGTGGTTTGCACAGTCTGCTCTTTTGAATAAACTCACCAAGGTAGAAACCTTCAAGGTTAATAACATTGCCTTTATAATTTCCTAGATTCAAAGACATTTGTGAGATTGAACCAAATATAGATTTTCCATCACCATAAAAAAGATTTTTTCCATGTTCAATAATTTCATCACCAGTAGTGATCTTGGGTAGTAAGAATTTACGTGTGCCACCACCTTTTTGCATTATAACAGGTATTAATCTTTTCTTTTTTTCATCATAATGCATCCATCCAATTGATAAAGTAACATCTTTGAGTGTTTTTCGTTTTTTATTCTCATTGAATCCCAAAGTTCTTTCTTTGCCAGATTCTTTCAAAAACTCCTTTAAAGATTTTTCCTCAGAGCTTGTTGGATCATTTTGCGATCGTGGACCATGCTATGCACCTCATTTCCCCACTAGGTTATTTATTATAGTATTTATTTCTTAGTTATTATTGTGCATAGGTAGTTTGGGAAATTGTTATTCTTTATAAGAATGCTGAATTTTTCTGAGCTTGTTTGTGTATTCATTTTGGTCTGATTACTCCTGTGTTTTGCATGGGCAATTAAAATCAAATAACATTATCTTTTTTTATTTCTAGATGAGTAAAAAAAATAAAAGTAAATGTAAAACATCTTTTCAAGATGATTGGCTCAAAAATAATGAATTTTGTAGCTGGTTGCAGAAGGTGGAAGGCAGTGATTAAGATGCTAAGTGTCAGTTATGTTCAAAAACTACATCCATTGCTGGTCAAGGTGTAAAAGCTTTAGAGTCACATGCAAAAGGTGCAAAACATCAGCAGCGTGTTCCAAGATCTAGTGGTACAATAGTCTCATGTGTGAAAACAAACAATACAATGCCTGCAGACGCCTCAGAAAATCTACAGCAAACAAGCATTGTAGATATCAACATGAAACAGCTAGCATCAAAGGCTGAAATTTTGTGGTCAATTGATGTTATATTATCAAACTACTCTTTCAACTCTTCTTCTAACAAAAGTGATCTTTTTAGTACAATGTTTCCTGACAGTAAAGTAGCAGAGAATTTCTCATGTGGAAAAACTAAATGTACCTATATCATCTGTTTTGGCGTTGCCCCTTATTTCAAGGAATTGCTAACCAAAACTTTGAGCAATGTGGAACATTTTGTAGCATTATTTGATGAATCTTTCAACAAAATTTCACAGCTGGGTCAGATGGATATGCATATTCGATATTGGGACAACAACCTTAATTGTGTAGCTACCCGATATTTCAATTCTGACTTTATGGGGAAAGCAGCTGCAAAAGATGTTTTCAATTCATTTGTCACTTGCCTATCAGGAGTCAGTTATAGTAAATTGCTTCAAGTGTCCTCAGATGGTCCCAACGTCAACCTGGCATTTCTTGACATTCTAGCGGAATATAGGAAGGATAAAAAATTGAGCCAGCTTGTAAATATTGGGACATGTGGTTTGCATACCTTACATAATTCCATGAAACATGGTGAAAAGGCATCTTGCTGAAACATAAGCAAGCTCTTGTCATCCTTGTATAAAATATTTGATGAATCGCCATCAAAACGATCAGATTATGAATCACTGACACAAGCAACAACTTCAGCTTATCCATTGAAGTTTTACTCACATCGTTGGGTTGAAAATGAGAGGGTAGCAATACGAGCAAGAGAGGTTTGGCCCAAATCTATTGAAACCATTGAATTTTGGAAAGGCCTACCTAAAAGTAGACCACCAGGAAGAGGAAAGGAAGGTTCAAACACCAGTTATGACCAATCTCTGTATCTCAACTAGTGCCACCGAAGTTACAGTTTTTTGAAGAAATTACTAAAACTTTGAATTCCTTTTTAATAGGGGACATTCACATAGTACGTACGCACAAAGGGAGGGGGGTCTTTGCAAAAGCGTACGCTTGCGTACAAGTGGGAGGGTAGGGGTGCTGGGGAAAAGTACGTACGCAAAAAAAATTTTTTTTGTTGCTTTTTTTCCTTTAAGTAAATTGATTTTAGCTGTTTAGAAAAATTATGAGATACATTATAATTTCTTAACAACATATATCTTGATTTGCAATGAACCTGGTAAATTTTAAATAAAGTCTGTTAAAAAAATCTTTCGTCTTGGTTCATCGATTCATTAAAAGACTAGCCGCCAAGGCGGCGTCGCTCACCGCCCGGTATTGTATGTTCATAACGATATGTGTACCCATCCACCCTTTAATGCATAAACGTAAAAGTAAAGCAAAGTAAAGCAATGCTTCGCCCGTCGGGCTTGTCGCTAACTTCAGGCCCCGGCCAGTCAGTGAAAAATCATCAATATAGTTAAGTGTTATAATGTGATAGAGCTCGAAACGCTGATCAAGAAAATGTACGGGTTTGTATGTGTACGACTTACTGTTTCTGAAATATTGTCAAACAAAGTTTTGTTTACATTTCCTAAACTCGCTTCATTGAAGTTTCATTGTTCAAATGTTGGATTATCTAATTGTAGACGTTTAAACCTGTTTCGAACGTAATACGTCATAAAATCGAATATTTGGTTGTCAATTTCAATCGAATATTTGATTGTCAATTTCAAATCTCAATGGAATAAAGATATGGACACGCGAGCGAAATATGAAAAGCTACTAAACTTATATCTTGAAGCTTATCCATCATTAAAAAGGTCTGATGGCTACACAGAGGCACAAAAAGTTTGGAATTCAGTGAAGCATGACGAGGAAAAATACAATAAGGAAATTCTGCGTTTGAAGTCCAAAAAATCTTTACTTAAAATTAGAAATTTGAGGACGCATCTTGCTTATGTTCCAGCAAGATGCCTTTCACCATGTTTCATGGAATTATGTAAGGTATGCAAACCACATGTCCCAATATTTACAAGCTGGCTCAATTTTTTATCCTTCCTATATTCCGCTAGAATGTCAAGAAATGCCAGGTTGACGTTGGGACCATCTGAGGACACTTGAAGCAATTTACTATAACTGAGTCCTGATAGGCAAGTGACAAATGAATTGAAAACATCTTTTGCAGCTGCTTTCCCCATAAAGTCAGAATTCAGTGAAGCATGACGAGGAAAAATACAATAAGGAAATTCTGCGTTTGAAGTCCAAAAAATCTTTACTTAAAATTAGAAATTTGAGGACGTATTTTAATGCAGCATCAAAGAAAAAGAAATCAACACCACAGAGTACACAACAAAATCGAAACACTAACGAGTTGGAAATTATTGAGAAAAGCAACTAAGCTGAAAATCCTGTTATCGATACAACATCTAAAGGTTTGTTTCCTTGGTTTTTTGGCTTGTAATTTATGTTAAGATTTAACAGGGTGTCCAGGAAAAAGCATAATGCTGTTAGTGTTATTGTAGGACAAGGTATTGATTTCTACTAGCAGCGTTATGTTTTTCCCAGGCACTCTGTATTATACTGCTGAGCCTTCTTATTGTTTTATAAAATAGAACTATCAACCTCGTTCCCAGGTCATTTTACTGCTTTTTATTTTATGACTTGCATTATTTTTACCTACAATTGCTATTCTATTTGTTATAGAAAAACTTGATGAGCCTGGAAAGTCACAACCATCAGAACCAGATTTCCGAATACACCTGCACAAAAACAAGTTGAGAAAGAGATAGCAGCCATGAACAAACAGTTCGCAGCATTAATTGAAGTAAGGTCGTCTGGATTGGCACTAAATGATCCTGCCGACATCAAAAAGTTGAAAACAGCCATTGCCGACAAGGAAACTAAACTGAAAGGTACACATTTCAAAGACTTTCAATTTTCAACCTAAGTAAATGTTCTGATACACCTCTGTCTCACTGACCCGGTGGAAATCTTTTAGCCAGTGGGAATGAAATTGAGGAAAAATATTCCAGTGGAGATACAAAATCCCATCCATTTTAAGACTGGGATATGTCTGTTGTTTTCAATTCGAAAAAAACTAGTGGGGACGGCACATTTGAATTTAGTTTTTTACATCTTTTGATTTTGTTCTAAGATTACAGAACGAAGCTACACGACAGCGAAAACGAAGAGCAGCATTGAAGCGAGGTAACGACGAAGTGTGTCAGAAAGATAACAAAGCCGCTGCTGTGCTGAAATCATTTAACCGAGGGAAAACAGGAAATACGCGAATCGAGGTTGATCAGCCAGAACTGCTAAGCACAATAGTGAAAATTTTAGAAGCCACCTCAGCAACCGATGATCGTCGAAGAAGTGAAGTTTTGCGTACGGTCAGAACTCTTGATGATTTACAATCAGAGCTCCTAAAAATTGGAATGAATTTGAGTAGGTCAGCTACATACCTTCGTTTGCAACCTAGACGCTGTAATTCTAAAGAAGGTAAGAGGCATGTTCAAACGGTTCCTGTGAAACTCTTAAGACCAGAGAACTCACTAAGGAAAAAAAATGGGGGTCTGATTTTCGACTTTTTTGTGCGTACGTACTATGTGAATGGCCCGATATTGTTTCAAACTGACAAGCCAATGATTCCATTTCTTCCCAAATCTCTTGAGCTATTGCTACGATCATTATGTGCAAAGTTTATCAGAAAAAGTGTCCTCAATAATGCTACAACAGCACTTTTACTTATCAAATTAAACGTAAATGAGAAAGCCAATACACCATTCCGCTATCTCCATAAAATCATGGGCGCCAAGCTATTTTGGATCCATCAGAACTTAGGTGAACAAACGTTTATAAGCGCGTTGAGAGGTAGAATATTATTGAAACCTAAAGCGAACTTTCCATTAAACTGATAGTATATGTAAGATTTCTAAAGAAATGTCAACACACTGTGCTGTAAAAAATTGTAGAAATGGAGAGTACAAGCTGATTAAATGGAGGGATGCTGTGTGTGATGAACATGGAGTGAAACATTCAAATTGCTCTTGTGAAGAACCATTCAAGTATGTTTTGCTCCTTCTTTATCATAATAGAATTTGCTATTGATTGGTCTGATCAACTAATGCTACTATATGGTGGCCGAGAGCTGCCATGCAAGAAAATAATAATAAACACCAAAGTTGAATACGAAAAAAATTAACAGATAAATCAATTAAAATTTAATTAATTGGAAATGAAAATGGATTGAAGCTTAAATCAAATCTACACGGCCTAGAGCTGCCATCCAATATCGACTTTGTTATAGTTTAAGTTAAAATTAAATTTCATTTCGTTTTGTGGCCGAGAACTGCCAAATTTCAATGGTTTGAGTCATGACCTTAAGGTGGTCCTCCTAGAAATAAATACTAAATTGGCAATTTTTTTTCGATTTTTCGATTTTTGGTTAAGATTGTTGAGAAATTCTCTCTGAAACACTACAGAAAATTTCAGATCAAAATATTTATCAGAAGATAAGATATTGACCATTTAGTATGGTCATATAAAAAATGTTTCCATAGCAACGTCCCTAGCAACAATATTATCTTTCTTATTTTTCCCCTAATTTTGAAAATTATTGGGCGTTTGAAGGCGTTTCTTAATTGTCACAGTATCCTCTATGCTTTTGCCGTAATTTTAACCATAAATTTAAAGAACACCCATCAAAAAGTGATTACAAAACTGGCATGTTGTTGTGTATGGTTATGTCTTAGTTTTGGACAATTTCTTGCATCTTTTGGTTAGAATTAATAATATATAATAATAATATAATAATGCCTAAAGGAAATAAACAGAATTATGCTAGAAGCAAGAAAAGAAATACTGATCATCTACATAAAAAAACTGTTTCTTCTGCTTCACCACTGACACATCAGTCATCATCAACATTTCCTCCAACTCATGACTCTAACGACTCTGATCCTGATAGTGAATCCATGTTTGAATATGGTAGTAATTCAAGTGATACTGATTCGAACTGTGAGTCTGTCACAAAAGAGGAAAGTACTAACTACTTTGTCTTTAACATAAACATTTTGAAGAAAATTATCTTTGAAAACGCCAAATGTACCAGTTGCGGCAATGACATAGAATTGGTAGATAATCTTAGTGCTCGAATGGGTCTTTCCCATTGTTTTGAGCTTCATTGTGATACGTGCACACATGTGAAGAAATATTTTTCCTCTGCTACCTGCTCCAACCCAAATAATGATGATAACAATGAAAAAGGACGGTCACCATATGAAATCAATATCCGCAGTATTATTGCTTCACAATATTTCAACGCTCTGTTGAAAAGAATAATCTGATTTACTCAGAATATCTAGGTGATGGAGATACCTCTCTTTTAAAGATGTATATATCTGAAAGTGACCCATATAAAGATTTCAATGTTAAGCCTACGAAACTTGAATGTATCGGTCATGTGCAAAAGCGGCTGGGAACCAGACTTCGCAATATTGTGAAATCTCACAAAGGAACTCAAACACCTCTACATGGAAGAGGTAAGTTAACAAAGTCAGTAATCAACTCCATGCAAAACTATTATGGATTGGCTATTCGAAATAATCTGGATAATATTTATTCCATGAAAAAGGCAGTATTGGCGGTCTTGTTTCACTGCACAGGATTTGATGATCCAAATTACCGCCATCGAATGTGTCCACGAGATAAAGACTCCTGGTGCAAATTTCAAAGTGACTTACAAAACAATACAAAAACATATTCAGAACATATTTCATTGTCAAAGGACATATTCAATATTCTGAAACCAATTTTTACTGACTTGTCATCAGATTCTCTTCTTTCAAAGTGTCTCCATGGCAAGACTCAGAATGCCAACGAGGCTCTAAATCAAATTATATGGAAGGGTTGCCCTAAAAACATTTTTGTTGGTTTGAAAACACTGCAAACTGGTGTTAATTCAGCAGTTATTGAATTCAATAATGGCCCTGATGGTATTTTAAATGTATTTCAAAAATTTGAAATAACTGGTTATGCCACTCAAATAAAGTTATCAAAGAAGAGAAACGAGACCGCAAAGCGACTTGCTGACCTCTGAGAGAGTCAAAAAATGGAGAAAAAGACTGAGAACCATAAAAAAAGGTTTCTCAGACAAGGAGGATGAGGAGAAGGCTTCCTATGTACCAGGAGGGTTTTAGTTTTTTGAGATTCTCATCTGTAATGTTCTTTTTTAACTGTTCCACAACTTTCAAATACATTTTTCGCAAAATACAATTTTTTTACAAACCCCAGATTTTGAAACATGATATCTTTTGATTCACTTAAGCTTTTAACCTGAAATTTTCACAGGAGATTCAATGGGCTATTATAAATCATTTGACGAGAGGAATTTTGATTTACTCACCCCTATCTTGATTTATAACATTCTAGGCTTCATCTCCCACTGCCGATTCTGAAGGGTCTCACTTTCAGTATTATAACTGTTTTTGTGGTTAATTTTAAAAAAAATCCTCTTGTCAATAGATTTGTGCTATATTAAAGTAAACACATGCCAAATTTCGAACAGATATTGCAACTCTATGGTCAGTTACCATGTCACAAAGTTTGCACATTTTTCAAACACGCTTTGCTAAAATCTGGGCAACCGAGGCAAATTGAAAATTTTTCTAAGCGTTTTTAGAAATCCTAAAGTTAGCTGAACATTTTCTCAAAATTTCATTTGGCATAATTAACTGCATCAAAAAATAGCTTATTTCTAGGAGGACCACCTTAAGTCAAATTAAAAACTAATGGACATAAAATAAAACCACCTCATGTTTTGCAACATTGTTGGTTCTTATAACACTAATTAGTCTAGCTAACATGACTTATTCACAGATGTGGATATATAATGAAAAATTAAAAGCTGATTTACAAGTATATGTGAGGCAAAATCTACGCAGGGAAGAAATATTAAAGTTTGTTGAAAGAGACTATCCTGTATACAAATGGAGTATGAGAACACTTGACCGAAGACTGAGATATTTCAACTTGTACTTCATTGATAAGACAGTGGCTATTGAAGCAGTTCAAGATGCAGTTGAGAAAGAGTTAAATGGTCCTGGAGCTCTTTTAGGATATAGAACAATGCATCAAAAAGTTAGGCAAAAGTATGAATTGAATGTACCACGTGATTTAGTTCATAATATTATGTATAATACAGTCCCAGAACTTCTGAAACAACGTTACCCTGGCAAGAAAGAAAAAAAGGAGAAGGGTCACTTCCTCACCAAAGGATCAAACTGGGTGTTTTCGTTGGATGGCCACGACAAACTTATGGGTTATCGAAACTCTACGTTCCCTTTGGCGAAATATGGGTGTATAGATACATGTAGCAGAAAGATAATGTGGTTAAAGGTGTGGACATCAAACTCCAAGCCAGAAGTTATTGGCAAATGGTACTTAGAGAGCCTTTATCAAACTAGAACACTTCCTGCATATTTACGAATTGATAAAGGGACTGAAACAGGCATAATGGCTACAATGCATTCTTGGTTAAGAAAAAATCATGATGACCTTGAAAATCCTACAGACTCTGTGATATATGGGCCTTCAACAAGTAATCAGGTTCGAATTTCCTTTTATAAAAGCTACGTTTTTGTATATTCAGAAAAGATAATATAATAGTTTTGGCCATTTCTAAGAATGTCATGATTTTCATTTTCGGATTGAGAGGTGGTGGAGGGAACTTCACGAAAGATTGGAGAAATATTTCAAAGTTGGGCTGATTTGGTTAAAAGAGCAAGGTCACTATGACACACAAAATGACATGGACAGGTAACAATCAAAATTAATAAATTCATTTTTATATATCTTTTGAAACCCAACTATGGCTTAAAACTTTCTTTGAAGCAAAAATGCAGTATATAACTAAAGTTTGCTAAACTGTACAATAAAAATAAGTAGATCAATATAACTCAAAATGCATAATCTGACTAATTTTCTTTCAGGTCCATTCTAGCTTTTATTACAATCCCACTGATACAACGAGAATTAGACGAATTTAAAGATCTTGTATGGAACACTCACCGAATCAGAAAGCAAGACACATACATGCCAGATGGAGTACCTAATCATGTCTATGAATTTCCAGAAGAATATGGCTTGGAAAATTGTGGTAAAATCTTATTCAAACTTTCACACTGTCAACAATTCAATAAAAAATGAAGCAATATAAGAGTATGTAAAACAAAGAAGGCTGTAGATTAATGTTTACAAATCTGAAATAAAAATCTATTTCCTAGGTTTCACAGTTACAGAAGATGATCTCAAAAAGGTTGCCATGTTATCTGGTGTACTTGACACTCCTACAGATTTTATAGATGATGATTTGCGACATAAGTTTGAAAAGATTATTGAAAAACCTGGATGTATAGCTGCAAAAGAATATGTGGAATCTTATCTGTTATTGAAACACAATATTTCTACATAGTACCAAATATATTGATACATGAAGACACTCCTTAAAATAAAAACAAAAATCGTTGTGTTTTTACTCCAGAGTAATGTCCTTCAGTCCTGCCAATTCACAATACATATTACATTTATGTTGGTCTATGAAATTCTTTAAAGCTATAGCAGATAGATTCCCAAGCGAAAAACGAAATCCATTGCCATCAATTTGTTCTACACTGGCAATTTCTGGGTCACAAAGTTTATAGCCACATCCTTGTATGTCTAGTAGCAGTAACTTCCCTTTTGATTTTATTAAAGAAAAGTGAGATAAGCATTCTGCTTTGGCCACTAAATCATTAATAGTATCATCATTCACCGTCATTATTTACATACTTGGAGAATTGCCCAGGGATAAAATTTTCGATCATTACATATTCGTCGGTCTTAACAATTTTCCCTAACATTGCCTTGCAATATTGAAATGTTTCTCCAAATTTTGCTCTTGCATCTACTGTAAGATTTGCATGAAACTGTTCAGTAAAACTTTTTGCTAGCATATGAGTTTGAATGGTCCGACGTGAAAATGTTTCTGATGTTTCATTTGTTGCAGTTAGTTTACTAATTTCTTGAATTGTCTCCAGCGATGAGGGCAAGAATTTCTTTACAACATAAGATTCACCATTTAGAAACCCTTTATATACTTCACGAAACCCACCACTTCCAAAAGGCTCTTTTTCAATTTTCATATTAACAGTAATTGGTTGAGTCCAACAAGGATTATCTTTATCAATTAAAAATGACGAAATTTCAACCTTCTCATATTCTGTACCTGCAGTTACAACGTTTCCCAGTTTTAGCATGGTTGACACAGATATACTTTTAGGGATAACTTTTGTGGATGATGAAACAGTAGATTTTATTTTCTGATAAGATGTGGTAGCACCAATCAAATGATGTCGTTTAGGTGGAGGTGGAAGGATGCTGCTTGCATTTCTTTTAGAAGTTGTGAATGCTCAATTCAGAAAATAGGCACTTGAAATTCCAGTAACAGATGCAAATGATAGTTTTTCATCTTTTATGAATCTAACATAAATTACTTTGCAGTTATTGATGTGAGTATTCTTGGTGCATGAAGGCCCTCTTTCAGAAGCAAGCACATCACATTGCATTCCAGAAGGAAGTCTGGTTCTAAAATGCTCTTCACAACCCTCTTTAATGTTGCTGATGGTAAAATCTTCATATTCGAATTTAACAAATTCCTGAGCTCCAATTCTTTCATACTTTTTCGCCTTGCCCGAGGGCTCACTTTCTAGCTGTTGAACGATCATCTCTGTCTGCTTTAATATGTTGGCTCCTATTGTCAAGTCTGAATTTTCTGAAGACTCTTTGTTTTTTTATGCGTTTTTTCTTCATCTCAGAAGCAAATTTGGCCCATTTGAGTTGCTCGCCTTTGGACGCCATGTTACTTTAAAAAGCACGCTTCCTAGTGGTTGCTAAAGGTCATTGCCGAAACCAACGAATTTTGGCAGCCATCGGCCAAGAACAAAAATTTATTTTAATTTGAATTAATTTGAAAACAAAATCGATATTCAATGGCAGGTTCTCAACTTCACTTTTTGTTTCAGCCGTTTTCAATTTCAATTTGATTTCAACTTCAGTATATTAATTTTTTTCTTTTAATTTGTTTGTTATAAATTTTTGTATGGCAGTTGTCGGCCACCATACTACTATGTTAATTTTTGTAGGTTACATACATTTCCTGGGAAGGAGAGAAACCCGAATGATAGAAAAATTTGGAGGAATTTAATCAACAGACAGGATAACAAGAATCCAAGTAAACTGTGGAGTCCTGGACCTAAGTCAAGAGTTTGTTCCAAACATTTTGAGGAGGGATTCAATTTTTTTTTTTAATTTATTTTAACGAGGCCGGGGGAACTGGCAGTGTTAAGCGAACGAAGAAATAAAGAAAGTATTTTGACAATAATAAAAAGAATAAACAAACTATTTTTAGCAATAAAGAAACACGTGCTTCATAGATTCGTAGCTAATTTCTATTGTTAGCTTCACTGACCTGAAAAACAGAAACACTCAAATTTCATTATTCTGTCTGTAGCCATGAGTAAAAGAGTATTTAGTAAGACCAAGGGAACATATTCCCTCTACACAAATGATGAAAAGCTACAGCTTGCCGAATTGGTTGCTAAAAGGAAAGAAGAGTATGACGCTGAAGTGGCCGCAAATGAAGGGAAAACACGATACAACAGTAAAAGGAAGAAGCATGTTGCTATCATACCAACTGGAGGATATGTAGCAAAAGCAGTTCGCGAGTTTTATCCTGACCTTGAAAAAGTGAAAAATAATGACCCTGACTTCGACAGAGCACTCAAACTTGCTTCTAGGTGCTACAAGGAGATTGACCAGCTGAGGGATCCGTCTACATGCGCACCAGCTAAAAAAAGAGCAATGGGCGGAGGTCGTAAGTCTAAAGCTCCTGAAGTAAGAGAAGCTCTTTTTCCATGGTTTATAGATGTTAGAGAATCATTAAAAGGCCGCTTACCACGACGTATGTTTAAGCTAAAAGCTAATGCATTATATGAAGAATGGTTACGTGATAATCCAACACCAACAATGTGGCAAAATGAATATGGAATTAGCTTGCGACAACCAAACAAATGTGACTCAATTAAAAAAGAAGATTTAGTTGAGAGACTCCAGGACTATTTAAAAAATGTCTGGACTATTCGCCGCTACTTTATTGAGAAGTACGGAGTAGGCCCACCAATTATCAATGGAGACCAGATGCCCTTGCATCTTAATGAAAGCTCTAATCAAAAGACATTGAACTTTAAAGGAGAAGAAACATTCGTAAAGGAAAACCACATGCTTTCTCGGGAGAGAGTCACTGTATTTACTCAAGTTAGCTCTGATTCAAAGTTCCATACACCGGAGTTCGTTTTTAAAGGTAAAGGGACTTGCACAAAGGTTAACGTAGCAGAGGATATCAAATTCCAATGGTCTCCTAGTGGATCATACAGGTTAGAGCAACTACTAAAAACGATAAATAACCTTCCAAATCTCTACCACCCGTTTACGCAAAAAGATTACGCCATCTATGTTCTCGATGATTATGCAGTACATCTTATGCCGGATGTTAGGAAAGCGCTGTTTCAACGTGGATACATCCTTGTTATTATAGGCGGAGGAATAACAGGGTTCATACAAGCTAATGATACCCACTTGCATCGTAAATTAAAAAAACTACCGTGATTTAGAGATGGAATTAATGATGGAAAAGTTGCAAGCAGATAAGAAGAAAATTCCATCACCAACAAGAGAAGAGATGATTAACATGAGTGTTAAAGCTTCAAAAATGATCGATGTTAACTATACCGAAGTTTTCAAAGAGCTGTTTGTTACTAACAAATTAGATGGTTCTGAGGATTATCTAGTAAGTGACAAACTTTTTCATTTAATTGGTAACGAAATGAAAGAGTTTCGAAAGAAACTGATGGATTCTCCAACTCCTAATAAAATTATGAAAGTAATCAAAAGTATTATCCCACCCAAAGGTATACGAAGAAAAAACGTGGAAGGAGTAGAACTGCTCGATTTTTCAAACGAGGATGCGGTTTTTGTTGACGAGGATGAGCTGTCAGAAGCACAGGAAGAAAGTGATGTCGATGACGATCAGTCTGAAGAGGAAAGCTCACTGGTTGAAGCAGCACCTGAACAGCAATCGGCAGAATCAAGTGCTACGGTAAATCCCGGTCAAATTACTTCCCTTACAGGTGTTTGTGATGACGAAAACATCAATAAGGACGCTCATTTTTTAGATGCTATCAAAAAAGCATTTGATGAACACGAAACATCAACATTATTCAAGCCTCATTCAACGAAAACGAAATTAGCATTTATTGATGCCAGACAAAGTCTAAAGAAAAGAATTACACAAACAAAAAGTAACGCAAACGAAACAGAAGTAAATGAAGCTGATGCTCAGGAGAGCGAAGAAGAAAGAAATTTATTTGAGACACTTTTTGATTAGGCATTTTTTTGTTGTAAACCTTTTTTTTATAACCACTTGTTCAGTTTTATTATGATTTGTTTTATGTACAAGTTACTTTGCATTTTCTGTGTTTCAAAAAAATAGTTTTTGGTCAATAGTGTGGCATTTTAAGTATTGCGATGTTTGGTTATAATTTGCATCTCCAGGGTGAAAATCTAGGGTAAATAGTTTTGCATGTGTTCTTCATTCCATCTTCTGGACATAAAAACATGGTTTTGGTCAAAAAGAGGGAATATCAAGAATTAACATGTTCCAATTTTTATTATTATTTTGATGTTCGATTTTTTTATGTCTCCAGGGGAAATTTAATTGACTAATCCTCTCCCCCGGTTCAACTCACATTGACTAAACTTAACTTACTTATGTTACCACTCTACAACATGGGCAAACTTATCATTGCCAATTCTTCATTTTATTTTTCGTGAACTGGACACATCGCGACCTTAGAATAAAAGGGTTCTATTTGGAATTTTCCGCGATTTTAGAAAAATGGATTTAAAAGATCCCCTTGTGAAATAACTAACTTCCACTTTACGCAGTTTTCAAGTTTGTTCCTTATTTGATAGCAAATTCCCTTGACTCTCAAAAACCGTTACTGTTATGTGGAAAACTTGATCATGGCAATAATTTTGAAGATTTGTTTTTTGAGATAGAACCTTTTTATTGAAAAAGTTCGCGAATCTTCGGAGTTTGAAAAGGTTTCCCCTGTAGTTTCGGTTGATTAGTGGTTTAAACATTTTAAAAATGATCAGTATAGCCAAGTATTTCATTCATGATAGAAATTCTTTGAAATTTAAAACTTATTATAATAATATGTTACAATAAAATGGTGAAAATTAAAAATCTGTCAAATAATAGTATTCTAACAAATATTTTCGCGTTAAATAGGAAGGCCTGAGCTACGGCTACACTAAAGCTTTAAACACTAAATTAAATTTTGATTACCTAATAGGACGTAACAAAGGTGTCTCCTATCATTTTGTTTTGCTTGATACGAACTATACAAAGTCATACACTGTAACTCATACCCTGAGGTTCTCCTCTAAATCTATGCAACAGAATAATGCTCTAAAATATATTAATGGAAACAAATGGAGAAAGTAAAACATTTAACTTCGCTGAACATATTAGAAAGGTATATTATTGCTCTTTTGCTAAACTCTTTAAAATGAAAAATTGAAACAAACTATACAGAACATATACATAAACTGTTTGGAAATAAACGAGAAAGGTTTTTTTGACTTCATGCAATGAAATATCCTTATTTCTTGACTCCAATAGATCTGTAGTACTCTTGGTCAAGTGAGGGCATCAGATTCAGCATGGATTTGAGGTCGTCCATTTTGTTCTTTGAAAGTTGCTTTTCTGATTTCTGATTTCTCAAAGATAGGATTTTTATTTCTGTGGTCGAGTGTCCCATAACTTCTATGAGATGCTTTCAATCTTTACTACATCTGGTACAATGTTGCTTCCCGATCAATGCACTTTCGAAGTACACTTGACCGTGAGAAGTTTTGTACTCGATTGTATGCAATTGAGATTTCAAAAATTTTAATTGGAAGACTTTTGTATATGGCACTTGGGAAAAGTGTAGCATTTTTGAAGAAGCTTGGAAATCTTTAAAATCATTTTTCTTCATCTGAATAACAACAAACGGACGAGTTCTATTCACCTTCCAGAGCACTCTCAAAAAAGAAATTGGTGAATAGAATTCAGCTACTCGCATGGCTAGCTCAATCTGCTGGTGCATATTGTCCACCTCTTGAACGCACGAGTGTCCTGCTAGTGAGTATTTCATGGTTATTTCGCTGATTTGTTCTTGAGTATATAAGAATTCAAGGATAGCTTGCGATATATGTGAGTTGCGATTTTGGGGAACGCAACTGTCTGACCAGCAAGTGAGCGTATTTACATCTGGGTGATCATTTGCAACCTTCTTGACGATTTGAACGAATGCACTTGCTATATCATTTCCTGCGCGACCTGATACTAATTCAGTCCAAATTGCACAATACCCCTGCTTACTAGATGTCATAGCTGTGAGATTGTACAAAGTCAATTTCCGCTTATAAAAAATGAGCCAACTTCTGCTTTAGGCAAATTGATCACATTCTCCAAATCAAAAACTACAAGTTACTGATTGCCATTTCTATTTGATTTATCAGTATTCTTCTCTTTTCTCATGGCAACTTTTTCAGCTAAATGTTGGCTATGAGATTGTTGTTCTTCTTCAGTAATTGGAATTTTTTCACTTTTCTTCAGCTTAATACTTTCACACTTCTCACATCTGTCTGTTTTTGGGACATGAAAGTTATTATTGAATGAAGTGTTGAAAACGTAACGATAGTAAGATGATTTAACAAAGGAAAGTTTCTCTTTTTCACATTTTTCTTTGTACAGATCATACATCTTTTCAATGTTTAATCCAGCTTCCAAGTATTTTTTATTTGTTTTAGCCGACAATAGTGTGAATCAACGACCGGGAATGAATTGATGTGATCAACAACACCTTTCTTCTGCTCTTCACTTACTCTGTAATGAGAATTGTGTCTCCCTCTGCCATCTGGCTTCACAATGCCTGTAGCTTTATCCTTCTTTTCATGCACGTTATACACCACTTTCTGGGATATTGCAAGAGTGGCCAAATAAAATTTCTTGCAAACGCGAAATGATACAGACCCTTTCATTAGAAAATAAGTATAGCTGCACTTTTTCCGACTCCCTTCCTTTCGATTAACTGAGGCACAAACGGATGTTTGAGCAACAAAAGAATGTTTTCCATTTGTGTCAAGCTTGTAGTACTCTTCGAAAATCAAGTTGTGTGTTTCCTTGTCAATTTTTTGTGCACAGTTAAATTTGCAGCTATTCTTGCAATCCTTCTTCATCTTGATCTCCTTAGCAGGAATTAGTTTACCTTTGTGGTTTGTGTATTCCTTTCCAGACTCGTGAGCTTTTTTGCGTTTGGAGATTTTCCAGTTTTTTTATTACTTGGTCGTTTGCGAAAGTGTTCTTTTGTCTCTACATTTTTTTCAACAAGGTCGACAAGATCTTTCATACAAATTTCAATTTCCTTTTTTATTTCTTCTTCTTTCACTATACCCATAAAAACCTCTTCAATTTCTGCAGCTTCTAAAGTGTCGAGTTCAAAGTCTAAAAGGCTTACACTTAGTTCGATAAATTCTGATCCTTCCAAATTTGTGGTTGGTTCTTGGTTGTTTTTTTCATGGTTGGATTCCTTGTTCTCTTCTTTATCACCATCGGTATCAACGAAGGATTGATCACTGTCACTATAAGACAAGAAAAAATTGACCAGTCCATTTATTGACAAGCTTTAACAACAAATCATAGATTGTATGTTTTTGAAAGCACAATTTTAAATGTATGTCAAAATCCCTTACATAGCACCAATACAAACTGATCTAATTGTTTTTTGAATACTCATTTTGTTCTTGCTTTGAAAAAGTTCTGAATCTTTTAGAAAAAGAGCTGAAAAAAGAAAGCAAACTTACGATTGCCAGTCATCATCGTCAGTCATCTCCATCATAATCTTTTCTGCAGCTTGTGCTGCAGAATAACGAATGGATCTTTTCACCTCCTTGACCATATTAAGATTCAGTTGCAGTAAAAATGAGATCACGTATAGAAGGAATCAAAATACATTATCGAATGTTATGAAAGTTCTATTTTCAAATAGAATAGAACCTTTTTATTCTCTTGCTTCGTAGTGAGAAAACTCAGGCACGAGCGTGCACTGATTACAATTAAAAAAGTTCTATGTAAAGCGGAAAATATAGAACCTTTTTATTCCAACGCAAATGCTCGAAATTAAAATAGAACCTATTTATTGTAGTAGTTTAAGGCCATGGAATATAGTAATCGAGAAACTGATTGGTGAAATAATAACTTATGTGCTTGAAAATTAATTAACGCAAAAATCTCGAAAATTCCAAAATATTCGATAGAACCCTTTTATCCCAAGGTCGCGACATGCTGAACATGATTGGTGAGCGACGCCGCCTGGGCGGCTAGTATAGATATAATTGGCAGCTGAGCTACACAGAACTAAATAAGCCCAAGAGAGCCTGCCTGAATGAATAGAGACAATTGAGTCAAACAAAGAAAACAAGAAGTGCGAATTTTGCAATACAATTGTTGTAGCAGACCACAACACAGCCTACAGCTGTCACCCTTTCCTTTTCCATCCTGTCCTTGCTTTCTTTTTTCTCCTTGTTAGTGGTCAGCTCGATATCCTCAAACTTAGCAATTATTTCTTCTAACGCCTTTTCTAACTTCGAAAGTTCGTCTGGAGCAATACCAGTAGCATTTTCCTCCATTTTTCTTTTTTGTTTATAGTTTCTTTCAAGAAGTGAATATTTTTCCCTCACTGGTCTATGATTTACTGAGAATTTTATCTCTTCAAATGAATTTAAGGAGTCAGCAACAAGCTTCCAAGTTTCTCCTCTCTGAGGGGTACAAGCTTTATGGTTAAAGGGTTCGTACATCAGAATTTCTCTACATAATAATTCTTTGTGTACCCGAGTCCAAATCATAGGGGACCTAGAAAATATTTAAAAAAAGCTTCATTACAAGGGGAAAAGACTATAAGTAGGGAAAAGACATGCATAACTCGGTATATTGTATTTGTTGTTTTACGATTGTTTACATTAAAATATAAATATAAATAAATAATTATGAATAAAGTGAAATAAATAGATTACTCGGGAGAATTACGGTTGAAAGTTAAATAGAAAGTGTTTTGCGTAAAATATGTGCGGTGCTTGTAAGAACTATTTTCTGAATTTCTTGCAGAGAGTGAGAACCTGGGATCTTCGCTAGATGTTTTTCGGTACCCATTTTTATCATTCCCAGGGCCCCAACAATCACAGGAATGGTTGACGTTTTCAGTCCACAAAGCCTTTATAGTTCTATTTCCAGATCCTTATACTTTCTCAGCTTTTCGAACTCTTTTGCAGCAAGGTTTTTATCAGCCGGGACACTCATATCAATTAACATGCAGGTTTTGTTTGTTCGGTCTTTAATTATTATATCTGGGCGATTCGCTTTAATCGTTCTATCAGTATGAATAGGGAAGTCCCAAAGAATAGTAACTTGTTGGGCTTCAGCGACAGAGGGAGGATTATGTTCATACCAGTTCTCTTCTACTTTTATACCATAGTGTTTGCATATTCCCCAATGCAAGTACTGGCCTATTCGGTTATGTCTATTGAGGTATTCATTAGGGGCTAAGATAGGGCAACCCGATACCAGATGATCTATCGTTTCCACAAACTGGTCACAGAATCTACACTTTGGATCAACACCGTTTTTTAAGATGTTAGCTTGATAATTACGGGTTAAGAGACTTTGATCCTGTGCTGCTAGAATGAAGCCTTCCGTCTCTGCCTTTAGTCCTGAACTCCTAAGCCACTGATGGGTTGCACTTTTATCAACATCAGCGTTTTGGCTTCGGAGAAGGTACTGTCTGTGCAGAGGTTTCTGGCTCCATTTGTCAGCAAGTTGTTCCTGTCCACTTTTGTTTGCCAAATCTCTGGCTTTTCTTGCCACTTTCGTTGCCAATAACCCTTCATCCTCCACTAGGGCGTTAACATGCAGAAGTCTTTCAAAAGAAGATGCTTCGTTGCAGATAGAGTGAAGCTATTTTGGACTTTCATGTTGCAGGACCAGCAGCAACATCCAATCATCTGAAAATTCTAAATAGTGTTTCATGCCAATTGTCGAAACTTTGTAGGAAAGTTCTAGTTGGATCATCCCGCGTCCACCATCCTTTCTAGGTAAGTACAGACGATCAACGTCTGACTTTGGGTGGAGCATTCTATTCATTGTAAGAAGTTTGCGGGTTTTTCTGTCCATTTGTTGCAGTTCAGATAAATTCCAATTAATAATATTGTAGCTGTATTGGATAACCGGGATGGCAAGGCTATTTGATAGCTTCTATTCTATTTTTTGAATTTAGTTCAGTTTTTAGGACCAGCCTTATACGTCTGTAATATTCTTGCCTAATTTTTTCTTTCATTTTTGTATGTTGTATTCCGTCACCTTCATTCACTCCAAGGTACTTGTAACTTTCTTCGGGGTCCAGCTCTTTGATTACGGTGTCGATATCAAGTTTCAAAGATGTTGAGGTTTTTAATTTTCCTCTCACAAATGTGGCTTTCGCGCATTTGTCAAGTCCAAAATCCATACATATATCGTTGCTGAATTCCTTAACAGTTTTTAAGAGTCCCTCTAATTGTTGGTCATTTTTTGCAAATAATTTTAAGTTGTCTATTATTATTATTATTATTATTATTATTATATAACGTATAACGTTTTTTCTGTTCCTTTGTGCCAGCAAATTTGAGAAGCACTGAAGTATAAAATTTTTATCACTTGCACGCGTTCCTGTTTCAGAAGTTCCTTTTGTAATAAAAGGAACATTTTACAAGGCTCTCTTGAGACCTGATACGTTATTTAAATGTAAATGGTCCATTTAAAGATAAATAAGTCCTTGCAAGACCAATAGTTTATATCCTAAACGGTTCCGTTTTCTACTAATTTCACATATAAATAAATGTACCACTTTGTTCCGTGTGTGATTGGTCAGCACGTTCCGTTTTAACAATTTGCTGAAAAAGTTAAGTATATGTACAGATTACAGAACGCAAGTGAAAACCCCCAGAATTCATTTTGCAGACTTGCCTAATGCAGTCCATTATGGGCCTCACGTGTTTCATTAAAAGTCCTATTTATGATTGGCTAAAGCTTTATGATGCTTCATTAAGTAACAGTATAGAAGAAAGGATTGCGTAAGTCAGAAATTTGTTAAGCAACTGAGATGTCTCGAAAACGTATTTTATCTAAGAAGATGTGGCAGGTAGCTGTGGGAAATAACAAGAAGCCTAAAAGATTAGTTCTAAAACCAAACGTGGATAATGTTTATGTTTGTCCTGTGGATTTGTGTGAAAGTGAACATTTTAAGACACAAAGAGGATGTAGAAAGCATGTATTCATGAAACATGGTTGGTTTTACTTTTTCGACCGTAAACCATTAACACCGTATTTCCTGAACTAGCAACCCGCTTGTCATCACAGGAGAAAAAAATGAGATGCTGCACAGCTTCTATGCCAATGTTTTCAAAAACGTGTACTGTCGGAAAATTATTTAGCAGATGGTTGCAAAGCCCAGGTGGAGGAGGAAAAGGTCCCTCCCAAGCAGAACAGTTAACAACTAAAGTTTTAAAGTACGCAAAATTTTGCTGTCCTGATGTGTCAATTCTCTGGGATGTACCAGATTGTGTCATAGACTATTGTGTTGGATCTGTTACTCTGCTCTCCGATTTCATTGATTACTTGCAGGGCACATGGAAAGTTGGCCGTTCCGGAATTATTGGCTACATGAATGCACTATTTTACATGCTGGATTACAGACGAAGTAATCAAAGCCATCAAAGCTGAAAACATACCCGTGTTCATTGCCGCTGAAATCTACTTGGATAGGGTTAAGAAATGCTTAGCTAAACAAATGACAATAGTATGGAATACCTTTCAAGTATCAACTGCTGGGCTACTGTGAACAACATGCAAAATGTAATACCTTTTCATGCTAATAAGTTTTCGCAGATTTTAATAATTGCCAGTAATGAAACAGTAATTGTACCTGCTCATGATTTATCGTTCTGCACAGCTTTTGTAGTTGCTGTACTATTCTTAATGGTGAAAGCAAGTAGACCTATGACATATCAGTACTTAACCGTTTCAATGATACGCGAAGTTGGTCATGATGATGGGACCATTGATCAAACGAAATTCAAAACAAATTACAAATATGGATTTGATAGCCTCATAATTTCAGAAAGAGTTGTTGACATTTTAAATGGATACATTACTTGTATTGGAACACAGTTAAATCCTATTTGCGACTATGTTTTGATTACGAAGAATGGAACACAGTTAAAACAATTGAGTGACATATTTGGTAGAATCGTTTACCAAGCTATTGGGAAGTACATAAATCCAACACGCTACCGTCAATTCATTGAAACGGAAAGTATATCTATCCTTACAGAAAGTGAACAGGCTCGTGATCAAAAACACACATCCCATGTTGCTAGAATACACTATCAAAAACTTCAATCAGCAGAGTTTGCACGTCAAGGACAATAATGTATGAAGAAAGTGGCTGCAAGTAATAGCGCCACTTCATCTGCACATTCTGAAGAGCTAGTGTCAACTTTGAACAGATTTAATTTAGGACACAACGATTGCATTACTCAAAATGACGTGATGAATTCGAGACCGACGGAAGTGAGAAGCAAAGATACCACTGTCAAATTTTAGAAAGAGCAAGGTTGCGTTTTCGTCAATTGAAGATTCCTTTCTGTCGAGTGGAATTAAAAAACATGGTTTAGGTAAATGGACAGCTATACTGCATGACTCGGATTATGCTTTCCATTCATCGCGGAAGCCAAGTACACTGATGGTTCGAGCAAAAAAGATTAACTAGATATGAAACATTGAGTTTGGTTCGTTTGTATCAGCCTGGAGACGATTACATACATGTATAAATATTGTAATTTTAAGAAATTACTGTCTTTCTTCTGCAAGCTTTGTTCGAGCAACATGTTTTTTACATTTAAAAGAGGATATCTTACAAAAAGCGGTGATATTTGTAGCAAAGTAACACTGGATGAACCTGTTGTCAAGGATTTCAAAGCAATGTTTGCTTTCCACAACATAAGTGGACCTAGAGCTTTTCGATATTCAGAAATTACCCGTTCAGCCGGTCTTATGGCAAACCTGTTATTTTTACGAAGACGGAAACATTATAAAGTGCTTCTGCACAAACAACTGGCTTATATTATATTGATACCAACACATTGTAAAAGAAATATACACTGCTGTCTATTTGATAGTCCTAAAATATTTGTTCATTGTACGTCCTATTATGCACATAGTAAAGTTATTTATGCTCCAGTTCTGTAAAGACAAATTTGTGTAAATGTGATTATTGGTCTTAAACTACGTTCAATGGAAAATAAAATAGGAAACTGTTTGTTTCAACATAACGAATCTGAATTTTCTTTTACAAGAACTGATTTGCTACGACGCAGTGGATAAATAACTAAAGAACGCTCTTATTTATTTAGCAGCTTGAAAGTTATCAGTCACTCTCACATTACATTTATCTCTAATATATAATAGCTGGAATTTGACTGAAGGATATCTCTTCATGAATCTTTTGACATCAAAACCATTGGGACACTTGCCTTGGACCAAACACCCAACGTCATACCAAGGTCGAGGCCATTTGGAATTGATGCCGCCTTTTCTGTTGAACGTCAAGTCAAAATTTAAATAGTGATGTCCACCTAGTGCGTCTGATGTGTCCATTTTCGCATACAGAATGCGCCGGACCTCCTTCCAGTATGGTATAGTGTTTAAATCGGTAAATCGAAACGATTTTGTAGACGGCACAAACAACTCATTTGTAGATATCGGGCTTTCTGGTATATCCTCATCTGTACTTGCAAGGAGTTTCATTTCGGTCTCCATGTCCACGTCTGAACTTGAAGTTACTATAGCGAATAATAAGAATAGACAATAATGTCTTCGAGATTCTATGGCACAACTTTTGCTAGCTTTAGTGTACTAAATTACCTGTAGAATCTTGTTGAGGTGCAGCTTTTAAGGCCAGGTCTGTGCATGCGGGAGCTACTTTAGAAGAGTTGGTTTGATTAAAGTCTAAATGGTTCAAGGATAGGGAATACTTCTAGAGAAATAGTTTCCAATTTTTATGATCCATTGTACGATTTATTGACTTACCAACAATTTCACCACATTTTTTACGGTTGTTGTTTATGAACAATTTGCATTTTTCTGAAATAAATAAAGTCTGTTGCTGTATCGATGTAAATTAGATTGTACAGATCCACTTTCTATTAGTATACAAGGCTACTAACAAAAATGCAGCTATGCATACCTGCATTGGGCAAGGACGTTTCTGTTGAGGTGGTAATCTTGCTGCTTTTGCACTTCGATGATTCTGAAGGAAACGATATGAGAAATTCATCATAACTGGAAGGAGATTTAAAGCGTTTGAAAGATTAAATAATATTGTATTGTATTCTAAATGGTTCAAGGAAAGGGATTAATGCCACAGATATTACTTCCAATCTTATGATCCACTGTACAGGTTTATTAACTCACCAACATTTTCATCACATCTTTTCCGCTTGTTGTTAATGAACACTTTGCATTTTTCTGAAATAATTAAGGTATCTTGCTGCATCGATGTAAATTAGATTGTTCAGATCAATTTTCTATTAGTATACAAGACTACTATTAGAAATGCAACTATGCATACCTGTACTAGGCAAGTAAGTTTCTGTGGAGATGGTTAACTTGCTGCTTTTGTATTTCGACGCTGAAGAGAACGGTATGAGAAATTCATCATAACTGGAAGGAGATTTAAAACGTTTGAAATAATAAAGAATATTTTACCGGGTACAAAGTGGCTTCGAGTGGCTTCATTGTCATTAAGGACACACAGGCTCAACTGATCTGCTTCGCTATCGTTGCCATTATTTAATATTGTTCCAGTCACTAAAGAGAGAAATTGCGCAAGATCGAGTTAAATGGCGAACTGGTGCTAGCAGACATGTGGCGAAGCTCTCTGGAGTATGCTGCTAAGTCAAGTCAAGTCACTAAAGAGCACCAGCAAAATATTTGGTCAATAGTCACAACAATGCACTCGGTTTTGCATGTAAGAGTGGAATTATACTAACCGTTGTAAGCAGTTGCAACCTCCTTAAACACGGAACTCAGAGATTCGTTGCAAGCAACAGAGAGAGACATTTTGTCGTCAATTGCTGGATCGGCCAACTTAATTTTGGAGAGATCTTCATGTGTGAAGTTGCTTTTAACCAAAACTTGAGTGACAACCTCATGCGGTTCTTCGTAAAATCTTTCATCTTCTTCCACACACTCGATGTTGCTGTTAATTGTATTAGCCATCCAGACCAAGCAGTTCATGCAATTGTCCTCCATCCACTGAGGTGCATCTGCGCATTTGTCGCTTAATTGACGTGTGTTGAATATATACAGAAGCCGTTCAACGTTTTCTTGCTCATCACCGAAATTTGGCAGTTTATTGCAAGTCATATAAACACCGGCATTCATTTCCTGTAGCTTTGGTGTTTTGTGCTTTATCGCCTGCGGAAATCCACCGCCTTGAAGTAAGGTCTTCAACAAATCTAACGGCATAGTATTTTCAGTCCATTCGTCGACATATAACAGTTGCGTGTCGTCATCTATCATTGACGCGCAAACTGACGACTGGAGAGTTGAAAATAATGATTATTTGAAATCTCGATGTGGTTATAATCAAATTTAATTTGAGGCATCACCTAAAACCAATAAATAAATCCTATGCAATGGGGATATCACAGTAAAATGAAAGTTAAAATATCACTTGAGGCAAATCACTTTAGATTACATCTTCTTTCACATAGTCTTGCAACAAAACAAATGTTAAGTAGAAACACGCAATCTAATTCATTGAATCCGTGTGACGCCGTGGTTGAAGCCGTCCCTTTATGAGGCTTTCCTATGGCAAAGCCGCATATCCGCAAAATGTGGCCAAATCAAATATCACCTTTTCATTCAAGAAAACGAGGTTGAAACTGCAAACGAGGCTGCAACTGGACTTTACAAAATTTCAAAGTTTGGCAAAATGTTAAGGAGTGTTCAGAAATTGTATTGGGAACAAAACGACGGCTTCAAGGCTTCAGCGGTCACAGCCTTCACAAAAGGACGGCTTCAACCACGGCTTCAGACGGCTTCAGGAGGATTCGTTTTGAATCACGTGGCCTATAGTCTTGAAACATGTCAAAAACAAGTATCAAGGCTATTTCATTGAAGCCGTGTGAAGCCGTGGTTGAAGCCGTCCTTTTATGAGGCTTTCCTATGGCAAAGCCGCATATCCGCAAAATGTGGCCAAATCAAATATCACCTTTTCATTCACGAAAACGAGGTTGAAACTGGAAACGAGGCTGCAACTGGACTTTACAAAATTTCACAGTTTGGCAAAATGTTAAAGAGTGTTGAGAAATTGTATTGGGAACAAAACGACGGCTTCAAGGCTTCAGCGGTCACAGCCTTCATAAAAGGACGGCTTCAACCACGGCTTCACACGGCTTCAGGCGGATTCGTTTTGAATCACGTGGCCTATAGTCTTGAAACATGTCAAAAACAAGTATCAAGGCTATTTCATTGAATCCGTGTGAAGCCGTGTGAAGCCGTGGTTGAAGCCGTCCTTTTATGAGGCTTTCCTATGGCAAAGCCGCATATCCGCAAAATGTGGCCAAATCAAATATCACCTTTTCATTCACGAAAACGAGGTTGAAACTGCAAACGAGGCTGCAACTGGACTTTACAAAATTTCAAAGTTTGGCAAAATGTTAAGGAGTGTTCAGAAATTGTATTGGGAACAAAACGACGGCTTCAAGGCTTCAGCGGTCACAGCCTTCACAAAAGGACGGCTTCAACCACGGCTTCAGACGGCTTCAGGAGGATTCGTTTTGAATCACGTGGCCTATAGTCTTGAAACATGTCAAAAACAAGTATCAAGGCTATTTCATTGAAGCCGTGTGAAGCCGTGGTTGAAGCCGTCCTTTTATGAGGCTTTCCTATGGCAAAGCCGCATATCCGCAAAATGTGGCCAAATCAAATATCACCTTTTCATTCACGAAAACGAGGTTGAAACTGGAAACGAGGCTGCAACTGGACTTTACAAAATTTCACAGTTTGGCAAAATGTTAAAGAGTGTTGAGAAATTGTATTGGGAACAAAACGACGGCTTCAAGGCTTCAGCGGTCACAGCCTTCATAAAAGGACGGCTTCAACCACGGCTTCACACGGCTTCAGGCGGATTCGTTTTGAATCACGTGGCCTATAGTCTTGAAACATGTCAAAAACAAGTATCAAGGCTATTTCATTGAATCCGTGTGAAGCCGTGTGAAGCCGTGGTTGAAGCCGTCCTTTTATGAGGCTTTCCTATGGCAAAGCCGCATATCCGCAAAATGTGGCCAAATCAAATATCACCTTTTCATTCACGAAAACGAGGTTGAAACTGGAAACGAGGCTGCAACTGGACTTTACAAAATTTCAAAGTTTGGCAAAATGTTAAAGAGTGTTGAGAAATTGTATTGGGAACAAAACGACGGCTTCAAGGCTTCAGCGGTCACAGCCTTCATAAAAGGACGGCTTCAACCACGGCTTCAGGCGGATTCGTTTTGAATTACGTGGTCTATAGTCTTGAAACATGGCAAAAACAAGTATCAAGGCTATTTCATTGAATCCGTGTGAAGCCGTGGTTGAAGCCGTCCTTTTATGAGGCTTTCCTATGGCAAAGCCGCATATCCGCAAAATGTGGCCAAATCAAATATCACCTTTTCATTCAAGAAAACGAGGTTGAAACTGCAAACGAGGCTGCAACTGGACTTTACAAAATTTCAAAGTTTGGCAAAATGTTAAGGAGTGTTCAGAAATTGTATTGGGAACAAAACGACGGCTTCAAGGCTTCAGCGGTCACAGCCTTCACAAAAGGACGGCTTCAACCACGGCTTCAGACGGCTTCAGGAGGATTCGTTTTGAATCACGTGGCCTATAGTCTTGAAACATGTCAAAAACAAGTATCAAGGCTATTTCATTGAAGCCGTGTGAAGCCGTGGTTGAAGCCGTCCTTTTATGAGGCTTTCCTATGGCAAAGCCGCATATCCGCAAAATGTGGCCAAATCAAATATCACCTTTTCATTCACGAAAACGAGGTTGAAACTGGAAACGAGGCTGCAACTGGACTTTACAAAATTTCACAGTTTGGCAAAATGTTAAAGAGTGTTGAGAAATTGTATTGGGAACAAAACGACGGCTTCAAGGCTTCAGCGGTCACAGCCTTCATAAGAGGACGGCTTCAACCACGGCTTCAGGCGGATTCGTTTTGAATCACGTGGTCTTTAGTCTTGAAACATGGCACAAAAAAAGTGTTAAAGCTAAGTCTTGTTGAAATCTAGTTTCGAAGTTCTTTTGAAGAAAGGTTCTACAATTTTTATTTAAAAATTGCGTTGTAGTGGCGTGAAAAGGCTAATTTGAATAAACGAATGTGTCATGTCTCTTTCAGATACGAAGCGCAAAGTTTAATGAAAATGTAAATGTCGCTTCTTACCGAACAAAATTCGTTTTGCATTAACTTTTGCAGTTGGGCCATGTTTTTAAGTACCAGTTCTTGCACAGCTTTGTTTGTCGCCAGCTTTTGAAGATATTCATCCACAGAACACAAATGCGTGAAAGAAAACACAGCTAAACCGAAGTAAAGACACCTGATTTAAATCGAACTAACAGATTTAAATTTGAATTTCAGTTCTGTGCTCTTGGAAAGACTATTAGAGTTGGCTACAGACTGGAGACTTGATGCGAGAAAAAAAAAGAAAAGAAAGAAAAACCGAATATACAGACCATTTTCTGCTTTTTTGTATACATCTCCTCGGTACAATGCGTGTTTCAAATCTTTCATTACCATATTAACTTCTTTTAATACTTTTGGGAAGCCAGAAGAAGGTTCCACTGCTACACTCATTAAAATCATGAATAAACCCGTCTCTTCTCAAGTTCAATGATGCGTTGGCAATGGAGTTCCCACTGCCAATAATACGGCATGGTACATTACAAAGAACGCCATTATTTTGCTTCAACGCAGTGTTTGTTGCTTTCGTTAATTATAGTCCTTGCAAAAGTACTGTTAAAATCCTAGAAATAAAGAAAATATTAAAACCAGTTGTTCCAGAAATATGTTTAGTTGGTCCTAAAAAGGTAGACTGAGAAAGTCCTACCTTGATAACTACTTTTAAGCTGTTTAGTGCTAATTCACGCTGAGATTCAGTCTTTTTTGGTCTGATCGTTTTGATTTCCACGTCAAAATTGTTGTCGTGGAAAGCGGTGAAAACGGTATTTTCGTTCATACCACTAGCATTCTTGTAGCATAGGAAATACGCAATACCAGGACGAACAGGTGCTGCTCCATGTCTTGAAGGTGCGACTCCTGTTATACACGATATCAAGAACTTAACGCCAGACATTTCATACAAAATCTTGTCGAACGTGAGTCCCTTATTTGATATCAACTTTCGAGCATCGTCTGACGTCCACAGTGCTCGGCAAGCTAACACTGTATCCTCTGTTTCGTGTATCTGTATAGAACAAGAGAAAATTAAAAAGGACATTTTAGAAAACATTAGTTAATCAAAAGTAAAAATAAAATGTCTACTACTTACTAAAGGAATAATGTTCCTTTTCAGAGATGCTTCAACCTTTCGTGAATTTAACTGTCTTGCAGGCAGCATATTATTTCTTATAGAAAAAAACTGTTCCATCGTATTAGCTATGTACTAATATTAGAAGTGCAGAAAGAGGAACACTTTTTTTCTTCTAGGATTATTATTATTATTATTATTATTATTATTATTATTATTATTATTATTATTATTATTATTATTATTATTATTATTATTATTATTATTATTATTATTATTATTATTATTATTATTATTACTAGTATCCCGGGTAAAAACTTTTTACCGAACTTAACTTCGAAAACTTTAGGTCAAATCCACCATTCCCGTGTACGTACCCTGTGACGAAAAAATAAATCATAGAATCGCAACTCAAAAACATCCCAGGAGGCGTCGCTCGCCACCCATGTACAGTATGCGTTGTGTCGCAGAATTTAACTCTTGCAAAAGTTTCTTTTTAGGCATTAGTTTTTTAATTCATTTCTTACATTCAGAAAATTTAAAACAGAAACAAATAGCAACATGGCTCAGAATATATATTCATACGCAGAAGAGAAGTAACTTTAATGTAAAAATATGCAATACATAACACAGAACCGTTTACTAAGACATACAAAGCCAAACATTGAATAACATTACAAAAATGATACCTTCCAACTTTTTCTTTTGTTCAAAAGTTACTTCTGGACTGCAACCATTAATGAATTTTTGAAATGATATAGTTAGTTCTTCCCAAAACCATCAACATCATGATTAAAACCATGAGTTTCATTTCTTCATGCTTTTTTTATTATTGCCTAAAAGAATAATGTTTCAATTGTAATACCGAAAAAAAAAAAGAAACAAAAAAAAAAGGAAATTCAAGTACGTATTTATCCTAAAAACAATAACTAAGAAGAAAAATTTACACAAAAGATAAAAAGTCACAAATAAAATCATAAATTCAAAGTTATATACCTAGGCATAGTACGTAAACGATTACCATAACACAAAATATGCATAAACGGGATAAAATATAAACTTAAGAAAAATACAGCCAACAACACTTATTTTTTGTAAGATAGTTTCATTGCACAGTCATTAAGTAAGTAAATCTTAAGTAACCCTCTCGACATTATAACCCATCATGTGCTTCATTTCTATTTTAACAGATCAAAACATTAAAAAAACATATACAAAAACCTAATCATGCTATGACGAAATCTAAAGAAAAACAAAACAAAGTAAAAGAAACTTTGAAAATGTATTAACCTTAAAAATAATAATTAAAAACACAAACGTAATGACAGAATTAGTATAGCTGAAAAATTTTTAACATATGAAAACATTCGTGGAGCCATTTTTTATTTCCAGTTCAAAGCTCCTCTCTGCTGGAAAATTCAAAACACAACAGTAAACATTCCTCTTATCCTTTATGTATCCACTAATACTAACTGTGTTTAACTAAATAGATACTATTTTAACTTTACCTCTCAATACCAATTCACATCATCATAATCATGTTAGTAAACAATATTGATCATGATCTGTAGTAGCCATTATCAACTTCTAACTCTTTACTTTCTATATTTCATACCTGTAAACAAATTAATAACACTCGATTTACTTTCCAGGATACTTTCCTATTGTAAACATACACTTTCTCCTTGCTTACTACTGCAATTCCACGACCATTTTTATACAGTGAAAGTCATAAAAATGCTTTCTTCGTAACTTCATAACTGTGGAGCCATTTTGAATTAAATAAAATAAGGAACAGCAACTTCGTTACCAAAACAAATCATTGACTGCTCGAGGGACATGCATCTTAATGATTTGATCGTTTTAACTCTGTTTTTACTCTCTTTTAACGCTGTATTTACTAAATCCGTTTGACTCATGTACTTACGTATATTACTTTATATCTTTTCCAAACAATTTCTCTCCGAAAAAAGAAGTATAACCATTTTCTTCACCAATGTAAATAAACAGCATCCTTTCTGCAGCCATTTTAAAACAACTTCAACTTCATCTACACTACTCTACTGCTGCACTCCCATAACTATTTGATAACTATAAAAAGAAATACGTAAACAGCTCGTAAAATAAAAATAGACTTTCTTCATCTCGTTCTTCGTTTCGTTTTCCTCTGAAAAAACCTATATATAAAAAACAACATCTGTTTAAAAACTCACCTAAGCATGTGGTTATACCTGTTCTTTTATTAATCTAAAATAAAATCTAAAATACAATAACAATAAAAGTTTAACAATAAATTGATAACTAAAACGTAAACAAACATTTAAATACATTTAAATACTGACTTGTTCTTCTATTAATCAAAAATAACAGTTTAATAATAATATCTTTTGTTCGTTCGATCTTTCTGCAGCTAATTTTTAAAAACTTCACTGCACTTCTTCTGTATACCTAAATATGATTTTTCATTGTAAACAAACAACTAACCCGTGTTCTTTTATTAATAAGAGTAAAAATAAAACGTTTTATAATAATAACAATACCTTCGTGCATACAAACCTGTGTTTCTTCGTCAGTTCTTTCGTCGATTTGCTGCCTAAAACAATCAAATTTAAATTAAGATATTCGTATACAAAAAGAAACCCGTCTTCTTCGCGAAGTTTCTTGCTCACGAAATGATCGTTGACAAATTTCGAACGATTAACATTGCATTGCTCGCACTCCTCCAAAGACGTTTTTCGGCTGATTTCCACTGCGCAAGCCAAAAATAACAAAACGGAGGAGCATATACTAATCGCGAAAAATCAAAAAAATCACTCTCGCTTTGGCGTGGTTTTACGACGAAAAGGGAAAAAATAAGAAGGATTTGACCGTGAAAAAAAAACAAATATATCACTCTCTAAAATAAAAGTGGTATGCACAAATGCGAATTAGTATAATAAGATTATTATTATTATTATTATTATTATTATTATTAGAATATTCATTTATAAAATTCAGATAGCCTGGCATCATTTTGGAAAATCAAACGGTAGCTAAATTCCATACGAAATCTGTCCATTTTAAAGCTATTTGAGAAGCATTTGAAGACTGTGGTAGGTTTCGCATACTAGGTATGCATATGATTCTATAAATTACAAATTATTTAATCGTATTTAATCTAAAATTTATAAGCAATATATAGGCAACATATTAGCAACGTATAAGCAACATATTAGCAACTTATTAGCAAATATTTTATAATTGGCGAACGAATTTTCGGTGACCGAGTTAGTAAGCAATATTATTTTATTCGGACACGGTTTCATAACGCACACGTTATGCAATGAAAAGACATGTACGACCGTTGTGACGTTCTTGCAACTTTATTTCATTAAAATATTGCGGTTCTGAAATCATTTAATTATCGCTAAAACGACGAAAATAATGGTGAAAGCTTAAGAACGGAGAAGGAACTCCTTGAAAGGGTAAAGTAAAATTTTACGCAAAGGAATTTGAAGATTTATTGAAATAAAACATCTATATGTAGAATGTCTGCCATTCATGCGGGAGTGATGCATATTGACAACACAAAATGTCGGTGCCAGCAAAAAAATGGATTTTCACTTTATTTGTACTAATTGGATGAAATCGTCTCCGATTGAACCTCGGAAAAATTGTGTTTAATGCATTGTGTTTTTAATCAGTGGCAAAGCTAACCACAAACGTAAGGCTCCCGAAGGAAACATTCCCTATATTTCCAAACCAACCAAAGCATCCGATTTGATGCTTTGGTTACAATTATGTAGTAACTTGCATCTGCAAATTTCACATCCACCTTAGCACTGTAGCAGATTTTGAGATTCCTATGTGAACATGTGGACACCATAAAAAGGTTGCAAAAAGATTTGAAATTGACAAACTTAGGGGGTGTTTATATGGGAGATATCAGCCCGGTTTCAGCCCGCTTACTGAGATCTCGGCTGACTCGTGACTTTCACTTAGAAATAAAAGTGCGTTTATATGAGAACAAATCAGCCCGGCAAACCGAGATCTCGGTTTACCGGGCTGAGATTTCCCATGTAAACACATTTTATCATTCAGCATGGCAAAACGGACTGAATTTTACATAATATGCGCATGCGCATTTTACACTTTTTAGTTTTCTTAATTTTCAAGATGGCGAATAGAAGAAAGGGAAACAAAGTTTAATGGCAATTACATGTGTGCCATTTTGAATTTCTACCCGGTAAGACAATCAAAACGAAACCACGTGGTTACATCTGGCCCTGTTTGCCGGGCTGAATTTTCCTCATATAAACAGAAAAAAAAAGTTGTCTCGACAAACCGTGGCCCCCGTTTAACCGGGCTGAAACCGGGCTGATTTTTCTTATATAAACACCCCCTTAGATAGTTATCAAAGCTCACATATTACAGAAAAATTGGGAATAATTGGGAAAAATAAGAATTCGGATAAAATTTCTTTTTGCACGATAGGTGAGAATAAAGAATGAAAGAAAAAAAACATTCAAATTTTCAAAAACGACTAAATACAGACCCGATGATCTAATATCAAACTTTCAAGACGTAGACTGGTCACCCGTCTTAAATGCATCGTGCCCGAATATTGCGTGGAGTTACATGAAAATGATCTTAAATGACGCCTGACGCAGTTGCTCCAGTGAAAAAGAAACGGATTAGAGGCAAGCCGACATATTGGATATCTAACATAATAAAACGACATAAGGGTGAGCGCGACAAGCTATACATTAAATCGTTGAAAACCGAATGTGAAGCTGATGTATCTGCCTATAAAAGTAAAAGAAACCAGGTCAACAATATGCTGAAAAGAGCGAGGGGAGACTATCATCGTGTATTGTTGACGGAAAATGCATCTAACCCCGACGGGTTTTGGAAATGTATAAAACAAATCTACCCTTTCAAAATAAATAAACAGCCACCATCTAAATCGATGATTATTAAGGACATTCCATGCTCTGATAGCAACAGAATAGCCTACGGTTTCTGTTCATATATTTCCTATCAGTTGTTCATTGTCTCAAAACGAAAAATATGCCCTTACGTGATTTGATATGGAACTTGAAACCGAAAATCAATCGCAGAATCCGAAAATGTTTTAAATTTAGTGGTAAATTTAGTGGTACCTAGGGATCGAAATTGACAGTACCCTAAACCTGAACTCACACGTTGAGAAAAGCTATCGCAAATGCGGTGGACGAATGAAGCTGTTATGTAAACTGCGATGCTATCTAGATACTGCGTCATCGAAGCTGCTGTATCAGTTGATGATCCAGACCGACTGTGGAGTCCTACTACTTGACTTGACCAAATCGCATCTCCATCAGCTGAAATCACTTCATAACCGCGCTATCAAAGTAATCGGTGAAGAGCACAAATCGACGCCATTATTATCCACTGAGAGTTTAAACCAAATAAGGGGCTGCATGTTGGTGCGTAAATTTCTGAATGGTGACAGCTGTGAGAACTTTAATGATTATTTCTCGATAATTCAGCATCGAACTGTCACTCGAAACCTCCCACGTGTGAGAACAGAATATGCACGTAAATCTTTTTACTTTACTGGCGCTAGGATTTATAACGAACTGCCGCTCAGTTTGAGGAAAGAGGAGTCTCCTGCTAAGTTCAAAAAGCTACTTAAGGAACATTTCGGTGTTTCTTTTGTGGTAATTTGAGCTCAGCACTGATGATACACGGGTCATTATGGTCTTAATTTGGCTTTTGTCGATATACTTAGCTTGTTTGTTTGCTTTTTTTCCGACATAACCAATCTTCGTGAGTCTCGTTCCTCCGTTTTATTTGATCCGTATCTCCTTTTCGTATCTTATTTACTTATTTTGTTGTTGTTGTTGCAACAGGACACACATTCATAGCAGTTATAAGTGAAGTGTATTTATCCTGTATAAACTTTGTTTGAAAAAAAAATCAAATCAAATCCAATGTCTTAAAAGTTGATTCTTTCCAGAATCAAACGATTTCGAGCCTTTGCGCACTATTAATCTAAAACTGTAATGAAAATGACATTTTTCTAATGATGGTAAACTTTCTTTCAATAAATAAGGTATATGGAGTCCTTCTTAATCACCAAAACTAACTTTTTTTCTCAGGTTCGAGTTAACGAGCGTTTTTTCCGCCTAGTGGCCGAAAAAATTGTTCGAGTTAACGAAATGTTCGAACGGAGTTCGAATTAAGCGACACAAAATATAAGACTTTATTAGACCAAACTTCCATTACTTATTATTCCGGGTTGTTTTTGCTATCTCGTGCTCTCGAAATACTGTTGCATTTGACTTGTTCTTGTTGGTACCCAATATCTAAACAGTTTGTCTGCCCACATGTCCAAATACCACCCACTTTGTTATATAACCGCGCTCATGCCTCCCTGCTTTTCGTTCGATATCGGAAAACTTTGGTCGATATCGGCTATAAGCATGGTTCACACTCCATTTAAATTCAGCAAAGCAAGACAGTTAGTAGGTTTTTTGCTGTGTTTGCATCGTAACGATTTCCACAACCGCAGTTTCTTGGCAAGTTTTCGAGTGAAACCACTTAGGGTATTTGGAGAACATCAGTAAAATCCTCTTTGCACAAATCTAAATTTTGCTTGCTTCTTGAAGATGATATTAAGCCACGCACTGGAGAACATGTTCTTCAGATGGTAAGGCGCATTTTACGGTGCTCGTTGTTCATCGCACAGCCTTGTTGCTGAAGGGTCTACCTCGTCTATCAATTTTATGATTGAAGTTTGGTTGATTGTTGATCCAACAAAAATTTGTCAAAAAAGGTATGCCTACCTTTCCCTCACTTGGTGATTCTTACAAAATTTCACGCACGCTATTCAATAAAGGAATAATTAATCCGAACAAAGTTGGAAAATATTGTTTGTAGTAAGTTCATTGATGGGCGTTAGGTACATTCGGACATTCGATAGACTATCGATTGTTTGCAGAAAGTATGTAGATGTCGGCCTGTATCTTTCGTGTACGTAGCATAAGCCGCTTGAAGTTGTGACTTTCTGACATAACATAGCTCATAGTACAGCGATGCATCCGTTTACTAATTCGATGCAATACAAATTACTCTAAAAATACCTTGTATCCTTACTATCTATAGCCTGTGCAAGATGTACTCTAAATTTGGTCTAAAGTACTTGAACCCCCATAATTCGAAAATTCATGTAATCTGAACAAATTCAAATTATATGAGTTCAACTGTATTCTTCTTCGTAACCTTGGCAACCAATAACTGACCCCAGGTGGCTTTTTTCCTCCTTCATTGTGTTTATCGAGTTATTGAAGATGTTTTCGGCTTCTTTGAGCAAATGCAGCTTTGACTACAGTAAACTCTCTCTCAACTGTCTCTCTCACACACACTCAAGGGACCGAAAAACTCGTTCGATTTATGGAAAGGTCGAATAGCGGAGGTTCATTAACAAAGAAATGATAGGTGAAGGGATCATGAAATTTGTTCGAATTAGAGAAAGTTTGAATTATGGAGGTTCGAATTATAGAGATTCGACTGTATTTAGCATTTTGTTTTGTAAGATTTCATACCATATTTTCAAATGGTATAGGCTGCCAACTGCCAACTGCATCAAACCAAAGTCGCTTAACACTTGGAATTCAATCTCGTCAATTCTCGTCAATTATCATGTTTATTGAGTATCACTGCAGCGACAAATGATCTCCTTGTATTCATCCTTCATTTCTATGGAGCGCCATCCTGAAAAAAACATACTTTCGATAGGACAGCACACAATTCAATGGGATAGCACGATATGTACATGACTAAAAACTAACTGAAAAAAACTCCTACATTGACTGACGTCGCAGCACTGTTTTGACATCTTCGTGTATTGCTTTCTCCAACCCATTTGCACGCTTCATCGACAATAAACATGACTACTAATGAGTGTACTCAGTTGCTGCATGGTCCAGGGCCGTCGGAGCCGGGGGAGGGGGGTAGGGGGCAGAGGGGCCCTTTTCCCATTTTGTGATGAAGGCTTTTTCGACAGGAAAGTTTTTTTTCTGAAAGTTTATACTCAAATAGGGAACCTCCACTGTGATAACCGGCACTTAAGAAGCCTAATAATAACCTTAATTTTAAGCAATCTGTGGTTCTGGTGAAGGCCCAAAATTGCAAAGTTTCTCCGACCCCACTTAGTAGGCTTGCAACGCCTCCCTAAGACCCCCAGCTGAAAACGGGATTTTTACTTCGTGAAAATGGGTTGTGCCTTTTGGACACTTTGTCCCTCTAAAGTTAAAGACGTTCCGATGGCCCTGTGGTCTCAGGATTGTTTTGGTAGGATTTAAGGAAGCTCTTCAATTTTCATTTTCACTTTTGAGAGACGGATTTGTGATGGGCTAGACACGAATCCCAAGTAACTAGGCAGAAGAATCCAAAAAATGGTCGCTTTGCTTTCCCGGATTTCACTTTACTGTGACATTTATGCTTACCCAATGATATAACAACTTAATCGAACTACTAACTTCTTGAGACCACACAAAGATAACGGACCTGATCAATCTGACAGCGTTGTTATGCACCTAATTAGGGAAAATTTTTTGAATGTGACGAAAATTTTTCCCGACGAAAATATTCTTCAACAACATATTTTACCCGACAAAAAAAATGTTTCTCCATGAATTGCTGATTTCAAAAATGCCGTAATGAAGTATGAGGTATTTATACGGATCACCATGTATATTTTTTATCAAGCAAGAAGGTGGAAAAGTTAAGGGAAAATCTCTTAAATACAAAGCCTCTCGAATCTCTTGATGGTTTAGAGGTTCCACTTTTGCTCAAGTTTAAGTGTGATAGGAAGTGGGTTCGATGCCATGAACAATTTCTACTCGAGGAGGATGACGAGGATGACGAGGATGAAAGTGAAAGTGCATAACACAAAATTCAATAAGCAACAAGTTTTTCGGAGCAGATGCTTTTCGATTTTTATTTAAATCATTTTCGATCAGCAGATTTAGATATAGTCGATATCGAAGGAGGAGAAATCAGAACGAGGGAAAAAGTGAACGTGATCAGACGGGAATGAATTCATCAGTAGAAAAACCTGTGATTATTAGCGATTCTGAAGCGAATAAAAATGTTTATCATTAAATATAGCCTTAAAAATGATACTTTCTTTTAATCTTGGGGAAAATTTTCGTCTAGAGGAAAAGTGAAAATATTCCCTAGCAAAAAATTTTCCCCGACGAAATTTTGCCCCATCAGGTACCTCAGTCAATCTGTTATCAAAGTTTTTATTGATAACTTGCAATCTGCTTCGTGTAACCGGAGCATGGACTTAGATCTGACATTCCCCTATTTCATATTGTTTGGTCACCCCACAAGACAATTATCGTGTTACCTCATCAAAAGTGTGTGTTGCCCCAATACAAAGTTTTGACATTCCCCCAGCCCCATTCACCCCGAAACTATTTTTTCCGTTGTGGCACTCCATACATCTCTATACCTCCGAGTATATGGAGACCTGTCGGTTGATGATAAGGTTTTAGAATGTAAGGAGCTGTGGATGGGCAATTTTGTGTAGTGCTGTGTATCTATCCACGAGTAAAGACATTAATAAGTATCGGTTATTTCGTGCTGATTGATGTCGTGCATGAAATGAATTGAAGCCGGGTATTACTGACATTTCCCTTATCATCAAGGTTTCGAATATGAAATACAAATGTTTTTTACATATCGCTCTTTCTTCAAACAAAATGAATTAAACGTATACTACATGCCTAAAGCAAGATTACGGATTTATGACCCAACTATTTTCGCATGCTCTTCTAACTCTAAAGTATGATTTCTACCGTACAGGAATTTCGGACGTCAAGCTGCTAATATCTATACGCTGTGAATCGCAAATGCAGAGATTTAATTGGTTGTTTCTATGGAGAAGAAGTAGAATTTGATCCAGCTTTTCAATGGGCGATAATAGCCTCTTCACTTTAACAGTAATATTGCGCCTATTGAACTGCTATAGACACCGCATTTCCAGCCATAAATGGAAGCTGCAGGTTAGGTGTCATAGTTGGAACGCGACAAAACAGTACTAAAAGGAGTTCTTCAATACTTTGGAAAAACATAAACAAAACTTGTTTTTCTTGAATTACCATAAATTTTAAATTCAAAAATAGCAAAACAAAAATATGCAGAAGAAAATTTTTAAAACAAAACAAGGAATAAAGAACAAGCGACCTCCACGTATACTTAACAAAAGTCACTGACGACAATTCGGAAAACATCACTTTATATCTCCCAAGTTAATTTCATAAGGTGATTCAAAAAGTGGATAGAAAATGAAGAATGAAACTTTAAATGAAACTGAAGAAATAGAACAAAAGAAAACAATAGGAAATAACGCCCAACGAATCAAAATAACGCCCTGAACCAACAGCAGCTCACGAAATCTATTCGTCATCAGTCATCTCTCCATCAGTCTCTTCATCGCTAGCCTTTTCTCCCCTCTGAAATATATATTCATAATATTTAGTGAAAGTAATGTTGGCAACTATCATATTTCTGAGTGCCCTAGAGAAACTATTGTTACTCACCATTCGATTTTCCTGCTTTTTGCTGCGTTCGTAATTTATCCGAGTACGCAATTGAACGAACGTGTATTTATTTGTTAAACCAGATGGCTCAAGACACGCTTTTACCCTCTTCCATCCCAACGATCCACCATTTATCAATTCCGCACCATACGACTGCAATGACCGTAAATCTTTTTCACCAAACAAGCATCTTCTTTTCATATCACCATCACCTTTGCGTGGACTGATACGTCGAATTTTATCATAAATCTGTCGAGGAGACGCGTCAAGTCCAGATAGCGTATTCAACTTGGATTTCACTTCTGTAAAGGTAACATCGTTGTCAAGTTGAAAGTTTTCTTTGAGTTTTTCAACTTCTTCACATGACCATACTTTCCGTTTTTTGCTATCTCCTTGAAAAAGGTCGGTAACAGTAGATGCGCCAATAAGTGACGCTTTCTCCATACTACGCATGTAATAATGTTCATCGGCAGTCCGAACACTGTGAGCCATCAAATTTGCAGCTTCTTCCACAAATTGGCTCTTTCCTTCTCGTAGGCCTGTGCTAGCCGACTTCCTGACTATATTGGCAGATAAGTTCTTCGGTATATCTTTATTATCGTAATTCCCAGCTTTCACCCAACACAAATGAAGACGTTTGCTTATGTCTCCTGAAGATACCTTTTTGCCAGACCAGCTCAAAAAGACCGCATCGCATTTTGGGTTGGTTTTCAAACGTGCAACATCGACGTAGATTTTCAGGTATCGATATGTTTCTGGGGATAGGACAACTTTCGCTGGACCGTATGTTTCTACTGTCTTATGATCCCATACATCTATAACTGTTGTGCCATCTTTTTGGACTTTAGCTTTATTGAACTCACGGATTGTCATGTTTGCGGTGACACCAGATCTTTGCGCTGTTGTAAAGTGAATAAGACAATATAAGTGATCTCTGATGTTGCAATATTCTGATTGAGTAAGTTGGTAATTTGCGTTTTTGGCTAGCATCTCCAAAAGTAAACTTGCTTGATAGGCTACCTTGCTTTCGTTGTAATTTTGTACTTGCGCTCTATCGACCAACATTTCAAGATCATTTTCCATTCTTTCATATCGCGCAAGTCTTTCTTGCCTCCTGTAGTTTTTTCTCCATTGTTTTATTTTAGCAACCAAAGTAGAGATTTCACGTTGCGTTGTAGTTGGGATCTTCACGTCTTCAGCGACAAGATATTCACAAAAATCTTGCAAAGAGTATAAATACTTCTTAATACTCGTTGCTTTTATAACTTTACTTTTGCAAAACTTGTAAAGATACTCTTCTCGAAAATGGTTACCACCATCTTTAAAAAGAACGCTTAGGTCGTTTTCGATATTCATGATACGGAATATTCGCCGGAGGTCACTAGCCACAACTAGCATCGATCTTGCCTTCCGATTTCTGTCAGGTCCAATCATGTATGAGAGAAATTTTTGTATTAACGATTCAGCATATGCACCCAATTTCTTTTCACCGTCGATATCAATGTTTGAACCATCATCAACGCCATCATCTTCCCCTAAGTCACTCATATCTGAACCACTTTCATCACTCTCTCCAAGATCATCATCATCATCATTACCCCAACAATTGACAGTAGAATCTGTAATCTGTAACATCGTTAAATTGGCCAATAGGGTTAACGCATGGCAACATGTAATATAAAATATTCAAAAACTAGCACTAGTTAAAATCAAAAATAACAACCAAACTGAAAGACAAAAATAATATCAAATGAAAGAAATCTTCCTATAAACAAACTTGGAAGTATAAAATAGATTATAAAGTATCTGATAAACAATATCCATTGATTGCAAGCTTGTTACCAGGTGAAAACCACTGAGTGTAAGTATTTACAGTACGAAATGAATCGAAAGAATGTAAATAATTCTGTTCAGCTTTGTTTGTTCTTTGAGGCAATTATAAATGGAGCGATTCGGCTTGAGAACATGTGAAGACCAGTTTTGACGACTGTGAGGAATATCTCATCAGTAACTGATAATATATGCCATCAATCCACCAGTGTGAATTTCTTTAGGAGATCACTCATTTCTTCATTATCATTGAAACGCTTAGTAGTATTTATTTCATGAGGGTTTGCTTAAAGTTTGTTAAATCAAGTGACAGTCAAGTGACAGAATGTGAAACTAGGCGAATACATGAATGACTAGTCTACAAACAAAAAAGAGTATGACAAGACAACGACAAGTGCTTTTTGATATAACTGATTTTTGTAAACTTTACACTGTTCTACCTTTCCATCACACAAATCAACCTAACAAGATTTTAGGCAATTTTATAAAAATGC